>JABJVT010000007.1:4201994-4680469 GCA_014170255.2 Drosophila triauraria
ATGCTCTAGGAAATTCATACGATCGTGCGCTCCATCGGTTTAAGGCACTCGAGGCTAAATTAGCTAGGAATTTGGATCTGAAGTCGCAGTACAAAGCCTTTATGGAGGAATATCTCAGCCTCGGCCACATGTCTTTAGCAGCCAAAAATGCTGCAGCTCATCAATATTACCTACCCCACCACTGCAAAATTGGAAAGCACAACTACGAAGCTGCGAGTTGTTTTCGACGGTTTCAGCGAAGTCCACTTCAGGATACTCTCTGAATGATTTGTTGTACGCTGGTCCCTCCATTCAGCAAAATCTTCACCTAACAATGCAGCAGCTATCCTACGATGAAGAAGCAGAGTTTCCATTAGCAGCCAAGATCATACGCACAAACTTCTAGATGCGATCTAAATTTCAGGTGGGGAACACCATCGAGGAGGTCGTTGAAATTCGTCACCAAATTAAGGAGCTCTTGGAAAGAGGACATTTCCCAATTCGTAAATGGGTGTTCCAATGAGCCTGCGGCGCTAAGAGGAGTGAAGATGAGTCAGATCGGAGAAGACTTTAAAGTTCCATGACGAAACTGATGTTAAAAGGCGTTGGGTTTGTCTTGGGACACATTATCGGACAATTTGCTCTTCAGTTTCTCAAGCGAATGGACAGATAAGCCCCAACTAAACGCAGCATTCTGTCTGCTATCGCTAGGTTTACGATCCCCTTGGATTAATAGCCCCGATCATAACCAAGCTTAAGATTTTCATGCAAGTCTTATGGAAGGATAAGATTGACTGGGATGAGTCCCTGTCGCAATCGTTACCTCCGCTTGGTCAGAGCATATGTCACAATCGCCACAGTTGCTTGCTTGAAGTTTCCGCGCTTTGTTCTACAGCATAACTTATCCTGCGAAATACATGGATATTGCGATGCAAGCATGACCGCCTACGGTGCTTGTATTTATGTTCGCTCAGAGAATCAAGGGATATGGTCGTCGAATCTTCTTTGCTCGAAGTCAAGAGTTGCCCCTTGAAGACTCTCACTATTCGAAGCTAGAATTATCTGCAGCACTTTTACTATCCGAGCTTGTCTCCTCAGTAGCGCAAATTGTACCTGTATCCTGCAGCTTTCATTGTTGGTCAGATTCTAAAATAGTTTTATCTTGGATCCATCAACCTCCGTCAGACTTTAGCATTTTCGTCTCGAACAGGATCTCACAGATACAGGAGCGAACTAAGAGAATGACCTGGAGGCACGTACCGTCACGACAAAATCCGGCAGATATCTTATCCCGTGGATGCACCCTCTTGAGCTTGTGGAATCGATCTTCGGAGGCAAGGACCGGAGTTCCTAATCGCGGATGCTTCTATGGGCCTGATAGCGCACCCTGTCGAGAACTTCCTGAGCGTCGGCGCAGCGCATTGGTGCTGTCACAGGGAATGGATATCTCACATAGTTGCAAGTTCAAAAATTCGTTTGGGAGAATGCAAAGAGTCTTGGGTACATATACCGATTCCTTCAAACTCGCACCAAGGATCGAGTACGGCAGAAAGGAGCGCTTACAGTCGAGGAAATTCACGGCGGTACGCATCTACTAGTTAGAAGGTTCAGCGTGCACTTCGCCGAGGAGCACAAGGCCCCAACCTCGAAGACGAAGCTGTCGCCGAGGAGCAAACTTCTCTCATTAAACTTATTTATAGATGCAGGAGTCTTATATGCGCGTCGGCGGACGCCTTCATAATTCGCAGCTGGATTTCGATGCCAAGCACCCTATGATCCTTCCAAGTTTCATCCTATAACCTCAGCTATTATAGATCACTTTCATCGCAAGTTCCTTCATGCAGGAGCACAGAGTTTGTTGGCCGCTTTACGGCAAAGATTCTGGTCCATTGGAGGGCGAAAAACGTTTCTTCTGTCATCAACAAGTGCATTCAATGCTTCAGATTGAAGCCAAGCTAGTCGAGCACATCATGGCACCGCTCTCGGAAGACCGCGTTCATCCGAATCGCCCATTTGTCATCTCTGGAGTGGACTTTTGTGGGCCTTTTACTCGAAGTCAGAGGTCAGAAACAGGCCTCCTTCGAAATGCTACATATCCATATTCATTTGCTTCGTCACCAGGCTACGCACTTGAAGTAGTCGAGGACCTTTCAACGCAATCCTTTATCGCAGCCCTAAAGCGATTTATAAGCCTGAGGGAAAGCCAAAACGAGCTGGTTGAGCTTCGACCTGTTCTTAAGCGATCCTCAAACCAACGAACTATGGGTTGCCCTTAGTTCGATGGAAATCTGTGGAATTTCATCCCACCTTGTTCCCACACTTTGGTGGCTTGTAGGAAGCCGGTCAAATCCGCAAAGTTTCATTTTGT
This sequence comes from Drosophila triauraria, assembly GCA_014170255.2. Lineage (NCBI taxonomy): Eukaryota > Metazoa > Arthropoda > Insecta > Diptera > Drosophilidae > Drosophila > Drosophila triauraria. Next base: position 4,204,342 of record JABJVT010000007.1, read on the forward strand.
CCGCGTCGTTGGAAAGTCGATTCTCCACATTTCATGAACTGCACTTTAGTGTGTGAAATATCCGCAATGTTAAACTCACGGCCGCTCTGTCCCATTTCAGAAGACCAGATGACATTAACGTTCTTACGCCTGCACACTTTCTCATTGGTTCCACATTTACCTCAATGGATGAGCCTGACGTCACCCATCTGAACATCCATCGTTTGAGCCGATGGCAGCGTGTGTGCAAATGCAGCAAATGTTCTGGCGCAAATGGAGCACCGACTACCTTTCGCTGCTGCAGGAACGGGCAAATGGCGTTCTCCCGAAGCAGCATACAGCCAGGCAGTATGGTCCTCATCAAGGAGGACAACATACCCCTTGCGTTGGCGCCTTGGCAGTTGAGAGCACCGTCTCCGGAGAGGACGGCGTTAACCGAGTTGCAGTCATCGAACCGACTCTGGGCTATGCAAGCGGGCAACGAAAGTTAGCAGTACTGCCCTGAAACCACTTCACTTGGAAGCATGTCTCTTCCAACGGGGAGCATGTCGGGAGCAGTCACAAAAGTCATGTTAAAATCTCCTATTGTTTGTTATTTGGTCAGCATCACTGACAACAACAATGTAAACAAAGCTTTCGAATTATCTTTTATCTATGCGTGGATGTGCAGAGAAGCTTAGATAAGGCGAATGCAATCGCTGATCTCGGGCCTGCGCACTCGCACGCTCGCACTTCTTCGTAATCACTGTTGCAGAGCAGTCGTTTCGCCCTCGCAGCAAAGAATAAAATCGCATTTTGAATTGAACTTCTCGGCTTTTCTTTTCACACCGTTCCGGCACCGCATAGTTTTTGTTGTTAATTATTCGCAAAAATGGCAACAAATTAATGCCTCCTCGAATTAGCTACCATCCTTAGCAAACCGTAGAACGATGTTAGGCATTGTCTTTATGTATAATCTGATCCGTGGAAAGCAGCGATCTATTGGGTCAGTTGTATTTCCACGTACCATGTAGAACCACTAGATCCTACCTGCCTTTAGTTTTGCACCACTGCAGAACATCGTATGAAATGCATGAACCCTTTAAAGTATGTACAAACTATAATGATTTGTACAAAATTACCTCATCTGTAGACAGCCTTCCTAAACTAATAACATGAATCTCAACCCACTTAGTACACATGCAAGATAGCAATCAGGCTCCATTCTTTTACCTATACTTCTTTTCGCCTATTAACACCTAACCCTAACAAGCACGGGCTTGTTTTAAAGGCCACCAGAGTGACCGTAGTGCATCATCAACGTCCAAGATCATAAAAAAAAAATGTTAAGGAGTTCACTGTTTTATTATTATTTATTACCATTCCCCAATTGAGATGGAGCGCCCTTCCACACATAGATTCGAGCCGTGAACATTTGGACGAAATTATTTATAGCTTTTCACATGAGCATTGCCTCCAAATTGAGATGGGGGCACTATTTCCTTTGCATTGCGTCATATGTTCACATTCTGTGGGCTAATTGTGTGCGCGTGTGTGTTTAAAATTGAATTTAAATTGGTTAAATTAATTTAATTTAATTGTGCTATAAAATTTCATCTTTAGATTCCCAGCTATCATATTTCTCTGAAAATACCAACCAACGTACACGGACTCTATCCCTGTCTCGCTTTAATATTTTTTCAATTAAATAGGTGCTTGGAAATCGAGTTTTTTAACTCCTCTGTATAAAACCCGCCTTTTATTAGATTTCCCACGAATTCTTCCAGAATTCTTCCAATAAATAAGTTACATGGTATGTCTTATTAACCCTTCCCCTTTTTAAAAACCTCAGTAGTATAGTTCGGGGTATATCCTTTGGAGAACACGTGCTTATAACGACTTATTCGTATACCACTTGTACGTTCCTCTAAAGCTGAATTCACGCCACATAAGCTCTTTTAATGTTCTATTAAAACGCTCCACAATAGATGCTTTTAGAGTTGAAAATGTAGAATAATGATTGATCCCAAACGTTTTCATTAGGTGAGCAAAATCCTTATTAATAAACTCAAAGCCGTCATCAGTCTTTATATTTTATGGGGGCTTAAAACTAGATTTTATAACTTTCTCCATAGCTTTTGAGACTTCTTTAGCGGTCTTTGATTTTAATGCTTCCAAAATAATTTTTCTTTAATTGTTAAAATCTGCGTCAGTATACCAGCAGGTTTGTTATGAAACATTGGATAATAAAGACCAGGGGTCTTAACTCCTCCACTAGATAATTTAAGTATTTTTTTATTGATATTCAGCAGACTATTCCCCAAACTTAAATAAAAGGGGGTGGAAGAAGCTTTTTTAGATCCATATGCTTTATCTAGTAATCTCTCTCTTGACAGGGAACTAATATTTAGATTATAGTCTGAATTAAATGGTTCACTAAAATTTGGTTTTCTTTCTAGTGGCGTTTCTGACATTGAATTCAATTCAACATGTGAGTGTGAAAAGAATTCGTCATCTGAGATATTAGAATTATTATTATTATTATTATTATTTTTTGTTTCTTAATTTGGGTTATTAATATTCTCATCATCATCATCATCATCATCATCATAAATATTATATCAGATCTATATTCCTTAAGCTTTTTTATTGGGCTGACATATTTAAATAATTTAGTATTTGATTTTAGTTTAGGCGTTTCTTCATCTTCTTCTGTTCTAAATTTTCGATCTTTTGTAATAATGAATCTTTGTAATAATATATATATATATATATATGTATATTTCTAGTAAGAAGTGAAAAAATTCCAACTAGAATCCACATATAAAAAAACGAATTATAAAGTATTTGTTAGTTTGCTTGTTCGTTTATTGAATATTTTTTTTTTATTATTGAAACAAAGAAAAAATTAAGAATCAGACAAGTCTACTTAATTCGAGACGCAGACTGTCATTACTATTTTTCACAACTCTGTATTCCCTATCCTGGAGAAAGTTCAGTGGTATCCTTGAGTGTTGTATCTCTCAGGCAGATACAAAATATAATCTTCAAGTTCCAAGGTAACAGAGTTCCCATACACTGTTTTCTTTCTCTGCGCAGTGATAATTGGATACCCATTTGCATCCATCCTAGTTTTCGAAATCAAGGCTTCGACGTTCGTTGGTTAAATTCGTTAATAGACTCCTTACGAAGTATTTCCAGCTCCATGTTAGCGTTCAGATCACTCTCTGTTGGAATTTACATTTTGTTAATTCATTTTCCTTAGTTGAAATTCGTTCTCGAAGTTGATCGTAGGCGATGGTGATTCGACTTTCCAAGTTGAAGTTAAAATTCTGACTGTGAAATCCCGAAAAATTTCAGCCCATTTTATATTACTTGTTGTACCTAAAACCACCCCTACACGCTCGGGTGAATAATTTTCCACAATCAACTTTTTGTTTCAGTCATCCCCGGATTAATCAGAATTTTATTTATATTGGAGCAGAATTTAAGACATAGATGACAACAGTTATATGTCCCAGAACGTTGAATTCGGTCATAGTTATAATTGATATCTTTACCTAAATATTTCACAAGCTCTTTTGGCGGTTGCAAGATACCAAACGAATTCAGATAATTTATTCTTTTTATTCTTTGTCCAAGCCACCCAGTGCGTACCCTTGAATTCGAGTCATCCAAATTAAGTACCCCACTCTATATTTTAAGGTTCAATGAGTTTCTCGTAAACACCCCCTAAAAATGGTATATAATTTTGACCAAATTCCTCGATACCTATATTGGTTAAGACTTTATTCTTTATTCCAGGACCATTGTTATACGGTTTTAGGTATAGACCGCAACCAATTTAATAGGGTTTTAGATATAAACCTTCACGGAGCATATTCCATCTTCCGGTTATGCCTTTTGCTTTCAAGTTGCTATTTCGCATTTGCGTTTGCGACCTGAAGCTAAACTCTATAGCACTCAAAGCGGTTAAGATAAGGACAAGTTCCCCATTTTGGGTACATCAGTTATACGCGGAACTGTAACATTTTTCTTAGAACCGATTTAAATTTTAACCAATTTTAATTGCATTAACAACATCTAGAGTTTTCTTTATTCAATACCCGCCTAGCCTTCCTTACAACAGATGAGAGACTATTTAATTTCGTCCCCTTTCCTTCCCTTCCATCTACTTCTCTTACTCTTCGCGATCCATAGCCCTTTTATCTTGTTCTTCTTATGTTTTTCTTAATTTGCTTTCAAACACCCAATTAAAATTTTTTCTTGTCTTCATAATATTGGTTACCAAATACGCTGCTGCTCATCGCCAAGATATCTATCCTGCGCCTTTACTCGTTTAAAGGCCTTGTGGATTAATATAGAATCTGCCTTATGGCGATCGCTCAAATCCTTGTTGTGAGTGAGCAATGTCATGAGACTTGCAGGCATTGTCTAACTCGCTTATCCCGGATCTCCACGCTTTAGTCGCTCTGCAAGCTTTGTACCGGGCCCACAATAGTTATAGCCAGGAATATGAAACTCAATTGGAAGAGCGTCAATCAACTTATTGATAGAGATCTTCCACGTTTACGATGTCAATTATTTTCCTTCTTTTTTGTTTGCTTTTAGTTACTGATGGGCGTTGATGCACTACGGTCAGTACACTCAAGTGGCCCCTTGAAACCAAGCACGTGCTTAGTAGCGTTAGGTGTTAATAGGCGCGAATTAAACGTATAGGTAAAAGAATTCAAGGAAACTACCCTCCACCATATAGACTAATACCGCGCAGCTCAGTTGCTATCTTGGATGTGTACTAAGTGGGTTAAGATTAATGTTTTTAGTTAAGGAAGGCTGTCTACAGATGAGGTAATTTTGACAAATCATTATAGTTTGCACATAATACTTTAAAGGGCTCATGCATTTCATACGATGTTCTGCAGTGGTGCAAAACTAAAGGCAGGTAGGATCTAGTGGTTCTACATGGTACGTGGTAATTCAACTGACCCAATAGATCGCTGCTTTCCACGTCACCACGGATCAGATTATACATAAAGACAATGCCTAGCATCGTTCTACGGTTTGCTGAGGATGGTAGGTTAATTAGGAGAAGTCTACTAGAAGACGATGGCAACCTTAGGTTTGCATCCCAGTTTAAGCCACAAAGAGCTAAAAGTAAAAAGTTATTTTGAACCGACTCAATGCGTTTGCTTTGGACGTCCCACTGGTGACTCCAAGCGCAAGATCCATATTCTAAAATAGGACGAACTTACGAAATTTATAATTTTTCGTGACGTAGGGGTCATCGAATTCCTTCGACAACCGTTTAATAAATCCAAGCACACCCCTGGCTTTATTCGCAATGCACAAAATATGATCAGTAAGCTCTTGTTTATCATCTAGGCGGATACCTAAGTTATTAAGATCTGTTTGTAAATCCGACTGGCAAGCGCGGTCCTTGTATTGCACACAAAGTTTAACGTCGTTAGCGTACATGAGTACTCTTGAGTTAGTCAAGACTTTGAGTAGTAATTACGTTTTCAAAAAGTTTTGGGATGGCTGTCATATGACGTTCTTAAACGAAATATTTCCGCGCCAAAATATGACGCCAAAGCCGAGTTCGAGTTGTCCAAATGCGTACTTCTCGCGGGACAATCAAACGTCCAGTCCATAAAGTGATCATCCTTCCTACCAAGGTTAAGGATTCCTCCGGTTACAAGGAGTAATTTTATATTCGTTTCCCGAGTTCCTACTAAGTCATGTGTATCCTTTCTTATTCCCGCAGATTAACTCTTACAATATGGTTCCTCGTCCACGTTCCGGTACAGGTACAAATTCCTACCGCTGCCGAGACTGCCGGTTTCTGAGGCTAAGTTCCGAGAAGCGTCTCCGAGCAGTGCTGTAACGACCCTCTTTTGGGTGGCGCGGCTAGCTCGCCGAGGTCGGGGTTCGTCACAGAAATTTATAAGTCCAGGCCCCTCTCAAGCTCCGATTCCCAAGAAAAGAGTCAAAGAATTCAGGTTTCAAGTGTATGCTTTTATTTATATCATGGATGTGTTCGTGTGTTTGCAAATCCTGTGGGGTAAGAAAGAGGAGACTCGGCGCGGGAGACGAATGTGTGCCATTGAGCTTGGCCTGGGTCGCACCGATGATACCCTGTAATCCGCAGGGAAGGTCTGGTTGAGCGTAGAAGTCCCGGATTGCGTGGGCTTAGTCTAGCTGGCCGACTCTTGTCTCCGCTCGCACCGTGCTGTCCGTTCCCTATTCGGTGCCTCGCACCTTTGATACCCTGTGTCTTGTCGAAACCCTCTTTCTGTCCAGGTCGGCTAGCATGCCCGACCCTGGACCCTGTGCTCCTGGGAATGACGTCTACGCAAGCCATTCTATGATACCCTTTGCTATGATACCCTGTGTTTGTCAGGGGAGGTCACTTGAACCGCCCTCTGCTACCCTGTGCTATGTGGTGTGGAGGCGACTACTTGAATCATCCTCGACCACCCTATGCTAGGCTATTTGGCGGCTATTTATGTGAACCGTCTCTGCTACCCTGTGCTCATCAAAGCCGGCTAGCGAGAGCCAGACCTTGGACCCCGGCCTAATACCCTATACTACCTCTGATTATGCGGATTGGTTACGAAAACCGACTCTGCTACCCTGTGCTCATCAAAGCTGGCTAGCGTGAGCCAGACTTTGGACCCCGTGTTGACTACCCTAGGCTACCTTGGATTGCGGAGTGGTTACGAGGACCGACTCTGCTACTACTATTGGATAAGTGATTTCTAGCTACTTAAACACTTACCAGATGTGGTCGCTTGCGATGCTCGCTGAGAAGTGACCGGTATCTGGCTGAGTGCGGTCTTATGTAGGCTGCGATTAGCTGGGTGCTGGCCCATTCGATGGACTATCAAATGTCAATGTATTCCGACGGCTGCCAGTTTGTGGGTCAGCTGCCCTTTTCCCTTTTCCAGGGCTGCTGTGCCTTTTCGAATCTGGCGCCGTACGTCGGAGTTGCCAGAAGGCGAAATTTTTTGATATCTCGGTGCATTCCCGGCCAATAGTATCGGGTTGCTATCCTGTGTGTTGATTTCCGAATTCCAAGATGTCCTGCTGTGGCCTTGCTATGGTTCTCTCTAGCACCCTTGACCTCTAGCCTTTCCCTTCGCAGAGTTTCCATGGCTGTTTGTCTTCGTCTGCCGCCAATAATGGTAGGTGTCTATACTGTTTGCCTCCTTCGATACAGTAGTCAGGTAGTACCTCTGAGTTCTTCCGGAACGAAATCATTTTTGCTCGGATCCATTTGTCTTTTCGACCTCTGTGCTTTGGGCTTCTGCGTTTGGCTGTCGTGATAGGATGTCTGCTACTATTTTTAGTTTTCCCTTCCGGTACCTTACTTCGAACGAGTATGGCTGTAGTGCAAGTGCCCATCTGGCTACTCGTTCAGAAGGGCTCTCAATGGAATTCAGCCATTTCAGTGCTAGGTGGTCTGTTATTACCACAAAGTGATATCCTTCCAGGTACATACGCATTTAGTGGATTCCCCAGTGGATCGCGAGACATTCCTTCTAAGGTTGCTGAATAGTTTCGTTCTTCATTTCGTAGCTTCCGGCTTGCATGCGAGATTACATGTTCTCCATCTTCGTCTTCCTGGGTTAGTACTGCACCCAACCCACAGTCACTTGCGTCCGTTTGTAGCACGAATGTCTTAGTAAAATCTAGGCACACTGGTGCCTATATTAGTGCCCTTTTGAGTGCTATGTAAGCTTCCTCTTGTTCTTGTGGTTGTGCTATTTCCGTGAAGCCTGGGACGAACCTGCGGTACCAAGATGCCACCCCTAGGAAACTGTGGACTTTTTTTGTTGCTGTGGGACTCGGGAGATCTCGTATGGCTGCTACTTCGTCTGGGTCCGTGTGAATGCCTCGTTCGCTTACCACGTGTCTCAGGTATTTTAGTTTGTCACTGAAAAAATGGCATTTTTCCGGGTTTATCCGTAGGTTTGCTTGCCTTAACCGTTTGAGTACCTCTTCTAGTTTCTCCAGGTGTTCTCGCTTCATCCTCCCGATGACTACGATATCGTCAAGGTAGGCGAACGCGAACGCTTCCATTTCTGGGCCTATCACTGAATCCAGTGCCCTTTGGAAAGTTACTGGGGCAGTGTGTAATCCGAACGGCATTACTTTCCAGGCTTATCCTCCCATAGTCTTCAAACTGGTCTGCTAGTTTTTTGTTTAAGATGCTTCTGGTAGTACCTGTGTCGATTATGGCTTGTAAATACTTCTCCCCTATCCGTAACTGTGTGACGATTCTCTGGCCATCAAATTTTATCTTTGTCTCTGACGGTTTCGATTCTGTGGCGCTGAGTGTCCCGCCTGATTCCCAGTGCCTCTTTCGTTGCCCTCTATTCTTCGGCAGAATTTATTGTTCGGATATCATCTCGTCCGCAAATCCAGCAGTAGTAGTCTTGGTGGGTTTCTGCATTCCTGTCGTCGATGGCCGGGATTTTTTCAGCGTAGGCAGAGGTTGTTTGTACTAACCGCTCCTGCCCTGTCGTAGTTTCTTGGGGTTCTCCTCTGTTGCCTCTTGTGGTTTGTGTATTTGCTCCAGTGCTTCGAATTCTTCCGTTAGCCTGCGATAATCTCTTAGGGATTCGATTTCTCTGCGCTTTGCGTATCGCTTGAATTCCGAAGTGCTGTTCCTATATGTCCACTCTAGCTTGGGTTCTCGCTTAGTGTGGTAACGAGCATTCTTTTCCTCAATTCCCTAACGTATTCCCTTGCCGGTTCGCCTCTATACTGGTGGCGTTGCACAATTCGTTCCAGTGCTCATTCTTGGTAGTGCACTGGTACGTAGTACTGTTTGAATTGGGTTTTAAAAGTGTCCCATTTTGGCATTTGTGTCGGGTTTGTGTGCCACCAGTCCAGTGCCGCTCCCCTAAGTTTAAATACCATTGCCGCTGCTACGTGGTCGAGCTGTGTGCCATATGCGTTTGCGACTTCCCCTATTCCTTGTATGAATTTTCGTTTCCTGTTTGTTTTCCTTTGGGGTGAATGGGTTCATTCCCGACCCGTGTGCTTTTGTTTCGTGGTTCTCATCTCTTGGAAGCTCTATGCTTACTCCTGCTCCGGGATTGGGTGATATACCCCTTGCATGTTTTTGGCTGAGTTCCCTTAGCCGTTTTTTTATTCCTTAGTCCTGGTCTCCGTTTTTGATAAATTCTGAGAGCTGTCGTCTAAGGTCTTCGCTTAGTGCTTCTGGTTCCATTCCGAATTCTCTTACATATGTTTCCAGTTGGGCCTTGGATAGGCAGACAAATATGTGCTGTTGAGCTCGGCCTGGGTCGCACCGATGAGGTCTGGCTGAGCGTAGAAGTGCCGGATTGCGTAGGCTTAGTCTGGATGGCCGACTCTTGTCTCCGCTCGCACCGTGCTGTCCGTTCCCTATTCGGTGCCTCGCACCTTTGATACCCTGTGTCTTATTGAAACCCTGTTTCTGTACAGGTCGGCTAGCATGCCCGACCCTGAACCCTGGGCTCCTGGGAATGACGGCTACGCGAGCCATACTATGATACCCTATGCTATGATACCCTGTGTTTGTCAGGGGATGTCACTTGAACCGCCCTCTGCTACCCTGAGGTATGTGGTGTGGAGGCGTCTACTTGAATCATCCTCGACCACCCTATGCTAGGCTATTTGGCGGAGTCGGTTACGTGAACCGTCTCTGCTACATTGTGCTAATCTAAGCCGGCTAGCGAGAGCCAGACCTTGGACCCCGGCCTAATACCCTATACTACCTCTGATTATGCGGAGTGGTTACGAAAACCGACTCTGCTACCCTGTGCTCATCAGAGCCGGCTAACGTGAGCCAGACTTTGGACCCAGTGTTGGCTACCCTAGGCTACCTTGGATTGCGGAGTGGTTACGAGAACAGACTCTGCTACTACTATGAGATAAGTGATTTCTAGCTACTTAAACACTTACCAGATGTGGTCGCTTGCGATGCTCGCCGAAAAGTGACCGGTACCTGGCTAAGTGCGGCCTTATATAGGGCGCGATCAGCTGGGTGCTGGCCCATCGATATTCGATGGACTATAAAATGTCAATGTATTCCGACGGCTGCCAGATCGTGGGTCGATCGCGATCGGAGTCAGCTAATCGCCCCTTTCTCGGGCTGCTGTGCCTTGTCGAATCTGGTCCGTCGCCATTGCCAAATGGCGTGAGGGCTGTCGCGCATGTATTCAAATTGCGCGCCCTTTTTTATTAGTTCTGGGTTTAAATATACTTCATATTCTACTTTATTTTACATCTTAAGCTAACTTAACTATAACGCATGAATTATTACTAATAATGAAATAATATTAAAAATAATAAAAAAATAAAAAATAAGAACTTCATTTATAGAACAAGGGAAAATAATGACTTCATGATATCACAATAGAAAAATAATGCCTTCATTGGTATGTTTTGTGACGCGGGGCGTCGCAGTGCTTATAAACAAGTACTGCTGAAATTGCCTGGCTCACCAGCACTCCGATGGGACGTGTCTCAGCGAAAGTGGCTGCAAGAAGTTTTGAGAAGCCCATTACACACTCCTGCACCTGCACGAGAAGGTATCTCCGCCACGGTCATCACGATCATCCCGCCAGCCATCGCCAACTCCAGCACGCTCAGCACGGACGTCCCGCCAGGCATCGCCATCTCCACCACGCTAGTCACGCGCTCTGCGTCGATAGTCGGTGCCTCCTCGGCAATCCCCGATGTCGGTCTCGCGGACTCAGTCGCCAACACCGGCTGCCAGGACGCCTCTCGACTCCTCCCCGCTCTCACGGCTTTGCGGCTGCTGCTCGACAGCCGTCGCGGTGCTCGACTCCGGAAAGACCACCTACGAGACGGCTGCGATGATCGACCTGTGCATGCCCGTGAGCAGCATCGGCCGATCTTTTTCGACCGCTTTCTGGCTTGCCCCAATACAAATCGGGGACGATAAGGTCTGCGCGGCGACAATTCGGTCCCGGACGGGCAGCTTCACCCTCAGTCTTGTCCTGAAGCTCGACTCCAACCTGAAAATCCGAACTCCTATTCGGGCTCTGAGCGATGAGACACGGGCTCGGTGTTATTCGACATCCGTCTCGCTGATGAGCGCTTCCACCGCCCGGCGACCATCTCCCTAGTGTTGGGCTCAAATGTCTATCCGAAGCTGATTCAACCAGGGTTCCTAAATCTGCATGATGGTCTGCCCGTGGCTCAGAGTTCCGCTCTTCTTTCTTTTGCTCTCCGTCTACCCTTTGCAGTTTCAACTTCGGAACTCTCCAAACATAAAATCCCACCGCAACTATGTCGCTATTAGATTCAAGTAGTTAGTCCAGAATTTCCAGCAGCCAGAGAAGGCCAAATAAACAGTGAAGTTGTTTTAAGTGAAACCCTGCTGCCATTTCATTTATCGTATATCTATATCTATTGTCTTCGACACCTGCCAGGAAATACTACTGGCTTGAATCCGCCCGAGTAAGGCTCTACTTGGCTTGTAATCCACCCACTTCTTTACATGTTGTATAGTATTTTAAAATAATAGTAACATATAATAACAAATTTGTTAGTAAATACATGCAAATATAACAATATAGAATATATTTTAAACAAAACATTTCAATTTAGGTAATAAATGTGTAATTTAAAATAGAAAAATTTTTGCAAATGAAAATTATAATTAATATACAATATCTGTTTGTGTGTACGTGTGCAGCTATTTATTTCTTTAGAAATCGAATGCCTACATAATCATTTTATTTATTTTTTATGTTCATTTTCTTCTTTTGATTCGGCTGCTTATATAAATAATTTCAAACTTAAATATCATGTGAACTCATGTAATCTGAGGAGGAGGAGGAGGGGTTATCATCAAAATCACCAACTTCAACAGACTCTTCATCTTCATCATCTTCTAATCTATTTTTCTTTTCCTAAGTGATTTCAAATAATATCCTAATTCGTTTTCAGCAGAATTCTCCGTGATATTATTTTCTATAGACGATGCGGACATATTTATATTTGATTTTTATATTTGATTGCCATGATTTTTATTGAAACTAAAATTATAACTAGGAATTAAATGAAGTGCAAAAATATTTGAGCTTAAAAGTTGATTTGGTTGATCTAAAAGAGAGATAGAGCAAATTAATTTAGAGAAAGCCATATTAATATTTACTATCCTAATATTACTCACCAATTCGATTGATTTTTAAGCGAAGGAGTACATTTTATTTATTCTGTAAAAAAAAAGTAAGTGTGTTTTTTTTTGCTGTTAACCTAAGCTAAAACAAATTCAGAATTGTCTGTAGAGACTAGGCATTGAAGGAGACATATCGCTTTCTCAGCGGCGGGCAGCGCTGAAATATGTACAACCGCTCTTTTTACATTCTTGTTATCGGTCGATGGTGTTATGTTCCCTTGGAACACCGTTTCGTCGATTTCCTGATTTCATAGTCACCCTATACTTGTCTAAATGTGTAACTTTTTTCATTCGTCGGGAGACATAGTGACGCTGGACTCGCATTGAAAATAGTGGTGACCATTATTCTACCAATATCACGTTCCCTTTTTAATTAGTCCGTGGTAAAGGCTTCTAATAACATTTTTTTTATGTAGTTATAGTTCTCTCCTACGCTACGCTTGTCGGTAATATTATTCGGATCACACACGTCGTTAAACGAGAATTTTGAGGGGTCATCGGGCTGAGAACTAGCAATTGGGGCTGATGAGGTACTAATGTCCTCGTAATCGTCAGTAATAATTGGTGGAGTTGCTGTTGTTGTTGTTGGTCTAGTTTATGTTGAAGTTGAGGTGTTGTTTGATTCTGATGTCGATATTAGTGGAGTTGCTGTTGACTTTGTTGTTGTTGTAATCGTTGGTGAAAATACTGTTGTTGTTGTTGTAATTGGTGGTGGTGTTGGTGGATTCTCATTTGTGTTGGTGTAATTTGTTTCTTCTTCAGCTGTTGTTTTTTTTTGTCATGGTGTTGTTTTTGTTGAAGAATTTAATAAGGAGTATTTATCTTGTTCCAAAACTTGGGGTTGTTCCTTTGGATCCGTTTCTGTTTGATTTAAATTACCTAATGCTCTGCTAATGTTAAGAAGTTCACTGTTTTTAAGAAATTAAGAAATTAAATATATCTTCTCACATTACCATTTCCCCCCCAAATTGAGATGGGAGCGCCCTTCCACACATAGATTCGTGAACATTTTAACGAAATTAATTATAGCTTTTCACAAAAGCATTGCCTTCAAATTGAGATGGGGGCACTATTTCCTTTGCATTGCGTCATATGTTCACATTCTGTGAATTTAAATTGGTTAAATTCATTTAGAAGTGTGCTATAAAATTTCATCTTTAGATTCCCAGCTATCATATTTCTCTGAAAATACCAACCAACGTACACGGACTCTATCCCTGTCTCGCTTTAATATTTTTTCAATTAAATAGGTGCTTGGAAATCGAGTTTTTTTAACTTCTCTGCATAAAACCCGCCTTGTATTAGATTTCCCACGATTTCTTCCAATAAATAAGTTACATGGTATGTATTATTAACCCTTCTTATGTTAAAAACCTCAGTAGTATAGTTCGGGGTGTATCCTTTGAAGAAAACGTGCTTATAATGACTTATTCGTATACCACTTGTACGTTCCTCTACAGCTGAATTCACGCCACATAAGCTCTTTTAAAGTTCTATTGAAAATGAGTTGAAAATGTAGAATAATGATTGATCCCAAACGTTTTCATTAGGTGAGCAAAATCCTTATTAATGAACTCAGAGCCGTCATCAGTCTTTAAATTTTTGGGGGGCTTAAAACTAGATTTTATAACTTTCTCCATAGCTTTTGAGACTTCTTTAGCGGTCTTTGATTTTAATGCTTCCCCCACGCGAACTTGGAAAATGTGTCAATTATTGTTAACAAATAACTATAGCCATTATTATTCTTCGAATACTTCCCCATTTCCACTTAATCTGCCTGCCACAGATCGTTAATACCTTTTGTAATTAAAATTTCACGGGGCGTGGATCTCGTTAACGAGGGCCAATTTCTCAGTCATTTTTTCTTATTAATTGGAGTTACAGTGCCTTCTATTTCAATTGTCTGGGACTTTACAACTGATGATTTCAGAGGGGTAACAAATTTATAAATATATTATTCAAGTGTATTAATTGTTACAATTAAATTCGCAATTATTGTATCAACATTTTCAAGTCTCTTATTATTTAATTCCACTATACTTCCAAAGAACTTATTTTAGCCAGTCTCCGGTTCAGGGAAGTATTAACTTTATTTGTCAAATCGGTCTTCATCGCCTTAAAGTTATCGTCGACATATCCATTCGTTGCGGCACCGGAAATTTTAATGGAACCCCACAATTTTTTAATCGTTTCTGCTGTGCGTTTAAATTATCATCGAAATCGATAAACCAACCCACAAGGGATGTAATATTCCTTTTGAAATGTTCTGAATGCTCTTTTTCGTTGGAAAAGTGACCAAACTTGTCAACAGACACTTTGGGTATAACCAAATTTAAAGATTGATAAGCTTATTTAGTAAAATTTAAATATCAGACCTCCTTCACGCAGCTCTTCCAAAATCTCGTTCTGAACGCCGGTGTTACCTGCAGATTTTGAGGCTATTCTTATTTCGGCACTTAGCTGAAAAATTTAAAAAGGCAAAACAGGCAGCGTGCCGATTTTTAAACTAATTAAACAATTTTTTTATATTTTTGTTTAAATAACTATTAATCGTCACAAAATTTGGTATCAGAAATTTTTTGAGTTGAATGTGCCATCGTCACTTTTATCTCACCTCGTTAAGAGGTGTTTTTGTTTGATATCAGAAGTTTTTAAAATGCTACATATGGCATTTTAAAAACTAGGTCTCCAATTGTTAGTGTTAATTAGTATAGCTCAATACCATGTCCAGAGGACGTTCCTATATGACTTAGCTATTATTAAAAAATTATAGCACATAGATATGACATCTGATATTAGCTGAACGCCGGTTACCGTCACAAAATTTAGTATCTCGTTAATTGGTGTTTTTGATATCAGAAGTATTTGTTTCAAATGTGGAAAACTAACAAAAAAAAATCCATATATGATGAAGTTATCTATATAGGATCATTGGTACTAATTTTAAGGAAAAAGCGAATTTTCGGAGATATGAGTAGTACCCCAATAGGTAAACAGTAATCTAAAGGGTTATACGACCTGAAGTGGGTATCAAAATCGTAAGAGCCATATTTTAAAAAATTAAGAAAATCCTAAAAAAAAAATTAATTTGAATTATAAATTTTTAATTATAATATTTAGATACATTTGTAAAGACAAGGTAATTATCATTTAAAAATACCTTTCCAACGACATATAGCACGTTTCAGTAACTTTAGTCGTTCAGAAGTTATGGGCGCGAAATTTAAAATATTTTATGATTTGAATCAATTGATGTTTTCCTATTTTCCCACGCCAAAGATCAGCGTCACCAGAAAAAGTCTCAGTTTTGAGCTATCGGGCTGAAATTTTCAGCATAGTCTTATTTCAAACGGAAAAATTTTTAAAAAGTTTTTCAAATTTTAAAACGAATATTTTCGATATAGTTTTATAGTTTTGATGGTTTTATTGTTTATTGCAATTGTGAAAATGTCTCTACATGTAGACTATATGACATTTTCTTACTTACATGGATATTTCAATGATCCAATTGCACACATGTATGTATAATGCATGTAAAAGGTCATGTACATGGGATCCTTGCTACTAATTTTAATGAGTAATATCTCGTGAAAGCGAATTTTCCCAGATATGTGATATATACCAAAAGTTGATCCATCTGAAGGGCTATATGGCCTTGAGTGACTATCAAATTACAATAATTAAAAAAAAAATTAATTTTAATTATAAATTCTTAAATATTATATTTAGATAAATTTTGTCCAGGCAAAGCTTCTATCATTTCAAGATATCTTTCTAACGACATATAGCACGTTTCTGTAGCTTTAGTCTAGCTTTTTAGCCAAACTAGCGGGAAACCCAAAAAGTCGTAGAAAAAAAAATGTTAAGCTCGAGCTGTTTAATAAAATAAAAGTAGCTCACAGACAAACAAACAGACAGACAAACAACAGGACAAACGTTGTCATTTCGGAAAGGCCGTTAAAATCTTTTTATTGAATATCTTTTAAACGGAGTATCGGATCAGGATGATCGCTATGTCATTCGACGCGTATTTAAAGCTAGATCACAACAACATTCAAAATTTGGGGAATTTTGCTCCACCGGCCCCAATGGCTCAAGTTTTCAAAAATTGTAATTTCGCACTTTCATTCCCATTTCTCCTAAACTAATTAGTTTTTGAATAATTTTAGTAAGCAGTTTCAAAGAGGTTTACAATGTCTTTCGATCAAGTGGTTCTGATCGGACTATCGTAGCAGATTTTCAATTCTATGGCTGTATATAGTAGTCTTCTTGCGCACCACAGTCTCGGTGCTTATCGTCACTACGTGGACTGCCGTCTACAGTGATTTGGGTTTTTAATATTTTATTTTCACTAACAAACTCTCGTAGGGGATCAGTTAAAGGCTTAAAAGTTTCTTTCAGCTCGGAAGCGCTATTGGATTTAATCTGCTTAAGGGCATCGAATTTTCTCTACAACGCATTTCTTGTCTTAGTCAGCTGACTTAAAATATATTGACTCATTTTGAATATTACCAGCATCAGCCCTCAGCATAAAAGAGTTAGTTCAGGTTTACGAACTTTACTTAACAAGGTTACATTTCGTACTAATGAAAAATGTAAAGTATTATATATATTTATATATATATATATATATATGTATATTTCGAGTGAAAAGTGAGAAAATTCCAACACGAATCCACATGGTTTGTTTATTAAATATATGTTTTTTTTTTATTGAAACAAAGAAAAAATTATTAAAGAGTCAGTCAAGTCTATTTAATTCGTGACGCAGACTGTCATTACTATTTTTCACAACTCTATATTCCCTATCCTGGAGAAAGTTCAGAGTGGTATCCTTGAGAGTGTTGTATCTCTCAGGCAGATACAAAATATAATCTTCAAGTTCCAACGTAACAGAGTTCCCATACACTGTTTTCTTTCTCTGCGCAGTGATAATTGGATACACAACATTTGCATCCATCCTAGTTTTCGAAATCAAGAGCTTCGACGTTCGTTGGTTAAATTCATTTATAGATTCCTTACGAAGTATTTCGGGTGAATTATTTTCCACAATCAACCCTCTTTTTGTCTCAGTCACCCTCGGATTAATCCAGAATTTTATTTATATGTCCCAGAACGTTGAATTCGGTCATAGTTATAATTGATATCTTCACCTAAATATTTCACAAGCTCTTTTGGCGGTTGCAAGCTACCAAACGAATTCAGATAATTTATTCTTTTTTTATGCTTTGTCCAAGCCACCCATTGCGTACCCCTTGAAATCGAGTAATCCAAATTAAGTACCCCACACTCTATATTTTAAGGTGTTTTTGGGAGTGAGTCTCTCGTAAACACCCCCCTAAAAATCGTATATATTTTTGACCAAATTCCGTGATATCTATATTGGTTAACGCTTTATTCCTTATTCCACGACCATTGTTATTCGGTTTTAGGTATGGACCGTAACCATTTTTATAGGGTTTTAGATATAAACCCTTCCCCACGGAGACATATTCCATCTTCCGGATATGCCTTTTGCTTTCTTCAAGTTGCTGTTTCGCAATTTTTGCGTTTGCTATTAATTTCGCGACCTGAAACTAAACTTTCTATAGCACTCAATGCGGTTAAGATGGGGACAAGATCCCCCCATTTTGGGTACATTCATTATTTAATTTTTAACCAATTTTAATTGCATTAACAACTTCTAGAGGTTTTTCTTTTTTCAATACCCGCCTAGCCTTCCTTGCAACAGTTGAGAGAGACTATTTAATTTCGTCCCCCTTCCCTTCCCTTCCACCTACTTCTCTAACTCTTCGCGACCCGTCGCCCTCTTTTCTTGTTCTTCTTATGTTTTTTCTTAATTTGTTTTCGAACACCCATTTAAAATTTTTCTTTGCCTTCATAATATTGGTTACAAAATACGCTGCTGCTCGCTCCTTAAGAGAACTATCCTGCGCCTTTACTCGTTCCCAGGCCTTATTAATCAATATAGAATCTGCCTTATGGCGATCGCTCAAATCCTTGTGTTGTAAGTAGGCAATGTCATGAGACTTGCAGGCATTGTCTAACTCGCTTATCCCGGGATCTCCACGCTTTAGTCGCTCTACCAGGAATATGAAACTCAATTGGTAGAGCGTCAATCAACTTATTGATAAGAGAACTTCCACGTTTACGATGTAAATTATATTCTTTTTTCTTTTTATACCCTTGCAGAGGGTATTATAATTTTGCCATGATATTTGCAACGCAGTGAAGGAGGCATCTCCGACCCCATAAAGTATATATATTCTTGATCAGCATCACCAGCCGAGTCGATCTAGCCATGTCCGTCTGTCTGTCTGTCTGTCTGTCCGTCTGTCTGTCTGTCCGTCTGTCTGTCCGTCTGTCGGTTTCTACGCGAACTAGTCTCTCAGTTTTTGAGCTATCGGGCTGAAATTTATATTATATTTATTTATATTTATATTTATAGTCTTATTTCTTTAGCACGCAGTATATATGTCGGAACGGCCGAAATCGGCCTATAGCTGCCATAGGAATGATGGCGAAATTATTGTAAAAAAAATTTAACTTATCTGTTTTTCAACGAATTTCTATAAACTTCGAGATATAGTCTTTTTTTATAGTTCTAGAATTACGGTTTTAATTTCATTAAGATCGGACAACTATATCATATAGCTGCCATAGAAGGGTTCGGTCGATTTATATGAAAATGTAAAATTCAACATGTAATATATAAAATTTACAAAATTTACATAATTTGAATTTTTTTTTTTTTAACATTACCAAAATGGATCAATTTTTAATGATCCAATCTCAGACTGCAAGGGTATAAAAATTTCGGCTTACCGAAGTTAGCTTTCTTTCTCGTTTTGGTTTTAGTTACTGATGGACGTTGATGCACTACGATCAGTACACTCAAGTGGCCCTTCAAAACCTCCTCTATATAGACTAATAGCGCTCAGCTCGGCTGCTATCTTGGATGTGTATAAAGTGGGTTAAGATTAATGTTTTAAGTTTAGAAAGGCTATCTACAGATAAGGTTATTTTGTACAAATCATTATAATTTGCACATAGTACTCTAAAGGGTTCAAGCATTTCATACGACGTTCTACAGTGGTGGAAAACTAAAGGCAAGTAGGATCTAGTGGTTCTAAATGGTACGTGGAAATTCAACTGCGCCGAAAGATCGGTGCTTTCCACGTCACCACGGATAAGGATATACATAAAGACAATGCCCAGCATCGTTCTACGGTTTGCTGAGGAGGGTAGGTTAATTTGGAGAAGTCTACTAGAATACGATGGCAACCTAAGGTTTGCATCCCAGTTTAAGACACAAAGAGCAAAAAGTAAAAAGTTATTTTGAACTGACTCAATGCGTTTGCTGTGGACGTCCCACTGGGGACTCCAAACGAGGGGTCATCGAATTCCTTCGACCACCGTTTAATAAATCCAAGCACACCCCTTTAGTGCTTTATTAACAATGGACGAAATATGATTAATAAACTCCAGCTTAGGATCTAGGCGGATACCCAAATCGTTAACTAGAGTGATCCTATCCAGGGAGCAGCTGTTCAGCGTATAAGTCGCAGGCTTGGGAGAGACTCGGGAGAAAGTCATCAGCTTGCATTTGGGGCCATTTAGGTTAATAAGTTGGCAGTGCACCATTTTTGAAAGTTATTACGATCAGTTTGTAAATCCGACTGGCTAGCGCCGTCCTTGTAGTGCACGCAAAGTTGAACGTCGTCAGCGTACATGAGTAATCTTAAGTTGGTCAAAACTTTGGGCAAGTCGTTAATAAATAATGTAAAAATTAAAGGACCCAGGTGGCCTCCTTGCGGGACTCCAGAGGTAACACGGATAACATTTGACAAGTTGTTTTTAAAGAGGACCTTTTGCGTCCTGCCATTCAGATAACTTGAGATCCACCTATGAAGATCGACAGGAAAACCCATTAAGTCGAGTTTCCTAACAAGAAGGGAAATTATTAACGGGTTTGACTCCGCTTAACTGAAATCAGTATAGATGATATCTGTCTGCAAATTTTTTGGAAAGCCCCTTATAATGAAAGAAGTGAACTCCAGAAGGTTAGTAGTTGTTGATCTTCGTTTAATAAATCCACGTTGTCATGGAGAAATTACTGATCTACACAGGTGCTGCAAATGGGGAGTAAATAAGTTTTCGAAAAGTTTTGGGATTGCTGACAACTCTATAGTTGTTAGTATCCACTTTGCCAGGATTACGAATGATTCCTACCATATAAGGGAAAATTGGGATGTTTCTAAGGATAAGGTAAACAATTTTAGAAGGGGACTGCACTGGGCTTCTGCACAATACCTAAGCTCACAGCCTGGTAAACCGGTTTGACACGTTGAAGATCCAAAAGAAGGGAGCTTTCGTTTAAGCTAGGACTGAAGATTAGGTTTGACTTGGGCATGCTATAAGAATAGGTCTGGTTCAAATCGGATGACGGAGAATATGTAGTTTGAAAAAAATGAGCAAAAAGATCGGCGATTGCCTGATCATTGTTTGCTGTCGTATTTTCAAATGAAAACGAGGAAGGATGTGTAATAGGCTTACGTTAAGTGTTGACAAAATTATATATATTGGGTCCTGCGCGAACTAACCCCTACAACAAGTCAACTAATTTTTATAACACTGCGCGTTAAGCACGGTGAACTTAGACCGAGCAGCTAAATAGCGAGAATGGACAGCTTGAGAACCGTTGCGTTTAAATGTAGAATAGAGATTGGACTTAATGTTTTTGAGGCTAGTCAACTCTTTACTAAACCAGGGAGGCTTATTTGAGATTGACGGATAGTATAACGGAACACATTCGGTAAAAAAGGAGTTCATGGCATTGTAAAAAATATCCATGGCACCCACCATGTCAGTGCACATGCAGAGATCGGACCAATCGAAGTCATATATGAGATTATTCAGCCGTCGAAAATCCGCTTTGCGAAAGCAGTGGACTTTCTTAGTAATCCCAATATCGATAGTCACATCGAAAGTAGGATGGTATTGATCTTCAGGTTGCGTCATGGGCCCTAACTAAACTGACTCTTGCCGGATCAGAGACAAAGTAAAGATCGAGCAAGCGATGTAAGGAATTTCGTACATGGTTGACTTGAGACAGCGAAATGTCAAGCAAGCCATCAATAAAGTCGTGACGTGCTGAAGTCAAAAGGGTATTTCGGGATTCATTTGTGGACCAAATAGCCCCAGGAATTTTTTAGTCCCCTAGAACCTGGCCCTATCCAATAAATAGGAATTTCCGACACGGGAGAAATGTAGGCACATGTAATAAAAGAAAAACAACCATTAAATGAATGTTTCACTCAGAGGAATTCAATATCGCTGCATTCCTCGCAAGTTAATAGTTCAGACGTGAGGTTGAAGTCAACCGCAATGAGGACACCGCCCCCTCGCCTGGAAGGCCGATTAAGCCTGTACGTTGTGTACACAGCTGGAATAACTTCGGAAAGAAAATTTTAATTTTTCTACTTTAATCTTGGATTATTCGGCTTTGGTGCGACCTAGGATAAGGTTATAACATCCTCAGATGTTTGATAAGAGGAAGCCGCGAAACAAATATCTGTTCCGTAGGTGTAATAGCTATTAGGGCTTGTGGTACTACATTTGTAGCACCGATATCGGCCGGTATTCCAGGCCTGATACCCTGGGGAGTTTTCTTGGTGGGATTCTGTGAGGTCATTGGTTGTGACCCCTCAGCGGACACAACGGATATAACTGGAGGCGCTGCCCCTCCCGTGGTACATTCCGAATTTTTACTCGTCCCCGATCTTATATCATTTGAATTAGAAATATTGGAGTCGGGGGCTGTGGGGGGGCCGAGGGAGTCAGCTGTTGAGAACTCGCGGCGAGTTGTTGGATGTGGCGGTGTGCCAACCGTGGTTTTTTGGCGCTTAGGGAACTAATTTATTAGTTTAAGGCCCCGCTCCAGAAACACCTCATTAGCTTTACGAAACCTAACAAGAAGCTCCTTAAAACCATTTTTGGTTTGCCGCATAAATGACATAATTTCTTTTTCAATCTTGCGACAAGTATTACAGCAGTAGCGCATTCCATTGTTTTTAGTAATATTGTCAGCCATGCGATATTGTCACACAGCCAGCAGCCAATAATAGGGTATTCTGCAGAAATTACTTTCTTGCAGGTTTTAATTGCACAGACACTACTAGAGGACATTATAGTGACTTACCACTGTACAGGCAGAAGATAAGAGAATATAAGTGCAGTAAGAGAGAGCAAGAGAGCGAGAGTTATGGAACTTAAGCCGTCAAGCTGTAATATCGGAATGAGGATGATTTGCAATTAATATAGTTATTAATACACAACAAGAAAGAAAGCTATCTTCGGTAAGCCGAAATTTGTATACCCTTGCAGTCTGCAATTGGATGACTGAAAATCGATTCATTTTGGTTACAGTTGAAAAAATATCTTAGTTTGTAAACATTTTACATATTAAAGGTAGAACTGTACATTTTACATGTAGAATTTTTCATTTTCACTTAAATCGACCGATCGTTTCAATGGCAGCTATATGATATAGTTGTCTGATCTTAATGAAATTAAAACCGTAATTCTATAACCGTAAAAAAATGCTATATCTTGAAATTGATTGATATGCGTTGAAAAACAAAGCAGTTAAAACTTTTTTACAATAATTTCGCCATCATTTCTATGGCAGCTATAGGATATAGTGGTCAGATTTCGGGCGTTCCGACATATATAGTGCGTGCTAAAGAAATAAGATTATGCTGAAAATATCAGTCTGATAGCTCAAAAACTGAGAGACTAGTTCGACATATATAGTACGTGCTAAAGAAATAAGATTATGCTGAAAATTTCAGCCTGATGACAAACAGACGGACAGTCAGTCGGACATGGCAAGATCGACTTGGCTGGTGATGCTGATCAAGAATATATATACTTTATAGGGTCGGAGATGCCTCCTTCACTGCGTTGCAAATATCATGGCAAAATTATAATACCCTCTGCAAGGGTATAAAAGCAGCTGCATGCACACAGGAAGTGAAACGGTGAATTACTGATGATACAAGATAGAAGTTTTAAACAAGCCCTGGTGGTTTTTAGCAAGGATTTTACACAAATATGAGGCGCAAAACAAAAACAGGACCGTTCACTTTAAAAGAGAAACGATTATAATCATATTATAGATGCTGTTGAGGCTTTGAGCTTTTTCTAAGCCTATTTAAATCCACTTTGATCACAAAGTAAAGTTCAGCAAAAAATACGCTTTAAATTCCACAACGTTATAATTCGCATTTATTAAGGGTGGCAGTGGGCCAGAGCCTCTAGTTAATATATTATGCAAAAGAATTCAATTTAAGTTATGGCAAGCGGAATTAGTCCGTGCCGGCAACAATCAAATGGAGAGAGATCCGTACTCCAGTTTGACCAAAGGAGAACTAAGAACTAATCTGCAGCTGAAGCTGCAGCTGCCGCTTGTAGGCGACAATATCAAAGAGACGAGGCGATGAGAGGACTGCGGGCGCTACAACTATTTGGCGCTAGCCCAAACAGATGCGTTTACCCATTAAATATAACGTTATTCATTGAAGATCTACCACTGTTTAAACATATTTCTATTGTAATGCGATTAATAAAACAAAAAAATAACATCCTTGTTCGCGACAATGAGAATGTGGGGGACATATATCTCCCTCCGCGACATAGCGAGTTATTACCCGACACAATCCGAGCTCTTGTGGTTGGCCCGTCCAACTGTGGGAAAACTAATATTATGAACAGTCTAATTGACAGCCCAAATGATTTGAGATTTAAAAATATATATACGTGTTTTCAAAGAGTCTATATCAACCCATATATGAATACTTGGAAATGCTTATAAGGCCGATTAAGGGGAGGGGTTTCCATAAATTCTCTCAGAATGAAGCGGTTATACCACCTACCGAAGCAAAAACAATTCAGTCTTAATTTTTGACGATGTAATCAGTGAAGGCCAAAACAATATCCGTTCATATTTCTGTATGGGTCATCACAATAATAAAGATTCCTTTTATTTATGTCAAGCATACACTCGGATACAGAAACATCTTATACGGAACAAATCAAATGTAATTATTATGTTTAAACAGGATGATTTAAAAATGCGAAACATGTATCGGGATCATATCAACACCGACATGGACTACGAGACATTTACAAAAATTGCTGGGAAAATATATATAATTTTCTTTTCGTCAACAAAGATTGTGCAATTACTCAAGGTCGTTACAACACTTTTAATGAATTCATTATTCTTAAAAGAAGAAGAGATTTCAAAATGGTTAGATCATTGACTCTATCAGTTAATGGAAATAGCTTCATTATAAACGAGGAGTATCGATTTAAATAATAACCTCTTTCATATCGGTGAAAAAGTTATTGAAATTCCTATCGGTTCAGATGAACTCAACGATATCTCTGAGCTTATCCAGAAAAAGTTAATGGATTATAACCTTGATAAAGCATTGAGCATTATAGGCAAAAACAACAAACTTCAGGTGAAAATATTTAGTAGTAAAGATGGGTTTTTTTTTTAATAAGAAAAAGTCATTAGGTAAATTGTTTGGATTTAAGCAAAGAGTTTAAAGTACAAACAAATATCACCTTTTTGATAGCAACGTGAACGTTTTAAAAATAAAGCCTATTCGCTTGGAATGTTACATTTACATATTACATGAGTTTGGAATTTCCGTTCCACCGGGCTATAAAATGACTGTGACACCACGCAATCTCATCTATTTGCCTATTAACTGTAGAGAAATAAGTACGCTCTCAATCTATGTATATCGTTGATCAAAACGGAGAATTATTGAATTTGCGCGGTGAAAACGTATCAATTCGCATACATATTCGTGCAATAGAATTACAATTGACAATAAAAGCTTAGATAAAGCTCTCCCACCGCACACTAGCTGTTGTAAAGCTTAAGGAAAATGATTAGAATTAAGTAAAAGAGTGCTTAATAATAATAATAATAATAATAATGAAATGAATGAAATTTTAAATGTTCAAGCAAGACCGCAATCGGACGAAAGTGTACCACCTGTACAACCATTTTTACCACCGAGAGAATTTAAAATTAGACCGATAATAATCATCGATCTTTCACATCAAAATGAGACAGTTAAATCAGGTCCTATCGATGTCAGAATTTGAACCGCTTTAGTTTCATCAAATCACGAAAACACTCAGGCATATTGCCTCCTTATTCACGATCGTTTAGTAGAGTAGTCACCTGAGAGGTCTAGTACAAAAAATCGTCTAGTCGCGTAATCCCCTAAAAATAAATAAAGTTGTTGCAATCGATGTAAAAGGATTTTTTGATAACAAAAACAAGTTCATTCTTAAGGAAATTTTACTTATATTAAACAAAGAAAATAAATTTAATAATATTTTTGTGGTACAAGCTCTATTCGAATTTACACGCTTAACAATTATTAACAACAATTAAGTCGCGAAAAACTGCTCTTTGGCTCACCAGGAATCACCATAAAATTTTTTGAAACAACGGATTGATCAACTTTCAGCAAACTAGAAAATATATTCAACAAATAACTTTAGAAAAAGATGTTATACATAAGGGGGTTGAAAAAAAAAAACTATTTCTGGAAACTTTTCTAAGGTCACCTCATATAAGAGACGTTAAGGAGTTGGGTTGTCCACCTTTTAACACCGTCTCATTGATACCAGGAACATGTTTTTTGATATGGGAGAATATGGACTTAATAAAACTTTGTTTGGTGACCATTTTACGGGGATGCGTTTGTTGGGGAAGGTGCTGCGGCGTCTTGCTGGCCGCTTGTTTTTAAAGCGCAGACTTGAGCGGTGTGCTGTAATTTGTCTTCCATATCCCTAAAAGTCTCGCATACTGTGAAGCTTAGCTTGAATAAGCCCTCGACTTGGTTCTTCTTCTTTTCTAGTGTTTGCGGGGTTGGTTCCACCCATTTACACCCTTTAATGTAGCGCTCTGCTTCATTGTATAAGGTGACGCAGCTCCCGAAATATTCCATTATTTCGCTTGCTTTTTTGCCGCAGGAGGATGACGAAGACATGCTTGCTAGGTAGATTATTTAGAGGTTCTAAATGTTAAGTGGGGCGCGTCCGTTGCCGGAGCCCCGATGTGGTGGATTTTCTTCCCACAAATTTGGCGAACAATTTGGTGGAGTGTATCTGTTGTGTATGCTTAAAATAAATACCATGTATACACAACAGACACGGGCCTAAACAAAATAGCAGCACAAAGTATCCCGATCCTCACAAGCCCACCCTGGGTTTCCCTTATTTCACCCCGCAAACTAGATTTGGTTAAGACACAAATGCGATCCGAGGGCAGGTTTTCCATTTCATGCCACAAACTGGATTTGGTAAAGACACAAATCCGATCCTCACAGGAGGATAGTTTTTCCTTTTCACACCACAACCCGTCTTTGGTTTCCTTTTCACGCCACAAACCGGCTTTGGTAAAAACATAAGCCAAAATAAAAGAGACCTTAAGTTGAGGGTGTTTATTTCTGAGACAAACAAAACGTGATAAATATTTGTACATTGTTTTCCTGCGATCGCAGGTGCCTAATTTCCCAGGTGAGAATTGGGGCTCGGTAAATGCGAGGGTGCCTTTCCCAGTTTCTTAAATGTAAGATTTTGGCTTACTGCTGCCACACGCAAAGGCAAGTAAAGAAGGACTCCGCGTGGGATATCCTGAAACCCTAATTTCACCTGTTCCGGTCCTTTATCACACTATCATCCCCGCGATCCACTCAACCAAAACTAACAATCAACTGCCCTTTACCTTCGGCACGGGTCAACCCTCATATTTTACGACATTTTCCCACATTTTCCCCTATTTTCTTTCCCACCGCCTTCGCATTTCTGGCCCAAATTTACCTAATTCCGCGCTTACCTGACAACTTTTCTTAAATAATTACACCCTCTATGACCCCACCTGTCAATTTTTTAATTGCCCCTACTCCAGAGTTTCGATTCCACACACTCCAGTGTGTCATTCCGGTGTTCCGGATATTTAAACACATATATAAATAAAAACCAAATGTCACCCTCCGAGAAGCCTACTGCGACAACTGCAGTATAACATAAATTTATTGCCGTAAGTGACCGGGTAAGCCAATTCGAGGCGATGGTCAGAACTCCTGGCCACTTCATGCCGTCGCTCTACACATGCCAAGTCCGCCGAGATCACATCCGAGCCCTATGGGACAAAGTCGAACAAGCATATGAAACTTGTTCGGAGCGAATAGCAGTAGAGGGGTCGATCGACACCTTGGCAATCCTCAAATCAAAATATGACTACTGCTACTCAGTTTACGAGCCATGTGCAGCTCAACTCAACGAGCAAATTAGGCGAACGACGTCTCAATCAGCACAATCCAACTCCAGCAACTCTCCAAATTATACTCCAGCAGGTTGCCAGTTACTTCCGTGCGATACAAAAGTTTTCTCGGGCTTTATCTTCGCTGGCCCACGTTCGTGACCTTTTCACAGCGGTCTATAACGTCAATCCAAGACTTAAAGCTGTCGAAAAGTTATTCCATTTAATTGTAAAGACTAGTGGTGAAGCTAATTCCATAGTTTCCAATTCGCCACTCACCAATGACGGTTTCTGGTCAGCTTGGAGTAACTTAACTAAGAGTTTCGAAAAGAAATGGTAATTGGTGAACAACACATTGAAAAGATTATTCAATGTGCAATCCATCGCAAATGAATCTTCAGCAGTCATGAGGGCGCTTATTTTCAAGAGCCAGTGTGAAGCGCTAGCGGCCTCGAAATGTCCCGCTTAACGGAGCCCAGCGCTCTCGCAAGATCTCTCTCTCCCTCCGGACTTTCAGTCCGCAAGAGCTTTCCAGTACGCTCTCCCAAACATCTACTTTATGACATGTATTTTAGTTCTAATTTTCGACCGGCCGATGAAGGCAAATAAAGCTCAAATATACCACAAATTAAATCTGCCCAACCGATCTTCTTATTTTTCTGCAAGGGATTTTTGGATCTTCTCATTGAACTTTGATCGACTTATTTTGGCTGATAACACCAGTTTACAAAATAAAAAAATAAATGCTCCAAGCCTGGTAATGCGAAATTCTGATAGAGTTGATAGGATCCTATATATAGGATGATCTGGGGATTCAACTCTATATCCTATAGCTGCCATAGGAATGATGGCGAAATTAATGTAAAAAAATTTTAACTTTTGTTTCTCAAGGTAAGGATCGTTTTTTAATAATCCAATTGCAGACTGCAAGGGTATACAAGTTTCGGTTTACTGAAGATAGCTTTCTTTTTTGTTTACATTAATTTCGCCATCATTCCTATAACAGCTATAGGATATAGTGGTCCGATTTCGGCCGTTCCGACATATAACCTGCGTTTTAAAGAAATAAGACTATTGTAAAGCGGTCCCGAAATATGAGACATTTACATGTGAGTTTTTGGTCCTAGCTTAGGTAGATAACATCAAGTCTTATTCTAAATATACATTCTTGACTGCGATAGGGGTGAACACAGGATTCGTGGATGCCACGCAGCACGCAGCATGTACATATTGTCAAGTGTTTTATGTTAGGCCCGTTTGGCCGCTATATTTAAAGATATCCCACGCAGAGGATCGGTTTACATATTTGTGTTACGCTCAACCTGACGCTATGTTTTAGAGTCATGCGCACATGCGCTAAGCAGCGTACAGTTGCATTGATTTGTTAAAAATAAATATATATTTATATATAACCGTGTTCATGTGTGAACATTCTGCCAAAGGCCGGCAAGATTTAGGGTATATTTTACATTAATATATTCTTTTCATAGTTGCGGTGAAACATTTAGTGGACTGTATTTTATTCGATATAATATCTTCTGCAACTAACATTTTTGCAACGGCCGGGTTTTTAAGGCTTTATACATATTGAACCTTTTTTTACAATTTTTTCTCTTTTATCATTTTTCTCTATTTATTCTTTAATTAACAATTTGTTTTAATTTTATTTAGTTGTTCCATCATTTAACAAGCTAATTTTAATAATTAAACATTTTGTATGGCTTGTAAATGCCTTTTGTATTTTTCTTTTTGTTCAACATATGTATATAGTTAATACAGATATTTTTATTATTATTATTGCCACCATTAACAAAAACGTGACCAATTTAATATTTAACTCTTCTTTATTCATACCGTGTGATAAATAATTAGTGTGCCTAAATGGTTGCTGATAACTTCAAAATCTGGTATTTTACCTATAATTGACTAATCTTTTATTCTGAATACTGAGATATATATTTATTTCGAGCAGTGCTAATTTTTACCTAAACCCTTGTTTAGGTAAAACTGACTTTCTCAATTTTGTAAATTCTCGTTTAATCTGACCAATGGTATTAACATATTAATATCTAGTCGACCAGATTGATGTCAATAGATAGGATTGTACTTTATCTCTGAATACCACACACATAATTGTTCCTTTTAATTACCACACTAGTCCTATTTCTTTTCCCCATTCCCTCTAAAGAACAAGTTGAGCTGCCCTATCAGCATTGCTCTTGTGCTTTTCCGATTTACCCAGACAAATTTTTTCTATTTTTAATTATTTGGCACCCATCGATATTTCTATCTTTCTCCTTTTTTTGGTTCAATAATTTGATTTGGCCCTTTGATATATTTAAGAGTATTGTCGCCCCTTGCTTTTCCTAAATAAGATTTAGCCCCAGTTATACAAACACCTCCGAAGTGAGGTCCTGCAGGGGGAATAAAAGAACGGTAACTTTTCTCATTTAAAGTTTTATTCTTTTTCCTGAATATTTGTTTTGAATGACTTTGATTTGTATTTATCATTGTGAGTGATACCATCAAAATTTTTCTTGTTAATTGTGGATTGAGTGATCCAAATCGTACTTGTTACGACTGATTTCCTTTCTTTGGACTTTGAATATCCAGAAACAATCCACCCGAAATCCGTTTTTTGACCAAGAAGGCCGTTTATTTTAAGAACTCCATCCTGAATAATGTGAGTGTACAGATCTGATCCAATAATTAGATCAATTGGGCCTGGCATATTAAAGTCAGGATCCGCTAAATAACAGCTCTTCCATTTGGCATTGTCAACATCAATCTTGCTGATTGGAAGAGATTTTATTAATTTGGGAAGTACTATTGCTTCCGCTTTCAAAACTTTTGGGAAACTTTTGCTTTTAATTAACATAACTACTTTGTGCTTTGATATGCTCTTTCCTGTGGAAGATACTCCACTGATATCTGTTTGCGACCTAACTCTAGGTAATTTTAGAATCTGTGCTGATTCTTCTGAAATAATTGTGCTTTGTGAACCACTGTCAACCAAAGCTCTAAAATTTTCAAACATTCCTTTATAGGATTTTATTTGCACTTTAGCTGTAGCTAATAATGCCTTGTCCGACGTCAAACAAGTATTTACTTTTTCAACTTTTATAAATATGTGTAGCATGCTATTGTGATTTCCCCTACAATGATCACATGAAATCTCGCTACTGCACATTTGTGTATATGAGTGTGTCAAACATTTAAAACACAACCCTGCCCGTTTAGCTTTTTCCATCCGTTCGGATGGACTTAAAGCTCTAAATACGTAGCATTGCAATACATTGTGTCCCAAACCTTTACATATGGGACAACAATTCTTTGAATATTCTTTATTCATTACAATTTTTTTAATAGGATTTTCAACCTCAACTAAGCTTACCGAACTAAGTCTTTGCTCTAAAAATTCTACAACGTCGGATAATAATTGGACCTCTTTGGTCTTTTTAATATGGCTTTCATATAATTGAAGAGCCTCTTTATTAAATTTTCTCAAAATAATATGTGCAAATATTATATCTATCTCATCAGAAAGTTGTGCCTTTAACTTTATCATGTGAATTGACTCATTTATTGTGTCAATAAACACACTTAATTGCCTACTTGATTCAACATTTAAGTTTTGATGATCAAGCAGGCGATTTAACTGGTCTGAAAATATTTTTCTTTTATTTTCATACCGCTTGGTTAATAATTCCCAAGCGGCCCCATAATTTTCCCCTGAGCCCAACAATAAGTGAGAAACCACATTTCTGGCTTCTCCCTTAAGTGAGCTTTTCAAATAATTAAATTTTAAGGTCGGACTCAAATCCTCCCTTAAATGTATGAGTTCATTAAACAACTCATAAAACAGGTCCCAATCTTTGGAATCTCCAAAAAATGTGGGAACCTGTCTTTTTGGTAGAGCTGGCAAATCATCAACTTTCAGATTTGCAACTTCTACCTTTGGCACTACTTTTTCTAATTTTGTTTTCATGTCGTTTGTGACAGTATCTATTTCGTATTCTAACTCTTCAAAAATATCATCATAATTCCTATTTGTGACATCAATCTGGTCGACTTTTTTCAACTTAATTAGTCTGTCCCAGTAGAATTTAATAATTTTCATTCTAATGACAAACGTTTCCTTCTTTTTCTCCTCAATTGCCTTAAATGTTTCCTTTAAATAATTTTGTAGCTGCTGTATTGCTTTATCTAACGCTTCTTGACTAACCTTCCTACTACTTCTGGCTACCACTTTTTTTGTGTCTGCTTTTTGCAGGATCTGCTCTATTTTAACTTGTATTCTTTTAAATGAAGACATCATTTCGTCAAAATGTTTCTTTTTGAAGTAGTCGTGATCGACTACTCCATTTCTTAACAGCGCAGTATGCTTTCTAACACATTCTGCTTTAAGCTGTTCAAAATGTGTTATTAAGTCTAAACTTAGGTTTTTCCGTCCTCCTCCCCCCACCCTCCCCAACACCCGAAAACACCTCAGATGTCTCCAAGCGAACCTCCACCATGCAAAAGCCGCGTCTGACGTCCTTTGCGAGAGGTTTGCTACGATGGACATAGCATTTATCCAGGAGCCATGGATAAATGCCGGACGTGTCCTGGGGCTTAGCACCCCATCTGGTAAGCTGCTATATGCAAACGGCCAACCTCGCCCTAGAGCGGCTTTGTTAATAAACAAAAATCTAACATTTGTTCCCCTTTCACAGTTCATAACTGAGGACCTGGTGGCGGTCTGGGTTAAAATACCCACTGCCCATGGCGAGCAGGAGGCAGTGATGGCCTCTGCCTACCTACCCGGCGACACTGACGATGTGCCTCCGGCGGCTACCTGTGCCCTGGTAGAGCACTGCCAGAGAAACCAGCTCCGGTGGATAATTGCTTGCGATGCCAATGCGCATCACACGGTCTGGGGAGCAGCAACATCAACAAAAGAGGTGAGTACCTTCTTGAGTACATAATTAGTAATAACATAGGTTTACTAAATCAGGGCAGCAAACCCACATTTATCAATGCAATTAGAGAGGAAGTCCTCGACCTAACTCTCTGTAGTCTGAATATGTTGTCCGCTGTCTCAAACTGCACGTTGCGAATGAGATCACTATGTCAGATCACCAGCACATCAGATTTGATATAGGAGGTGCCGTGCAATGTAGCCTAGTTACTAGAAATCCCAAAACACAAACTGGGATCTTTTCTGTTTTGAACTTGAGCAATCCAGAGACTGCTCCACCCGTCCGATACTAACAATAGACGAGTTAGAGCGTGAGGCTACTGTGCTTCATACAAACATTGAATCGGCATATCACGTCAGCTGCGAACGAAAAGTTCGTAAGATCAGTCGGGCTGTTCCCTGGTGGAACAAGAGCCTTGACGATCTTAAACAAGCTGCGCGAAGGCTCTTCAATAAGGCGAGAAAAGGAAGGCCACTTGGGATTCCTACAAATCCGCCTTAACGCTATATAACAAAGAGCTGAGAAGGTCAAAACGGGCTACGTGGCGCCAACACTGCGGGCAGATTTCAACTCTCCCGGAAGCTGTCAGGCTACAAAAGCCCTCTCCAAGGACCACTCAAACGGCATTTGTACGCTGAAAAAGCCAGATGGAACCCACACAAACAACCCAAAGGAAACGAGTAGTCTACTCCTATCTACTCACTTTCCTGGGTGCGTGGCCATGGAGCAACCCATCTCAGAAAGTGAGGCACCAACCTACCTCTCTGAGATTGGAGAGTGCCCACACCTGCGCGTGGCTATTGTGGCAGACTCCAATGGGGCTGAAAGAAGGGAACCCCCTATCTATCAGAACGTATTGGAAACATGCCCTTTAGACTGTTTCATCAAAATAGCGTACAATGGGCCATACAAAGTTTTAGCCCATACAAATCCCCCTGGACCAGATGGAATTTATCCATGCCTATTGCAGCGGGGACTGCACCAATTTGCACTCCCCTGGTCCGTCTATTCCGAGCTAGTCTCGTGCTTGGACACATACCAAGCAAATGGGCTAAAGAAAAGTTGTGTTTATTCCAAAGGTAGGGAAGAAAGATTCCCAACTGCCTAAATCCTATAGACCAATAAGTCTTAGCTCCTTCCTTCTTAAAACTATGGAAAAGATAATTGACCAGCACATCAGGAAGTGAACCTCAAGCATCTTCCCTACATAAGTACCAATATGCGTACCAAACTGGTAAATCAACTGAGACTGCCATCCATTGCCTTACAACAGTCATTGAAAAGGCCATTGGCTCTCAACAAATAGCACTAGGTGCCTTTCTAGACATCTCAGGAGCTTTTGACAACACGTCATACGAGGCAATCCGTGCCTCTCTTGTACGTAAAAATGTCGCCACACCCATTATTAGGTGGATTCTGGAAATGCTCAAATCCAGAATCATTAACTGTAGACCTAGGCGGAACCATGACCTCAATCACAGCCACAAGGGGATGCCCTCAAGGGGGGAGTACTCTCTCCTCTCCTGTGGACTCTGGTCATAGACGAGCTACTGTTTGAGCTCAACAACCTAGGGTTCCCCACTCAGGGCTACGCTGACGATCTAGTCATCTATATAGTGGGCTGGCATGAGCAAACCATCTCGGACCGCATGCAGCAAGCCCTCAATATAGCCAATAGATGGTGTCAGGATAAAGGACTATCCATAAACCCGTCTAAAACTGTTCTAGTTCCATTTACCAGGAAAAGGTCTCTCTCTGACAAGACCATCCCTAAATGGATCAACCATTGACTTTTCGGTTGAAGCTAACTACCTGGGAGTTATACTTGACTCCAAGCTCAACTGGAACTCACACCTTGAAAAGACCATTAACAAAGCCACTCGAGCATATTTTGCTTGCAATAGGCTTTTCGGTAGAACATGGGGCCTAAGTCCCAAAATGATCTATTGGTCTTATAACACTGTGGTAAAACCGATCTTAACCTATGCATCTCTTGCTTGGTGGACGAAATCTACCCAGAAGACAGCTGCGGCTGCACTTACCAAAATACAACGACTGGTCTGCATAGGCATCACTGGAGCCATCCGGACATGCCCCACTGCAGTACTTGGAGTTATAACTGGCATTCCCCTCTACCCATCGCCCTGAAAAGGAGGCCTGCCTGGGGCACTTCGCCTCCAAAACATCACCGATATAAAAGTGGTGATCTAACTGGGCATCTACGGGTACTCGAACCCCTAATAAACGAACCCATTCTGCGTTTAACTGACGAGCAGAAACCAAAACTTGTTTCCACAGAAACTTCTCTGTAGTCCTGTACACCAGACACGACTGGACAACAAAATCAATATCTCTGCCCAGTGGATCACAAACGTGATACACTGATGGATCGAAATTGGAAAACGGCGACACCGGGGCTGGTATTTTTGGACCAAGGTTCAACAAATCCATAGCCATGGGAAAGTCCCCAACCATCTTCCAAGCAGAGATACACGCCATAGAAATCTGTGCTCGTGAATGTCTTCGCAGGAATATGCAAGGCGCACGGATTTACATCTTCTCTGACAGTCAGGCGGCGCTCATAGCGCTGAGATCTTTACGATCACCTCCAGACTTGTAGAAAACTGTTTCCAGCAGCTGAACGCCCTTGCCTCCAAAAAACACCTTAACGGTGGGCTGGGTGCCAGGGCATGAAGGCCATATAGGAAACGAGGTGGCAGACTCCTAGCAAAACGCGGGGCGATGACACCGCTAATCGGCCCTGAACCATTCTGTGGACTTTCGAAAGGACACAAAGGGAACTTCTCAGGAAATGGGAGGAAAAGGAGATAAGTCGTCACTGGACCGACAGTGCAGGGCTGAGACAAGCCAAACAATTCCTCGTCCCCCAGATGTCGCGATCCAAACGCATCATCAATCTTAAAAGAGTGAGATTCGCACTCTAACAGGCTACCTAACAGGTCACTGCAACCTAAGGTATCACCTTAAGAAATTAAAACTTTCAGAAATCGACACATGTAGATTCTGTGAGCTGGAGCCAGAAACATCAGAACATGTTCTATGTGAATGCCCC
This sequence comes from Drosophila triauraria, assembly GCA_014170255.2. NCBI lineage: Eukaryota > Metazoa > Arthropoda > Insecta > Diptera > Drosophilidae > Drosophila > Drosophila triauraria. The sequence continues at coordinate 4,239,894 of JABJVT010000007.1, forward strand.
TCACTAATCAGACGTCGACTTCAACAACTAGGAGGTGAACTTATCCCCCCTACAGGATTTGGGAAGAGATAGACCTCGCCAAAGTGCTCTCCTTTATCAGAAGCCTAGGAATAGAGGCTCTACCTTAATCCTACAGGCCGGCACAAAAGACCTAACATCTGGTCGCGGTGCAATAAGACCCTAGTAATAATAATAATAATAGGTTTTTAAGATCTTTCAACTGCCTACTCTCTGTCGTAATTTCTACTTGTCTCTTTATGAGAGCAATAGTCTCCGCGGACAACATCTTAATTCGATGCTGCTGTCGCTGCCGTAGATGATGCTGTTGACGTTGCCGATGTAGTCAATGGTGCTATTGACGTTGCCGCTGCTGTTGTTGATCTTCCTTCTGGTAGTTTGCTCTTGGTTTTGTAGTTCTAGTAGGTTCAGTGGTTGCTTTTTGTTTTGAAAATATATTTTTCACGTTTTTTTTTTTTTTGTGTCACTGATAGTCTATTTTTTCTTCGATGTTTTGGCCTCGAATACGCCCCAGAAACAATTTATTTATTTATTAATTATTTTATATTTTGTTTTGCCGATTTTTCGACCACAATTTTAAAATTTTTCACGATTATAATTTTTATATTTTTAAAAAATTTTCCATAATTTAACAATAAGAACTCTTTTATATCCTTTTGCTTTATAGTTATACTCTGTTCCTTACCACTTGGGCGGGAAAACAAGAGTCCATTATTTTTGAGCAATCTTTAGCTGCAAGCGTTAACACTTTGCAATACTAGAGGTGCTGTCCTTCCTCTGAGTCTCTTACCACTGGGGGGAAAACTGCAGAGTTACTCGAAGGATCAAAATGTAAGCGGTCCCAAAATATAAGACGTTTACTTGTGAGTTTTTGTAAGAAACTGAATTTATTCGGAGAGGTCTCCGCTTTATATAGGTCCTAGCTTAGCTAGATAACATCAAGTCTTATTCTAGATATACATTCTTGACTGCAATAGGGGTGAAAACAGGATTCGGGGATGCCACGCAGCGATTCAAATTACATGTACATATTGTCAAGTGATTTATGTTAGGCCCGTTTGGCCGCTATATTTAAAGATATCCCACGTGTTACGCTCAACCTGACGCTATGTTTTAGAGTCATGCGCACATGCGCTAAGCAGCGTACAGTTGCATTGATTTGTTAAAAATAAATATATATTTATATATAACCGTGTTCATGTGTGAACAACTATGCTAAAAAATTTCAGCCCGATAGCTCAAAAAATGAGAGCCTAGGTCGCGTAGAAACCGACAGACAGACGGACATGGCTAGATCGACTCGGCTGGTGATGCTTTATCCTGTCGCTGCTACTATTATTCGATTCCTGTCGCTGCTACTATTATTCCGATTCCTGGAATGGTTACTGATCAGCTGCTAACTGCTGATCCTGTTGATGCTCCTGCTTTTCATCCGATTATTGCTGCTAATGATCTGATTCCTGTTGCTGCTGCTGTTAATCATCCGATTCCTGTTCCTACTATGATATCTAACATCTGCACCACTGCACCTAATGGTAATGAGTGCGAATCAACAGTGATGTCCAACAATGCTGCCAGTACCTCCGGTCCTAAGCCACTGATGGGCGTAGCCCGCCCATTCCGTTCCTCAGGACTTTTGCTCAGAGCCGTGGTTGCACGCAAAACCATTTTTGTCTCTCGTCACGTTTGCTCCAAACTTGGAGTTTCTCCGAATGACATCACAGTATCTAAATTTAATTTTAAACATCAGCGTAGTACGATTTTGTGTTTTTTCAAAAATTATTTAATTATTTAATACTGAGGGGGCGGGGTCCTCATTGCGGTTGACTCGAACCTCACGTCTGAAGTATTAGCTTTCGAGGAATGCAACGATGTTGAATTCCTTTGTGTGAAGCTATCATTTAATGGCAGTTTTACTTTTATTACATGTTCCTACATTCCTCCCTTGTCGGAACTTCCTATTTATTGGAACCACCTTTCCGCTGTCCAGTCGGTCTCCAATAGACTTTCGGATAGGGACCATTTAATTGTTCTAGGTGATTTTAACATTCCTGGAGCTATTTGGTCCACAACTGAATCCTCTAACATACTTTTAACTACTGCACGTCACGATTTTATTGATGGCTTGTTTGACATTTCGTTGTCTCAAGTCAACCATGTACGAAATTCCTTAGACCGCTTGCTAGACCTCTGCTTTGTCTCTGATCCGGCAAGAGTCAGTTTGGTAGGGTCCCGCCCTTGACGCTACCCGAAGATCCATACCATCCTACTTTCGATGTGACTATCGATATTGGGACTGCTATGGAGAATAAGTCTGATCGGCCAGAAAAGAAAATTCACTGCTTTCGCAAGGCGGATTTTCGACGGCTGAATAATTTTATATCTGAATTTGATTGGTCCGATCTCTACATGTGCACTGACATGGTGGGTGCCATGGATATTTTTACAATGCCATGAACTCCTTTTTACCGAATGTGTTCCGTTATACTATCCGTCAATCTCCAATAAGCCTCCCTGGTTTAGTAAAGAGTTGACTAGCCTCAAAACATTAAGTCCAATCTCTATTCTACATTTAAACGCAACGGTTCTCAAGCTGTCCATTCTCGCTATTTAGCTGCTCGGTCTAAGTTCACCGTGCTTAACGCGCAGTGTTATAAAAATTAGTTGACTTGTTGTAGGGTTAGTTCGCGCAGGACCCAATATATATAATTTTGTCAACACTAACGTAAGCCTATTACACATCCTTCCTCGTTTTCATTTGAAAATACGACAGCAAACAATGATCAGGCAATCGCCGATCTTTTTGCTCATTTTTCAAACTACATATTCTCCGTCATCCGATTTGAACCAGACCTATTCTTATATGCCCAAGTCAAATTCAATCTTCAGTCCTAGCTTAAACGAAAGCTCCTTCTTTGGATCTTCAACGTGTCAAACCGGTTTACCAGGCTGTGAGCTTAGGTATTGTGCAGAAGCCCAGTGCAGTCCCCTTCTAAAATTGTTTACCTTATCCTTAGAAACATCCCAATTTTCCCTTATATGGTAGGAATCATTCGTAATCCTGGCAAGTGGATACTAACAACTATAGAGTTGTCAGCAATCCCAAAACTTTTCGAAAACTTATTTACTCCCCATTTGCAGCACCCAGATCAGTAATTTCTCCATGACAACGTGGATTTATTAAACGAAGATCAACAACTACTAACCTTCTGGAGTTCACTTCTTTCATTATAAGGGGCTTTCCAAAATTTGCAGACAGATATCATCTATACTGATTTCAGTTAAGCGAGTCAAACCCGTTAATAATTTCCCTTCTTGTTAGGAAACTCGACTTAATGGGTTTTCCTGTCGATCTTCTTAGGTGGATCTCAAGTTATCTGAATGGCAGGACGCAAAAGATCCTCTTTAAAACAACTTGTCAAATGTTATCCGTGTTACCTCTGGAGTCCCGCAAGGAGGCCACCTGGGTCCTTTAATTTTACATTATTTATTAACGACTTGCCCAAAGTTTTGACCAACTTAAGATTACTCATGTACGCTGACGACGTTCAACTTTGCGTGCACTACAAGGACGGCGCTAGCCAGTCGGATTTACAAACAGATCGTAATAACTTTCAAACATGGTGCAATGCAAACTTATTAAACCTAAATGGCTCCAAATGCAAGCTGATAACATTCTCACGTGTCTCTCCCATGCTTGCGACTTATACGCTGAACTGCTGCTCTTTGGAAAGGATCACGCTAGTTGACGATTTGGGTATCCGCCTAGATCCTAAACTGGAGTTTATTGATCATATTTCGTGCATTGTGAATAAAGCCAGGGGTGTGCTTGGATTTATTAAACGGTGGTCGAAGGAATTCGATGACCCCTACGTCACGAAGAATTTATACACTTCGTTAGTTCGTCCTATTTTAGAATATGGATCTTGCGTTTGGAGTCCCCAGTGGGACGTTCACAGCAAACGCAATGAGTCAGTTTAAAAGAACTTTTTCTTTTCGCTCTTCGTGGCTTAAACTGGGACGCAATCTTTAGGTTGCCCTCTTACTCTAGTAGACTTCTCCTGATTAACCTACCTTCCTTAGCAAACCGTAGAACGATGTTAGGCATTGTCTTTATGTATAATCTGATCGGTGGTGACGTGGAAAGCAGCGATCTATTGGGTCAGTTGAATTTCCACGTACCATGTAGAACGACAAGATCCTACCTGCCTTTGGTTTTGCACCACTGCAGAACATCGTACGAAATGCGTACGAAATTATAATGATTTGTATAAAATTACCTCATCTGTAGATAGCCTTCCTAAACTAAAAACATTAATCTTAACCCACCTTGTACACATGCAGGATAACAATCGAGCTGCCTGATTGTAGTTTATATTTCCTCGCATTCTTTTATCTATACTTTTCTTTCGCGCCTATTTAACACCTAACCCTAACAAGCCCGGGCTTGGTTTTAAATGGCCACTTGAGTGTACTGACCGTAGTGCATCCTCAACGCCCAAGAAAAAAAAAAATTCATGAATATCTGTTTTGTCCCCTTCAAAATAATCCCCATAAGATATTATACACTTGTGCCAACGGTTTTTCCAATCTTCGAAGCTCTTCAAAAAATCATTTTTTTATCTTGTTCAGCTCCTCCTTCGATGCCGTCTGTATCTCGTCAAGCGTAGCGTAACGTCGTTCTTTCATGGGCCTCTTCGGTTCAGGGAACAAGAAAAAGTCACAGGGGGCCAGATCTGGGGAATACGGTTACTGCGGCATCATTAGTGTGTTGTTTTTGGCCAAAAAGCCGCGCTCAAGCAACAATGGGTTAGCAGGGGCGTTATCGTAGTGCAAAATCCAATTTTTGTTCTTCCACAAATCCGGGCGTTTCTGGCGGATTGCTTCGCGCAAGTTGCGCATTACTTGCAGGTAATATTCCTGTGGCAGGAACTCATGATGCACCACGCCCCTGCAATCGAAGAAAACTGTCAGCAAAACTTTCACATTCGACCAAACTTGGCGCGCTTTTTTCGGTCTTTGTTCGTGCGGCAGCTTCCATTGCGATGATTGAGCTTTGGTTTCCACGTCATAACCATAAACCCACGATTCGTCACCAGTTATGAGCCTCTGGAGCAAATTTGGGTCGTCGCGGACAAAGTCCAACATCTCATTAGCAATGTTCATGCGATGCTGTTTTTGGTCACAATTGAGCAATTTTGGTACAAACTTCGCGAGGACCCGTCCCAAATCATTGACAAAAATCGAATGGCACAAGACAATCGATATCGATATCGACGATTGGCATATACCATTTTCTCCATTTCATTAATTTGTTCGTCTCTTGTTGACGTGCTCGGGCGTCCGGCACGCTTTTCGGTCTTCTGAGAACATTTTGTACCACCGATAAACGTTGCTTCGGTCCCAGGTAGCTTCTCCGTATGCCACAGTCAACATTCGGGATGCATCCGCGCACTTAATTTCATTTTTTACACAAAATTTGATCGAGATTCTTTGATGCATTTTTTTGAATAGGTAAAAACCGAAGACGATCCAAAACACGTGCAAGCAAAGCAGCTGTCAACAATTAAGTGAACCTTCAAAATGGCCGAGCTTGTCGCCATAAGTGAGAGACATAAGTAACAACATAAAGCCACAAAAAAATCGAAATTCGAATATACGTAACCCGCGAAAATTTAAAATTCGCAATACTTTTTGAACACACTTTGGATACACCTTGGTATCGGTAGCCACACCTTGGTATCGGTAGCCAGATGTTGTTCTATGTCCTATCCTGAAGATCCATATCATCCCACTTTATCAATATCTGTTGAATGTTGTATCTCTGATAATATTGTCTCTTCGTCACTTCCTATTCGTTACAAATGTTTCCGTAAAGCTAACTTTGATTGGTGTTTATTTATCTTTATTACAAATAGATTGGTCGTTCTTAACGAATTTCAATAAAATTGACTCTGCTGTAATAGCATTTAACTCAGCTATTGGCTCCGTAATTGACACTTTTGTTTCTGATTGAATATTTCTGCTTCCCATCAGCCTACAAACACTTTTCTTACCTAAAAAATAAAAGACAAGCCTCTTCAAAAAATTCAAGAAAGCTGGTTCTCAACTTTATTCACAATATCTTACGCAATGTAAATGCGATTTCCGATCTGATCCAAAACAATTCTACAATTTCGTTAATATATTTAATATTTTATTTTATATATTTTCCCAATGCTACAAGGTTATCCTTATAAATTAGTACACTAGTAACAAAAACATAAAATCATTACTGTTAAAATCGAACTCTACTTATCCTATTTATTTTTTATCAATTTCTTATATTTAACATTTCTTATATATATCATTTTATTTATTCTTATTATTTTGTTTTACTTATTATTATATTTAACATTTTAGCCACAAATTTTTTTATTGTTAACATTTTGTTATTTTGTTCTAATTTTTTTTTCTTAATTATAATAATTATATTGTATTTACATATGTACATATGTACATACAAAGATCTGTCACAAATCGATGCATCTGTGATCTGCCTGAGCGCATGTGCGCGTATCTCTAAACAGCTTCCACTTGAGCCTAACGCAGATCTATGCACTAGACAAGTAAACACACTTGAGATGTAATACGACCTCTGCGTGGGTCACAGAATATATTTAAAGACATGTGCGAGAGGGTTGTTTTTCATTTTTTGCTGTTTGTACTGTTAGTGCACTTTTCTTTATGTATTTTTCCGATGAGCACAGTTTTTTTTTTATATAGCTAATTAATAGCTAGTGAATTAGGGCTTCAGTTCACCACAATTACTTTTAACTTTTCTTTTAATTTGAACCAGTTGATTTCAAAGAGTCCAAGTTTTTATTCGCAAAACACTTTATAAGCTGATGTTTGAGGCCTCAAGCACGCCTTACCACACATAAATTGGGTAATTGAAACAACCCTTAGCTTTATTTCAAGACTAAGGTGTTTTATTTAAAACATAAAAGATTCTTATGTATCTTTTTGCTTTATATTTTACGCTCTGTTCCTTACCACGGGTGGGGGGAAACAAGAGATATTTATTTTTGCAACCTTCACTACGGGTGCCTTTGCACTACATACAGATTTTAAGGTGCTGGTTTTAAAACTCTAAACCTCTTACCACAAGGGGGAAAGTTATAGAGTGCCTCGAAGGACCAAAATGAAAAGAGCGCCCAATAAATACGACGTCTTCATTTGCTGAGTTATTATTTCAAACTGATCCTTTATTTCAAAGTCCGCGCTTACGTAGCGGTCGTGAGATCCTTAAAACTAGTCATATCGCTAGACCAACGGATTGGTTAGTTTATCCCTTACATGGGAAAATTCTTGGGCACGATAGGGGAAAATCTTTAAATATATTCTGTGACCCACGCAGAGGTCGTATTACATCTCAAGTGTATTTATTTGTCTAGTGTACAGATCTGTGTTAGGCACAAGTGGCCGCTGTTTAGAGATACGCGCATGTACGGATTTGTCGCCTGCGCGCAAGAGATCAGCTGTGTACGGCGAATTTAAAGCTACACAGCAACCGCGTTCCCAGATGCACGCTCAGCTGTCGCCGAAGAAGAGAGAGGCATTTTGGAGTTCAACGAGTACAGTCGCATGCTGGTCGCGCACATTATATACCTACGCTTTAAACCTTTGTACACTTACTTATTAAATACAGACTATTATTGAAGTGCACCGAAATAACTACGTCTACTAATTGAACTAAAGTCCCCAGAGCAGTTTTGCTCCTCTATGAAACCTTTGGTTTCACAACAGCGCACATGTGCTCAGCAGATCACAGCTGCATCGATTTGTGACAGATCTTTGTATGTACATATGTATGTAAATATTTATATATAAACTTGTTCATGTTTGAACATATTGCTTATATTTTGATTTCTAAAAACTTTATTAAATTATTCCTAAATTGCGGTGTGCTACTTATTGTTTTTAAATTTTGCTGCAGCTGATTTCGAAAGCGAATAGTGTGAATAAAAAAGTGACGTTCCGAAGAGAAAAGATTATGTCTGATATTAATTAAGTTATTGATTCTTGTTAAAGATCAAAATTTTCATTTTTTAAATAGAGAGCTGTTCTCAGTGGTATTTATTATCTTATGCAAAAGAATAAGGTTTCTGGTATTACACCAACTCTTAAAGTTAAATCCGTATATGCTGTTGGCCATGCGCGTAATGTGTTCTCCTCGTTTAATATTAAGTATATATATATCTGGCTATGTTGTTAAAGGCAACGTTTAATTTATGCTGTGAGGCAACATCACAGTGTCCGAAAATTTCAATCCCGTAACTCAGGGTAGGCATAAGGTATGCTTTTGCTATTATGAGTCGCATTGCTGTTGGGAGGTACTTTTGTGTCAAATTGAGCTGCATAAGTTGACCATATATTTTTCCAGACGCCTTTGTTACATGTGTTTGTAATGCCTAGATTAACAACTTGTTCTACATATTCAGTACAAGCGTTTTTAATGCGTAAACTAGGGAGAGTTGGAACATATGCCGATCTTTTGCTTATAATTAAACATTTACATTTTGACGGATTAAGCGAAAGTCCATTCCTGCTTGTCCACTTACTAATATTTGACAATTCTAAGTTACATACATCTACACAACCAAATAATCGACCAACTGGACAACTAACATACATTTGGACATCGTCAGCATACATATGGACATTACACCTGGCTAATATAGTCGGAAGGTCATTTAAATATATAGAAAAAAAAAGTGGACCAAGAACAGAGCCTTGAGGTACACCTCGCGTTAATATCATCGCGTCGGAAGATCCATTGTCTGTGATCACAGATTGTGTTCTGCCGTACAAATAAGACGATATTAATTTAACAGCGGTGTCCGAAAATGAGAAGAGATTTGATAGCTTAGTACATAAAATTTCGTGGTTAACCGTGTCAAACGCTTTGCTAAAGTCCAATAGAGTTAAGAATGGCACATGATTGTTGTCAAGTTTTTGTCTAATGTCCTCGGTTATATCTAAGATTGCAGTGGTACAGCTTCTATATGGTCTACAACCAGATTGGTTATTGCACAGTACAGAGTTTTGTTTTAAAAAACAGTTAATCTGTTAGGCCATTAATTGTTCAAGGACTTTGGATAAAAATGGTAGTATGGAAATCGGCCTATATTCACCGTTGCGTTTCGGGACAGGAACATTTTTTTCTGATTTCCAGCAGTTTGGGAAACAGGATGTAGTCAGTGCGGAATTGAACACATATGTTATTTTGTTTAATATCTTCAGTAGTATTATTTTTGCAAAGGTGGGGTAAACGTTATCAAGACCAACAGCACTCGACTTTACCTTAGGGACTGACTTAAGAACATCACACGAAGAGACACATATAAAACAAAAGCTATTATCACAGATATTAATCACAATATTGTCAAGATAAGAGTTCGTCGATTTTTCAGGTACGTTTGTTTGCAAAAATTTTCTATTTGGTTCATTTGGGTAGGCGTCTATTTTGATATTGTCTTTTGATTTTCCGATTCCCAACATTTTAAACTCCCTCCATTTTTGTTTCATTGTTATTGCACTAGTAAATTTTTGAGAGAAATAATTAGTCTTCGCATTGGCAATCATTATATTTACTGTCTTTCTTGAAGTCTTCTATTCTCTATAGTAATCTGGAATTTTGTATCTTTTCCATCTTCTATACGAAATATAAACATCCGATTCATGACTAAGGAGATCCATCTCAATATTCTTAAAGTCTCTATTATAAATGGTTTGGTTAGTAAAATTAGGGACAAATTCGTACGTCATGTATATTAGGTCATGTTTTGAAAAAGCTGGCACTGAGACCTGGTCATATAAAAGAATTTTGTCATTATTGCTGACAAAGAAAACATCAAAAAGTGTATTTGAAGTTGCTATGTGGTGTGTAGGTATGGTCTCGATTACAAGTTTCAGTCCAAGACTTGCCATTTCAGAGTTTAGGTGTCGTTCCTTAAGCATCTTACTATTTAAGTCCCCAGCTATTAAAACGTCAGTATATTCAGTGCATAATGTAGATGCCTCGTTAACAAAATCACTACAGTCGACCGTTCGGTGTGGTCTTTAAACGCATCCAAGAAGCATATTTGAATAGTTTCGACACCCACTTACTCTTAAAAAGAGGTACTCTATTGACCTGCCGGAGGGTTCCTTGCTTATTAATTTACTTTTTTGTCTTTTGTTTACATAAATCGCCACACCCCCAGCATGCCCCTCACGGTCAGATCTTTAAAGGTTGTAAACTTCACATGCTACTTCAACTCTTCAATCTTTTTGCATAGACTTTGCGCATTAAGATAACAAATGTGTAGCCTTTTTTTTTGTTTTGCAAGAACCCTTATTATTGCGCAACTGTTCGCTCTGGATGCCTTTAAATCGGAGCTATTGAATTAAAATTATAAGTTAAGCACACACCCAATCTATGAACAATTAATAAATAACAATTAATGTATCCTATCAAAGTAATTTCTCTTAAAAAACTTAGCTTAAATTTAATACCGAAGAGACATATATTAACGAAAAAAATTTTGATCAGATGTTCCATCTCTTAATTCCTCTTCGCGGCCAACAGAAGAAAAATGCCTCGCTTGGAGGTCGTGAAGCTTCTGCATGTTCTCAATGCTAATTACCTCGGCTCCCTCGTATTGTGTGACATGTTCGACCGCCCGTCGTGTAAACACCCAGAGAAGACGCTTAAGCTTTTTTAAGCACATGGCCTCTATGAGGAAAGCGTAGTTCTCTCTTGAAAGCTGCTCATTTAGGTAGAGGGCTGCCGGCAAGTTGATCCCCAAAAGCTGAAGGTTTAGTGGTTGCTTAGATTCTCTTCGGTACACACTAGCCGCGCGCAGCATTGCGGCCTTATCACGCACGTGGTCAAATTTAATAGTAATGGTCGGATCCACGGCTGGATTAGGCCTCCTCGGTTTTATCCGGAAAATATACCGAATTTTAGGCGGAGGCGTGAGTTTAAGATTGAAGCATAGGGAGTGGATCAGTGATTTTAAATTTTCATTTTGATCGTAAGGGACTCCGAGGACTCGTAGTTCTGCTGCAATGCTCGCGTTGGCCTATGTTGCAACCTGAGCCTCCATATCACGAAGACGCCCACCCAAATGTTAAGTTTCTTGGGCACCTGGAGCACCCTTTGAGTGAGTTTTTGTATTTTCTCACTCATCACATTCACCTTTTCGCTCAGTTCATGTAGTATGCGATCCTTGGATCTTTGAATTGATTTGACAATTGTGGCAGTAATGTTGGCAGTTTGCTCAGCAAACTTGTTCTCGATTAAATCGAGCAGTTTAGGAGACGGAGCATCAGAAGGCCGATCCTTTTTCAGGTATGTAGCCGTAGCTTCGCTCTGGCGTTTGGGTTCTGGAGCCATTTGAGCAGTTTTGGGTCGATTAGGTATGTAAACTTGTGCGTGTGTTGTGTGGGCGGTGGCCAGTAATCACTCGGTGATAACCAGAGAAATATAAAAGTTTTGGTTGGTTTTCGAGTTTACTTTACTTTGTAACCCGGCCGGCAATTTTTCACGGATTAAGTTTTTTGCAGTTTGTATATTGCTTGTAAAATAGTGGTTTAATTTTCTCTACTTTTTGTATACGTGCTTTCGTTTCGATAACGATAACTTTTCGTTAATTCAGAGCGCAATACTAATGCCTACCCTCCATCGCTTATTTTCCTCGACCAATCTGAGTCTTCCTCGCTGGGCATATCCAACCTATTTGCCACATTTTTCCAATCTACGTATACGTTCTGTTTCATACGATCCTGCCACGTCCTATCCTTATAGTTTAGCTCATGCTAACCATATCTGCGTACCTTTTTTTTGCAGAGAGTTATGCATGGTTTAAAAACCATTGACATCTCCTACTCTGCTGGTCCGGACTATATTCCCAGCTGTGTCCTTAAGCATTGTGTTCAAGTTCAATGTCTTATCTTTTAATCTTTTTAATCTATCGCTGAAACATTATTCCCTCCGAAGTATTTGGCATGAGTCTCTTATCATTCCTCTCCATAAAGAAGGTTCAAGATCAAATATCTCAAATTATCGTGCCATCGCCAAGCTCTCGGCTATCCCAAAGCTTCTGGAGTCATGATAACCCGTCAATTGCAACACCTATGTAGAAGCCTGGTGTCACCATCTCAACATGGTTTTTTTTTAACAGCGATCCACAACTTCCAACCTATAAGAATTCACTAATCTGATCAACGGAAGCTTTTAAAGTCGTATGCAAGTTGATGTAATCTTTACAGACTTCAGTAAAGCATTTGATTCTGTAAATCACTCACTCCTTCTTCAAAAACTGTCTCTTTTAGGATTTTTCCCTTCTACTCTTAAATGGATCGCTTCTTATTTGTCAAACCGTACTCAAAGTGTATTGTTCAATAATGTACTTTCTAATGTTATCAATGTCACTTCCGGTGTTCCACAAGGCAGTCACCTTGGCCCACTTCTCTTTATCTTGTTCATTAACGACCTTCCAAAAGTGATATCCTACTCATCTGTTCTAATGTATGCCGATGATATCAAGATCTGCCTACCATACTCAAATCGACTCTCACATAATGACCTTCTACGTGACTTAAATTCTCTTCTCAGTTGGTGTTCGATAAATCTTCTATTTCTTAACTACTCTAAATGTAAACTCATGACCTTTTATCGCTATCCTCCTCATCTAGTCTCCTACTCCTTGGGGATTCATTCACTTGATCGGAAGAAGCATCTAATGACCTAGAAGTTCTCAGAGCTACATTACTGCCATGGTAAATAAAGCTAAAAGTGTCTTTGCATTATTTAAGCGATGGTCCAAAGAAATGAATGACCCTTATACTACAAAGACTCTCTATGTATCCTTAGTTCGACCAATCCTAGAATATTGTTCCTGTGTGTGGAGCCCGCAGTACAAGGAACTTGAACCTGTTCAGAAGCAATTTTTTATTTTTGCCCTTCGAAATTTTAACTGGGGTTCTGATAGATTGTTGCCGAGAAACCAACATAGGCTTAAATTAATTCACCTTCCGTCCCTACATCATCGCCGAGTTTGTAGTGGAGTGATCTTCGTCCACAAGCTCCTTCTTGGTCTTATCGACTCTCAAATTTTACTAATTAATGTTTATATTGCTGTCCGTCAAGATTTAGATCTAATTTAGAGTTTTATGTAACAATTACAATGCTGTGAACCATATCATATCCAATCAATCAATCGAGGTTATTACATATAATATCTTGAATCGTCCGATTTGCAATTTTGTTATGTTATAGGTTTTAAGCCATATTGTTTAGAATTTAAGTACCACTATGCTAACAGATATTTGGTATGCTAAATAAATAAATAAATTGATCATGTTGCGGTAAATAAATAAATTAATTGACCATGGATCATGTTAGCGGTAACAATGTCACACAATTCTTGATCGATATTGTGATATATTGTGATATTGTGTACTTTAGCTGAGATAAATTTATAATTTTTCCCAGACTCTATTTAGTCGACAAACCAATTAAAATATGAAAGTAGTATGTGTGGCAAACCTCGTTTTGGACACGAGGTAGCTAGCCTAGCAAATTGGACAGAGAATATGCCCAGTCAACGGTGTTCTTCGAGACAAATGTTAAGGATGCGCTAGAATCGTTTAACAAATTCATCGCCAAACGTATTTTAGCATCCTTTGTCGTGAAGTGAGATGCAAGTGCCAAGAATGTAATGTCGTGTCGGATCTAAATTGCAGTTTTACAGACTCATGGCTGAATAATTGTTAGCAGTTACCCAACGTATTTACGTTACCAACAAACAGAATTAAACAACTAGACACACTGGTTGTGAATTTCTAAAAACGGTTCTAGAATACCCACAATTTCTCGCTCCTCTATCCGCTCGATATGGTTGTATAGGCAGCGTACGTTATTTTCTGGTCGTCCTTAGGCATCGGCATTAAAGAACCATTTTGATGATGAAATGGACCTGAACCTTAAACTTTCAATGAAAATTGTTGCTCCAAATGAAGTCAATCGAAAGCACGAATTGAATTTGCGTATTTAACGAAGAAACTGTTTAGATTGAGATGTTGCTCCAGGCATTAGTTCTTTCAATAGTTCTGGCGGCGAATTTAATGGGGGCAATATAACTTTTCCAGATGCGCAGATGCGCAGCAGAAACCGGCTGTTTAAGCTTTGTATTTGAGTGCATGACAATTTGTGAATGTGATTAATAGTCGATATCAGACTCATATTCAAATGCAAGGCGAAGAAATGATGAACGTGTCAATGCGCGAGACACTTGCAAACGCTGTTCTTTATGTGTTCTAAATGTGTTGGTAAGTCGTTGACGGGCCCGTCTTTGTCTCAATACATTAGCTCGAAGGCGTTCGTTGCGATGCTTTTGACTTTAATTTTCATTGTTTTCTGCTGATTTATTTAACCGAAGGTTCTATCCAGGAAGACGTGGCATTGAAGAGATGAGCTTTATGTATTTGTTTGACGGTCGTAGAAGTGCCCACTTCACACATAGAGTGATTACTTACGACATAAAATTGGAGAACTCTATATATCTGTGTTCCTACACTATAATATGCATGTATTACTGATCTAAACCATTCTGCAATCCACATGAACTCACATAACAAGACTTATTTAAATCGGTTCAGTCGTTTAGGAGAAGTACATTTTTCAAAGTCGAACACGAAGAAATATATGTATAAAATATATATATATATATATATATGTATAAAATATATATATATATATAAAATTATAAAGCGCTGCAAGGGTTTAAAAATAAGAATTGTATAGGTGTTGCGAAATGAGTTTATATGTTCAGGAAATTGATGTTGCGGCTTAGCTTTTATATGTTAGTTGTCGGGATATTGTGTCTTTAATGCCATTGGTTCTGCTTTTCATTATTGAAGTAGAGTTATGTTGCGAAGCTAACAGACCCGAATGATTTGCTTCTCTGCTGCTTTGATGACGGCATATTTTGGACAACAAAGCCATGGACCCGAACGATTTGCTTCTCTTTTACTACGAGATCCGAGCAATTGTGCATAGGCTATTCGGTCAAATCTCTGCCGCAGCGGCACCCGAACATTTTTAACATTTGATGCGAAGCCGTTTTTACATAGCTTTGAGGCTTGCTACGACAGCCTAACAGAATCCCAAACAAACAAGAAGCGCTTATACTATATAAGTGCCGACAGCGCTGCCTGACAATTTTTCCTATGCACAGTGTATACGACGCTGCCGACCCCTGAAGTAGAGTCATCCTTGGTGTTGTCCAGAATCCCTGGAATCCTTAGAGCCTGATATGAGCCACGGAGTTGTCTTTGTTGTCTTTTTAAGGCTACGCCTAGTGATTCGGGATCATGGTCTTTTTATACCCTTGCAGAGGGTATTATAATTTTGCCATGATATTTGCAACGCAGTGAAGGAGGCATCTCCGACCCCATAAAGTGTATATATTCTTGATCAGCATTACCAGCCTAGTCGATCTAGCCATGTCCGTCTGTCTGTCTGTCTCTCAGTTTTTGAGTTATCGGGCTGAAATTTTCAGCATAGTCTTATTTCTTTAGCTCGGAGTATATAGTCGGAACGGCCAAAATCGGACAACTACATCCTATAGCTGCCATAGGAATGATGGCGAAATTAATGTAAACAAAATTTTAACTTCTGTTACGTACGCCGGTTAGGGCGACGTGATTCCCACGGGTAACACGGAAGAGAATCAAGAGTTGCCAATACGCTAGTTCCATAGAGAATCACTGGCAAGATTGCTGCTGATTTTGCGGAATTGTCAAAAGTTAGAACAAAGACGACCCGAATTGAACCCTAGCCAATAGGAGAAAAGAGGGGAATTGATGACTCTAACTGGGAACACTTTTGTGTTCTATTCCGGTGATTCCTAGGGAAAAGTTGACACAGTCTTTGGTATAAAAGACCCCGGTTTAGCTGTACGAAGAGAGTCAAAGTCAGAGTTAGGAACTGGAAGTCTACTCAGAAAGTCTAAAATCCATCAATACCAACTTGAATGCGTGCAAACCGCTTAAGTGTAAAAGTCGGATAGCCTTTCGCGATATTGACCGCGGTAAATTTACGGTGCCGATGCAGTCCTTTAAGGAAGCAAATATCCTTAAGGCTGTTACAACGTCCCGTCGAACAATGCCGAGTGCAATGTGAATCCTAAAGGACATGTGTTAATAATACCACGCCTAAAGCAATCCTGCCGATCTTTGCCGTTTCAAAAGTCAAAACTGAATACCAATTTTGTTCCACTATGTACCGAATAAACCGTGCAACTAACGATAAACAAACTATGTTCCCGTGTCACTAGGCGTAGCCTAGATCCTGCAACTACAACCCCGAGACACATGCCAGCTCCAAGCGCTTCCAGGATTCTGGACATCACCCAAGCGGACTCTACATCAATAATGAAAAGCCGATCCAATACCATCAACGCCACATTAATCTGACAACAAACATATAAAAGCAAATCTGCCACAACATAAACAATTTCCTAAACGTATAAACGCATTTTCAACACCAACACCTATAACTTGTAATTTAGTGAATGAATTTATTACCCCCAAACCCATGGCACGATATTATATATATATATGCTTAATTCTACTTAACTTTGCAACAACTAAAACCTCAGCTCCGGAACGAGAGCTCAACGATGGAATAACCGAGGGTGAGTCAACGGGACCTTTGCCCAATATTGTCTGATATATATATATATATGATCGTGCACCATTATATTACACACACCATACCTAATACAATATTAGCATTCAAAGATACACTTACATGCATAACATAACATAAGTACACATTTAAATATTGTTTACACTCATTCAGAATATCACTTGCTATATAAACCACATTTCAATACACGTTCATGTCCAATACACGTTTGCCCAACATATATAATAAACTTGTAATGTGAACCTAAACCCACAAAAATGCATTGGTAGAAACCTATTAAAAGGGGCAGTGGTACGAATGGAAGACTGGGTCAAGAAAATGACATAACTTTTGACGAACGACATGAACAACAGGGATCGTATTGCACGGCCCGCGACGATCCAACGGCGCACGAAGTTTGCGAATGGGGAGGAAAACGGCCAAAACATAGCCCGATTGTTTTTCACGATCAAGCATAAATTTGCTTGCGGGGCAATGTGGACAGAAAGACAGACTGACGAACGATTTCTACTATTTTTCAGGCACGTAAATAATTGTTCTGATTACGTTTGGAGAGGATAGTGGCGTCCAAAGAACCCACCCCAAATCCGGCGAGCTCAGCTGCCCAAATCGTGTCTGCTATCCGGGCAGCCACTTCCTCAGCCCTATGTCCTCCAAGGACTGAGGCACAACGACACCACCGACGTAACAGAAATGGCGCCCAACTCAGGCAATATCCTTGCATCCTTTATAGCCAAAACCTTATTTGTTTTGACGAGAAACACTTTAGTATCTATATAAACTTTTTTTACTGGTTCAAGAATTTAGAGATATCAGAGCGGATCCCTTTGATGTCTAAATTAGCTAACAAATTTTATAACATTTCTCGGTGAATATACACATTAAATATAACTTTTCGGTATCTTCGTTTAAAGGGACCAACTTCTCAGACAGATAGTTGTAGAAGCGGAAAGGCCTTCCGATCCGACACTTGTAGTTTTAGAATTGGCACTTGACTTTGAGGACCCTTTTTAAATTTAAATATTTAATTCAATACTCGTTAAAAGAAATAATACCATAACAGCTTCTCTATAAAAGTGCAGACCATTTTAAAATATTTAACGTAATAAACTTAGCTGCGCTTCCTGGCCGACGCTATTCAGTCGTACTAGGCTATGCCAGGTCGCTCGCAAGGTTCGAGTCCAGGAAGAGCAGGGTCGCAAGCGAATAACGGCGCACCACCGACCGGTCTTAATAGTATCCAGTCATCGCCATAATATAGCCGCCATCATTGGTCGGGGTAGCGGTTCGTCATCGTTTGTCGATCCAGTACTGAAGGGGTGGGGAAAGACCGTAACCGTACAGCCGACGCTATTCAGTTGTACTAGGCTATGCCAGGTCTCTCGCAAGGTTCGAGTCTGTACGGTTACCATGACTAACGGGCGGGACGACAGTATTTATCTCTCTGGCCGACGCTATTCAGTCGTACTAGGCACAGAACCAGGTCGCTCGCAAGGTTCGAGTCCAGAGAGAGGAGCAGGGAGGCAATTCCTTTCGCCTGTCTGGAATAAAGTTCCATCCGTCTGCATGTGAGTGAGTCTACCTGTTTCCGACGACCGGGGAGGGGGTTCGGACAAAGCCTTCCGGTGGGCAGCAGTCCCATGTACTGTGTTTTCCGGGAAGATGTCAAGTGGGCGCAGAAGGAACTGATCACTCCGGTGGAGGGCAGTTGAATCCATTCAGCGAATTCACTTGAATAGGGAGCTTTTGAAATTTTATTTGGGGCTTAATTTCGGACGATTCTTGACCCATACCAATACCCAGGAGTACCAGCACCCCGTTTTGAATTACACAATTTTTATTCGTCATAAAAACTTTTGCTGCCAAGCAAAAATATTGAAGTAAACGAAACGAAAATAACTTAACAAAGCAACAACGCGCCAGCACGTATAAATATATCTTATTACAAAAGTTTAATAACAAACGCAAACAAATAAGTACCGCGATTACACTGCAGGGTGGTCGGGCGTATATATATTTACAATATTTTTAACATATGGCAGGAGATAAGAAAAGAAGAAGGTTACACTTAATCTACCTCCGTTGAGGACTTTCCGGGCATCAACACTGGCGGCGAGAGAAGCCAGACAAACCAGAACAGAAACACGGCAGAGCTAGCTTATCGCCAGTTGACGAAAACAACCAGTCGATAAGCTTTAATAGCAAACTAAATAACTTAGGAGTTTAGCAGATTGCAGCAGCGTAATCATGGACGATTCCGAAGGAGCTGTAGGAGGAACAACTCGACTTAGGGCCACCATTAGGGCGGTCCAGTATTCTTCCGACTAACCAAGGAGCTAGACCCAGATATAATGATGACAATGATCGGCTAGAGCGAATGCTCAGCATTAATTGTGTCAAATAACGAGATGAAGACAACCATGACAACGAGAATGGCCAAAATGCAGGAGGAGTAGTCAGCCTGCGGCGCCAAGTAGCCGAACTGTCCGCAGTTCAGCCAAGAGAGCCCAATACCCAGGGAAGACCCAGAGGTCAGTTCGACGCCTCAGAGACACGCAGCCGCTCGGCAGGGCCAACCAAGACAGACATCAGCAGCAGCAAACCAACCAATACCGAGTCCTAGGAGGTAGCCGTGGAAAACCAGCCTAATCCCAGCGCCCGAGAAAACGAAACACAGCTTAGCAGCTATACAGGCACTCGACCAACACGCCTGGACAAATGGAACCTTAAGTTTGATGGATCTAGTAGGGCATGTCAGTGGAGAGTTTTCTGTTCCGAGTGAGTCGCTTAACGGAAATGCACGGGTACACTTTTGATCAGATATTTAAGGAATTTCACTGCTTACTGAGTGGTACTGCAGCCAAATGGTACTGGCAGTTGATGGAAGACCGAGCTGACGATTTTGAATTTGGATATTATGACATGACTAACGAAATGACTAAAGCTTTCTACGTCAGACAATGACTATGTTACCATTAAAGAACTTATGGAACGACGCCAAAGGTACAACGAGAGCTTTGACGATTTTATTGCCGCCATGCATAATCTTCAATTCAATTGAAGAACAAAATTCCGGAAGATAACTTCGTAGGAATTTTGAAGGAAAATCTGAACACACAAATGGGAGCTTTCACTTGCTTCGCCGATAAACACCTTGGCGGCCTTTAAGAAAGAGGGAATCCGAGTCGTGAAATGGATCCGAGAGAAACGGGCTCGACCTAGGCAGGTAAACGAGATCATCGAAGACCCAGTGGGTGACATCGAAACCGACGAGTATCAAGTCGAGGCATTTCAAAAGCCGTACTCCTCAGAACAACGGAGGAGCATCGTTTGGGCGAGGAAACGCATTTGACAGGAAGCCAGGGGAACGCATCTTCAAGTAGGAGGGAACAAGACTCCGGGAAAGAATGTACATCTCCTTTTCATACCTACCTATGTTACACTTGTAACAAGCCACCGGACTTCTATCGGAAGCGCGGAGGAACAGAAGGAGCCAGGTGCCAAGCGCGATTTCATGACACCGCCTGCAACTATTGCGGCAAAACGACTCGTATCATTCCACCGAGTCAGCGTTTTACAGCAGAGTCTGACAGGAGGGTCGGGGAAGCCTGCTCAGACCAGACCTACCCCAACACAATAAGTCGTAGCACCGCGCGCCCGGCACAAATTTCGCCATACAAATCGTATCACCAGCGAAAACAAGAATACGAGGCGGCGCGCGAACGAATATTCCATGACGTAGACACAACAGAAACCAGGACAGACAAAAAGCTTCAATATCTACACCAATATAAGGAAGCTGAAAGAAAAACCAAGAAAAAGATTGTAGCTTCAGTGATCAGCCTAAAAGATGATAACCGCCTGTTCGCCAAGACTAAAGTAGACGGGGAAGAAATAATAGCACTACTTGACACTGGCGCTAGCGCTAATTGCATTGGAAGAGGGCGGAGAGATTCTTACAAGGGCGACAACATAAGGTGCGCAGGTTGAAGAGACAAGACGTACAAACTGCTAACGGGGAAAGACTCAAGTTACCGGCATGATTCACTTGCCTGTAGAGTGGGAAGGAAAACAAAAGAGCTAGAGTTTTTAATAGTGCCAGCCTTGCAGCAACAGTTTTATTTTGGAATTGAGTTCTGGGATGAATTTCGTTGCCGTTGCCGGGGCAACGTTTAGCGCAGGTTGCAGAACTGGCGGTAGAGGCAACGTTAGACGAAGAAACTTCGACCCAGACAGAGACAGCGTATACTCCGCATGAACTGACAGTGGAGCAAAAGGCAATATAACAAAATTTAGTTAATACATTTCCATCTTGTACAGACATGGGCCTGGGGAAAACCGATTTAGAGGAACATGTCATCGAAGTAACACAAGAAAATCTACCCATTAAACAGCGTCACTATCCAATTTCGCCAGCTAAACAACAGCTGGTGTTTGCAGAACTAGACAGAATGATTGGACTAGGAGTGATAGAAGAAAGTAACAGTAGCTGGAGTTCTCCAGTGACCTTAGTGCAGAAGGGCACAAAGAACCGCCTTTGTTTGGATGCGCGCAAGGTAAACTCACGGACGATTAAAGATGCATTTCCTTGCCACATATTGAGGACTGTTAAGTCGACTGCAAGAAACATATTATATTTCGGCAATTGATTTAAAAGACGCTTTTTGGCAAATCCCACTAGAAGCCAAAAGTAGAGAAAAACCGCATTTACTGTACCCGGCAGACCTTTATATCAATTTACAGTCATGCCCTTCGGCTTGTGTAACGCTGCACAGAGAATGTGCCGGCTGATGGACAAAGTAATTCCAGCCACGCTACGCGATAATGTATTTGTATATTTGGATGACCTGCTGGTGTGCTCTCCGACGTTTGAAGAACATTTGAAATGTTGCGACAGGTCAGTGATTGTCTAAAACGGGCAAAACTGACCATCAACGTAGAGAAAAGTAAATTCTGCTACAAACAGGCTAAATATTTGGGGTATGTCGTAGGTGGGGATGCATAAAACAGACCAGTCAAAGATCAAAGCTATCCAGGATTTTCCAAAACCTACCTCCGCCAAACAACTGCGAAGATTCTTGGGAATGACGGGGTGGTATCGGCGCTTTATTCAAAATTATGCACAAATTGCAGCACCTCTACACGAGTGTTTAACAAAGACCGACTCAAGAAGTATGAGTTGAGTGAGGAGGGGATACAAGCGTTCGAGGCATTGAAAGTGAACATGGTGTCAGCACCCGTGCTCCTCACACCAGATTTCAAGAAACCGTTCACTATCCAATGCGACGCCTCTACAACGGGAGTGGGGAGTCTTATTTCAAACTGACGATGACGGCGGGGAACACCCAATTGCGTATGTGTCGGCGAAACTAAACAAAGCGCAGCGAAATTATAGTATCACCGAATTGGAATGTTATGCGGCGATAATTAGTATCAGCAAATTTAGGGCGTATGTAGAAGGGATGCCGTTTAAAGTAGTTACCGATCACGCTAGTCTAAAATGGCTAATGAGCCAAAAGGATTTATCCGGGAGACTAGCGCGATGGAGTCTAAAATTACAGGCATTCGATTTTACAATAGAGCATCGTAAGGGAGCTTTAAATGTAGTACCCGACGCACTCTCACGGGTGCACATGGACGAAATTCAAACACCCGCAGCGGATTCCATGGAATTACAGCTAGACCTCAAGTCGCCCGCGTTTCAATCTCCGGAGTACAAAATGTTGATACAACGGATCGAGGAAAATTCAGGAAAATATCAGACACTCAGATATCCGAGGGCGTGGTGTACAAACGTTTGGGTTTTAGTACTCAGGATGTGATCAACAATGACCGGGCATGGAAACTTTGGGTTCCGGTGGAGCTTCGCGCAGACCTAGTTTGGAAATCACATCATGCCATCACCGCTGGACACGGAGGATTTCACAAAACACTCGCAAGGCTGCGGCAATTTTACTATTGGCCATCTATGACGACCGAAGTACAACAAGTAGTTAGGGACTGTGAAATTTGCAAAGTCAGCAAAACCTCCAACAAAACAGCCAGACCTCCAATGGGGCAACAGCGGATTACTGAACGACCACTGCAAAGAATGTTTATCGATTTCATGGGGCCATACCCCAGGTCAAAGTCCGGTAACACAGTAATATTTGTGTGCATCGATCATTTCACCAAATTCGTTTGGTTGCAACCTATGCGAAAGCTACCGCCGCAGGGGTCGTCGACTTCCTTGAAAAGAATATTTTTCATCAGTTCGGAGTACCGGAGTACATTCACTCTGACAATGGAAAACAGTTCGTGTCACATATCTTCACCGAATTACTCACCAGATATGGCGTTCAACCCGTACGGACGGCGTTCTATTCACCTCAGGCCAACTCAGCAGAAAGGGTAAACCGATCCGTTTTACAAATGCTTAGGACAACAACTGACCAAAACCAGCGAAACTGGGATTCGCAGCTAAGCCGAATAGCGTGTGCTCTAAGAAGTGGGCACCATGAAGCATTGGGGTTAGAACCATATTATGCTATGTTTGGGGCACGCATGGTTACGCATGCCAGTGCGTACCCAGTACGCAGGCGCCTCGGAGATCTAGAAACGGAAGAGCAGCTCATAGATTTACCAGATAAAATGGAGCTAATTCGAGAGAAAGTGAAACAAGGACTGACCCGAGCTCACGAGAAGGCGGAAAGGACGTACAACACACGCTGCACTTAGGACCTAACAGGATCCGGTGTGTCATACTCAAAAGGAAAGGAAATTCCTTATATGAGTTGGGAAATGTAGTTGGGAAGAGTATCGGAATTTACCATGCTAAAGACTTGTTTGCGGCATGAAAATTCACCACACCGAGCGCAGTCAACCAAAGCAGTTCACCTGCAATTCAAAGACCGTTCATACACCCAACAGGAAACATGTCGTCGGTCAGCATTCCCGCCAGAGATTACCAGAAGTATGAAGAAGAGATCCTAAGAGAAGGGGCAGTCTTCTACGAGGGAGGCGTGGGAGCGGTACGAAAACGAACGCTTCTACGACGCCGTCGTCCCGCCACCCCAGAAGAACGAGCCGGACACGCTGCAAGCTGAGCTACCACTCCTACCAGGATTGGAAGCGAAGCGAGCAGAACCGGCGACACTTTGACATCCGTCGACCGGCGCGCCGTAGGAGCACCTCGCCAAACGACCGACCCCTACCCACCCGGATTTTCATCTGGAAGGGGGTCGGTTACAGAGAGCACGAGGAGCCGGACGAAAACGACCCCCGGTACCTGGCGCGCCGCGAGTCAATATGATACATCCCCATCAAACAAATAAACCTATTAAAAAACCTTTAAAATTTTTTCTTTTGTATTTGCGGGAGGGAATGGGGTATTTCTACTTTTCAGGTTTTTTTTTATTACACTTCTTGCGGAGTCAAGTTAAGATTCAGAGGCCCTATCAGCCCGGCTAGCTCAGTCGGTAGAGCTGAAAACTCTTAACCTCAGGGTATGGGTCGAGGCCCACGTTGGGCGCATAAAAACAAAATATAGCCGCCTGTACGTTAAGTTTTTTTTACGGGATCATTCCATGCTGATCAGCATCGACGACCCCGAGCCTGTTACGTACGCCGGTTAGGGCGACGTGATTCCCACGGGTAACACGGAAGAGAATCAAGAGTTGCCAATACGCTAGTTCCATAGAGAATCACTGGCAAGATTGCACCAGAATTTGGCTCTGGCAAATGACACCGCCAAACGCGCCAAATTAGGCCATGCAATCACTAGCAACCCAATTCTGCTGATTTTGTGGAATTGTCAAAAGTTAGAACAAAGACGACCCGAATTGAACCCTAGCCAATAGGAGAAAAGAGGGAATTGATGACTCTAACTGGGAACACTTTTGCGTTCTATTCCGGTGATTCCTAGGGAAAGTTGACACAGTCTTTGGTATAAAAGACCCCGGTTTAGCTGTACGAAGAGAGTCAAAGTCAGAGTTAGGAACTGGAAGTCTACTCAGAAAGTCTAAAAATCCATCAATACCAACTTGAATGCGTGCAAACCGCTTAAGTGTAAAAGTCGGATAGCCTTTCGCGATATTGACCGCGGTAAATTTACGGTGCCGATGCAGTCCTTTTAAGGAAGCAAATATCCTTAAGGCTGTTACAACGTCCCGTCGAACAATGCCGAGTGCAATGTGAATCCTAAAGGACATGTGTTAATAATACCACGCCTAAAGCAATCCTGCCGATCTTTGCCGTTTCAAAAGTCAAAACTGAATACCAATTTTGTTCCACTATGTACCGAATAAACCGTGCAACTAACGATAAACAAACTATGTTCCCGTGTCACTAGGCGTAGCCTAGATCCTGCAACTACAACCCCGGACACATGCCAGCTCCAAGCGCTTCCAGGATTCTGGACATCACCCAAGCGGAATCTACATCAATAATGAAAAGCCGATCCAATACCATCAACGCCACATTAATCTGACAACAAACATATAAAAGCAAATCTGCCACAACATAAACAATTTCCTAAACGTATAAACGCATTCTTCAACACCAACACCTATAACTTGTAATTTAGTGAATGAATTTATTACCCCCCAAACCCATGGCACGATATTATATATATATATGCTTAATTCTACTTAACTTTTGCAACAACTAAAACCTCAACTCCGGAACGAGAGCTCTCAACGATGGAATAACCGAGGGTGAGTCAACGGGACCTTTTGCCCAATATTGTCTGATATATATATATATATATGATCGTGCACCATTATATTACACACACCATAACATAACATAACATAAGTACACATTTAAATATTGTTTACACTCATTCAGAATATCACTTGCTATATAAACCACATTTCAATACACGTTCATGTCCAATACACGTTTGCCCAACATATATAATAAACTTGTAATGTGAACCTAAAGCCACAAAAATGCATTGGTAGAAACCTATTAAGAGGGGGCAGTGGTACGAATGGAAGACTGGGTCAAGAAAATGACATAACTTTTGACGAACGACATGAACAACAGGGGATCGTATTGCACGGCCCGCGACGATCCAACGGCGCACGAAGTTTGCGAATGGGGAGGAAAACGGCCAAAACATAGCCCGATTGTTTTTCACGATCAAGCATAAATTTGCTTGCGGGGCAATGTGGACAGAAAGACAGACTGACGAACGATTTCTACTATTTTTCAGGCACGTAAATAATTGTTCTGATTACGTTTGGAGAGGATAGTGGCGTCCAAAGAACCCACCCCAAATCCGGCGAGCTCAGCTGCCCAAATCGTGTCTGCTATCCGGGCAGCCACTTCCTCAGCCCTATGTCCTCCAAGGACTGAGGCACAACGACACCACCGACGTAACACTTCGTTTCTTAGTCGTTTTTTTAGTGTTAGAATTACGGTTTTATTTTCATTAAGATCGGACAACTATATCATATAGCTGACATAGAAGGGTGTAAAGGTGTTTTCCCAGCCGGGGTGAGTTCAGCGGTTGGCCAGTACCTCCACAAAAAAATTTATAATATTTCAGTGGACCGTGTGTGTGAGTAGTGCGTGTAAGGGTGCCTATTCGTCAAGAATCGAGGGGTTCAGAGATTAGGCGGGGTCTAGATGATCGAGTAAAGCAGTATGGGTCCACCCTAACCGAGTTCATAATCTTGAGGTCACCTCTAATCAGATATTCACTAACGATAATTCTCCAAGGGCCTTGCGAGTAGAACCGTCACCACGAAAAGGAGTATACCCTGTCATCAACAAGTTTGATCTTATCACTAATGAAGAGAAATGGTTCACCCTAGGAATTCGCACCAAAGTTGCTCGTAGTGTCAAATAGTCATACCTCGAGTCTCTAACCTGACGACAGTTAACATTTGGTTAATGTAAGCCCGGGAAAACCCAGAAGCTCGCATTAACCTAAGTTTGGAGTCAGTTCAGGTGCTCCCAGCGACTCTATCGACCTGTATTTAGTCCTAAACCAGATTGAACACGGAAGCTTAGAAGCCTATGTCGAACTGCCGTTAGCGTCGGCTCGGATGCGGCTTTAGTCTACACTCGGGCTAAGATTAGTCTTATAGTAACGATACTCGGGACCAGACTCGGCAACTTATACTAAAAATTGCGGTTAGTGTAGACTCGAGCGACGCTGAACCTCTACTTTGTCTAGGAATGACCTTGGACTGAAAGTCGCCGCGGCTACGCTCCGTAATTTCTGCGTAGCTAAGGTTAGGGACGACTCGGGCAAACCCTGGGTCTCAACTCTAACCTCGATTATTGTCTAAGCTAAAGCAAACACGGGCGAACCCAGAAATTTGCGTTAAACTACGGTTAATACTTAACTTCTGCGAAAACGGGCGGACCCCAGAAATTCACACTTCACTACGATCAACGTTAACTACTATTAATATCAGGCTAGGGCTAAAACGGGCAGACCCAGAAATTTACCTTAAACTGCGGTTATTACTCAATTATTGCAAAAACGGGAGAAACCCAGAAGTTTGCGTTTAACTACGGTTAATATTTAGCTATCGCGAACACGGGAGAAACCCAGAAATTCGCGATTAACTATGATTAGTATTTGATTATTTAACTATGGCAAAAACGGGAGAACCCAGAAATTTGCGTTAACTCTGGTTAATGTCTAACTACGATTAATGTTTAACTAGAGCAAAAACGGGAGGACCCAGAAATTTGCATTTAACTATGGTTAATATAAGCTCAATTAGTATGCATGCTTACCCTCAGTCGGCAGCCGCCGACCCTCGAGTTATTCTTCCTCGGATAATACACACACGTGGGCTCGATTTTTTTATGTTCATTTCCAATTTTTATTCACTTAGTTTTCTTTGTTTTGTACGATTTCGTTTCTTTTCGACTTTATTTCATACATTTTTTTTCATTTAAATGCCTGGCTGCACCAATTATTTCTTTTCTCGCTTACCCGCTATAATCTCCTTCTTATCTCTATCTCTCTCCGTACTTCTTTCTTTCCCTTCAGGTTTTATCGTTCTTGGTCACTTTGGATTTCGCTTACTCGTCGATAAGTCTCGCTTTCTACTGGTTCTCGTTTTTCTTTAACTTTTCTTTTCCGCGCACATGGGTTTTTTTCATACACTTCCGAGCTTAGCACCACTTGAAACTTTCACGTCTGATCGCCTTTGCTGTTTCCCGACCAGTGTCCCGCTTCTCCTTTTCGTTCTCGTCATTTGCCTGCCGCTGCCGCCTTTTCAACTTCCAATAACTTTCCACTCGGCAGCGAGAGAGCGCTGTGCTTTATTCCTTGGAGGTGTGACTGCAGCCGCACGATCGCGTTCCCTCTTTCTCTTTCCAGCCGCTCGTCGTCTGTTTGCTACAGTGCTGGCAGAGCGTGGTCCCTTTCAGCCTATTCGCCTCTCGTTCCTCTTCACTGCTCCGCATATTCGGACCGTCGCTCGCGTATTTCATTTCACTCGCGGCAGCGCTGTCGGCGTCGGGATCTCGGCTTATCAGGTACTTGCAATACTCTTCGTCCGTGGCCGTGACCGTGAAAATATTCACTCTCTCTCCCGTCCCTTCGACTGATTCGCGGCAGCGCTGTCGGCAGCGCGGTTGGCAGCGGCCTCTGGCTTATCGTGTATGTGCAGAGATTTTGGCCGTGACCGTGAAACTCGAGCGCGTTCTCTCGCTCTCTGGTGTGTAGTCCAGCCGATGTCGAGATCGTCATGCACGTGTGATTTTGTGGGCCCTGATTTCTTCTCCTTCTCTCCTCTATGTCCCCTCTCTCAGTACACTGTAAACTATTTCTTCTTTAGTTCTGACTTATATTTAACTTTTGTTACTTAAACTATTTAACTACATAGGTCCCTCGCGGGCGAACTTTAACTAATAGCAATATGTGTAAGGTTTTCCCCTTAGTGGTGGAAATCTAGATAGCCGCGCGGGCGAACTTAAAATAATAATAACCTAGATAGCCGCGCGGGCGAACTTAAACTAATAATCCTAGATAGCCGCTCGGGCGAACTTAAACTAATGATCCTAGATAGCCGCTCGGGCGAACTTAAACTAATAAAGATATATATACAGCGATCCCTTCCGCTTGTTTTTGTGACGGCTCCTCAGGGGTCGTCACACCCCCCCCCTTATTTCGAGGGGCGAAGCGTTATGCTTATATCTGTCTGTCCTCTATGGTCGACGACGCGGGTTACTCGGTACGTGACGTCACCGATTCGCCTGGAAAATCGATCCCTCTTGGGCCGTTTGGGGTCGAACCTTGATACCTCCTCCAACAGTCTCCTCGGGATTGTGCGGCCAGGAGTGAAGACTCTCCAGCCGATTGGGGCCTCCATCGACTCTTCGTCGCCATCGTCCTGAAGCTGGTGTTCGGGCCTCTCGACGCTCCGAGCTTTGGTCTGACTTTGCCGTTCGAGGGCCTCGATGTCTTCGAGGAGTTGTTCGATCCCGTATGTCTCCTCGAGGGGTCGGGCGTTCCCATTCTTCGCCGGAGGAAGGTGAATAGCGACGCCTCAGGAGTGGCCGGTCGGCGACTCCAGACTCCCGATCTTCCTCGTCGGAAGACGAAACAGGCTCCCATGTACAGTATTTTGCCCGTCTGTCGCCGGTTCCTTGGGGCTCTCCCGCCGCTCCGCCGTCATCTCCCGTCGCTGCATGGTCTACGACCTGGTCAGGTTCCACGGGTCCTGTACTTCAGGGAAGGTCGGGTCCTGATTCCCTGGACGGGGCACCCTCTATGGCCTCGATCCGCCGGAGACAGCCCAGGGATGCCTCGTCGTTGGGACAGTGCGGGTTTGCGTCGAGTCCTGGAGGATCTTCCTTCGTTTTTTTGGGTTCTCGCTCCTTGCAGTGGGCGCGGAACCAAGCGGGTGGTTCCCCTCCGGGCGGGGGGATGATCTCACACACCCTTTGACATACCTGTGTCACTCGGTATCCGCCGGGGACAGTGACGCACCGGTATTCCTCGGTCTCCGCTACGAAGTGAGCCGTCCAGAGTCGGTCTTCCTCTTCCTCCTCCTCCTCGTCTGACGAGACTCGCTCTCGTCTCTCTAAATCTAACTCCTCTCTCCTCTGATATACTCCTCTCCCACGCCTCGGGTCACAGGGCCTCTCTGGGCACGGGGCGGGTCTGCCTCCACTGGGAGCGAAAGCATCCCAGGGTGGATTTGTCGATGTCGTTGGGTGTGGTGGTTGGTAGCCGTACCCCCTAGGGACTCCCTGTCGGAAGTTCCCACGCGGTTCATGCCAGTAACGTGACTGTTGGTTACCTGTCTGGTATGTGGTGTAACCGGTGTAGTAGGGAGATGGTGGTCTCTGGCTTCCTGACGGATGTCCATATCCCCTGGGATCTTCGGCGAACCTCTCTTCGTCAAAGCCATCCTGAGGCGAGGCGACCCTCGGTGGTGACGAGTCTCTCGTACTCCAGTCGCCGCACGATCGGTGGTTGCGGGCGTAGGCTGGAGAGCGGGGAGATGCTACACTCCCGAAGGGTGAGGATACCCTGTCCGGGGTGCGCGTCGGCGAGTATCGCCTTGGGGTTTCGTCATTCGGCGAGAGATACCCCGGTACGTTTCCCCAGTTCAGTGACCCCGGGGGGGATGGGGTCCGGTATGGCACCGTTTCGTCGTCGTCGTCGTCCCTTCCGCTATCCTGTGTTGAGTAGCTGTTTGTCGTCAGGTCTATCGGGCTAGCCGGGGTCGGGGATTCCGAGTCCGTCTCGGAATGTGCGCGCCGAGTCTGCCTTGTCAACCCTCTCACGCGGGCCGCTCCCGAGTTCGTACCACCATCATCATCTTCCATCATATCTGTGGAAGAGAAGATCGCTTATCTTAACCGTTACCCTATACTCTGCCTACCCTACCTACTGGTGCAGCTTACAATCTATGACTTAAGTCTAATTACAATGTTCCTTATCGTTTAAATTATTTGGTCATACATTACGCATCCATTTCTGCTTCACTGGTCGGGTCTTCTTCTCGGAACTCTCTTAGCTCGGCGATGTTGGCGACTCTTCGCTTGCGTTCACCTGTCTTCTGGACCCTGACGATGTTAGGTGAGACGAACTTCAGCACCCTGTACGGCCCGTCGTATTTTGGGGCTAACTTCGCCGCGAATCCCTCGGCGCCTTTCGATAGTTGGTGTTGCCTGACCAATACCATGTCTCCCACCGTCGGCCGCCATTCTCTTCGCCTTAAGTTGTAGTGTCGTCTTTGGTCCGCACTGGCGCGTTCTGCGTTGATTTTGACGACCTTGAAGATCTCTCTCATCTTGTCTGCTTTCTCTTGAGCCCCTTCAGTGTGATTACCGTTCCCCGTTGTTGCTTCTTCGTACAAAGCTTTGGGCATCCGTGGCTCTCTTCCCTGCATCAGGAACGTCGGGCTGAAATTCGTGGTGTCGGAGACACTCGAGTTGATTGCCAGGTTTAACTCTGGTAGGAGGCTGTCCCAACCCGATTGTTCTCCCTCGATGAATTGGGCTATCGTTTTCACGGTACGGTTGGCCCTTTCCGTGGGGTTTTCGTGCGGGAATACGGGGCCGTGTACTGCAGCTCACACCCGAGTCCTTGGATGTACTCCTTGAACGTGCGACTCGTGAACTGAGCGCCGTTATCGCACACAAACACCCTGGGCACCCCGAAGTGTCCCAAGATCCGTTCTCGGAAGGCCTTGACAAGTGCTGCGGTCGTGGCTTTCCTGAGGGGAACGAGTTCGACCCATTTCGCGAAAGCGACGAAAAATACAAGCAACATCGTATTTCCCGCTTTGGTCTTCGGCAAGGGGCCTACGAAATCGGCGCACCAAGTCGAACACGGTTCGTCCACCTGTCGAGTCAACATGTGTCCTGCCGGCTTCTGTTGGCTGACTTTTAATCTTTGACAGCTGACGCAGTTCTGTACATACCTCTTCACGTCTCGGTACATTCCGGGCCAGTAGTATTTGGCCGAATCACGGAGGATGGTTTTCCTTATCCCTAGATGCCCCGTCGTGGCACTCCTCTAGCACTCGTCGTCGTCGTGGGGATGGCACACACAATTTCCACGGTACAAAATCTACGTCGTCTGGTCGAAATCCTAGACGGCGATAGATTTGCCCGTTTTCCCAGGCGTAGTCTGGCATCTTCTCGGGGCACTCTACGTCCCGTTTCGTATCCACCACTCACATTTCTCTTCCGCTCGGGCGTCCCCATCGGTTGACGAGAGAGGTGTCTGCTATCACGTTTGAACTCCTCGTCTATACACCACCTGGTATCGGAATTGTTGCAGCTCGAGGGCCCATCGCGCGATCCGACCAGAAGGACTCTCAATCGAATTCAACCACTTTAAAGCGAGATGATCCGTGATTATGATGAATTCGTACCTTCGAGATAACACCGCCATTTCCTTATGGCCCATACTACCGCCAGACACTCCTTCTCTGTCGTTGTGTAATTCTCTTCGGCTTTGTCGAGTCGCCGGCTGATGTACGCGATCACCTTTTCTGTGCCGTCGGTTTCCTGAGTCAGCACGGCTCCTAATCCGATGTCACTGGCATCGGTTTGGACTGAGAACTTACGATCGAAGTCTGGACATGCGAGGGTTGGGGCAATGGTGAGACGTTCTTTGAGTTCCTCGAAGGCTGCTTGTTGACTCCCATCCCAATGCCATCTGACCCTTTACGAAGGAGCCTAGTCATGGGCTGATCGACCATCGCGAAGTTCGGTACGAACCTCCGATACCATGATGCCATTCCCAGACATCGTCTTAACTCTTTCAGTGAAGTCGGGGCCTGTAGATTTCTTACCGCTGCCACTTTCTCGGGGTCCGTATGGATGCCTTCTCCGCTCACCATGTGGCCAAGGTATTTAATCTTCTTCTTAAAGAATGCACACTTGTCCTTATTGATCCTAAGGTTTGCTGCTCTGAGTCGCCTGAATACTTCTCGCAGGTTCCGCGCGTGTTCTTCAAGATCCTTACCAATCACTACTATGTCGTCTAAATAGGCGAATGCGAACAGTTCTAGTTCAGGCCCGATGATACTATCTAGGGCGCGTTGGAACGTAGCCGCTGCGGAATGTAGCCCAAATGGCATGACTCGCCATTGATAAAGGCCTCGACCCGGTACAGTAAATGCCGTGAACTCCTTACTGTCTGGGGCCATGGGAATCTGCCAATATCCACTCTTTAAGTCGAGCGTCGACAGAACCTTGGCCTGACTGAGGCGTTCCAAGATGTAATTTATCCTTGGCGTTGGGTAGGCATCCGGGATAGACCTCGCGTTCAATTGCCTGAAAACGACGCACATCCGCCACTCGTCGTTCTTCTTGCGCACGAGCACAATGGGCGCGCTGTAAGGGCTCTTCGAAGGTTCTATTTGCCCCATAGCCAATAGTTCATCCACCTGGGCGTCGATTACCCGCTGCATGGCTGGGTTCTTGGGATAATAGCGCTGTTTTACCGGTCTGTCATCCCTCATCGTGATCGTGTGCTGCGCGATGTGGGAGATGCCAGCCAGTCCTTCAAACCCGGCCAACTCTCGTTCGAGGAACTTCTCTATCCGCTCCTCCTCTGACGTCGTCCAGTCCTCGTCATTCCGTGTCCTTTCTTGACGTCCCTCGACGCCGGCGTGTTCTGCCTTGCCTTTTCCCGATACTGCTCGTCCTGACGTTGACGCCTGGCGCGATTCCATCTCGGCGGGTTGTTGTCCTGATCTTCCTGCTTTGGGGTTGACATTCCCTCGCTCTTCTTTATTTCCTCTGGGAGCGTCGTAGAATGCGATGGGGTCCTGATAACCTCGACTCGCATGTTCATCCTCGCTCCTTGTATTCTCTATTATCGTCTCCTTCACGGGTTGTTGTTTTCTGGTTTCCCGATCTACCAATTCGTATATCGGTTGTAGATTCCCTGTCTGTGTCCTTGTTTCCTGCTCGTTCCCTGCTGTTCCGGCTAGTCCTCCGAGATCACCAGTTACGCCTTGTGAATCCTCGCCTGTTCCGACTGCGTCTTCGTTTCTCTGTCTATCGGCGGAGCCGTCTTGGTCCCGTATCTCTACCTGGTTCGTTTCGCTCGCCTTTCCTCTTTCTGGCTCCCTCTGCTCTTCGATTCTAGCCGCTCCCCGACATCCTGCTGCCTGTACCTTTTCCGTGCGATTTGCTCGGAGGTGTAGACGTGCCCGCCCACATCGTATGGTGGTCCCGATGGCACACAAGAAATCGAGTCCTAATATGACCTTATCTAGCATGGAATCCATCACCAAGAGGGCTACTTCCACGGTCTGTTCTCCTAACGTCAGGTCGGCGATCACCATCTTCGTTATGTCGACGCCGGTGCCATCAGCGAGTCTTATGCTGGTGCGTACGTCCCTTGTTGCCATTGATGCATCTAGCCGCCGAAGGAGATTTTCGTTGACGAAACTCCGAGGTGTATCTCGGCCACGATCTTTCCGTCTTCTACACGTAAGGGTGCGTTGCCTTCCGGATGTCTACTACGCTCGTCCCCGACTATTCCAGGTTCGGTCGGGGACGCTGTTCGTTTCCCGCCCCCGGTCGTCTGCAGCAATCGATTGTGCGGACTCCTTCTCTCCTACAATCCCAACATACTAGGCGTCGAGGGCCTTGACAATCTCTAGCGAAATGACCGTCTGTTCCGCAGTTGTAACACACTCGCCTGATTGACGGTGACTGTGGTGCCTCTTGATTCATCATTCGGTTCGAGATCTCTCCTGCCCCCGTGTTAGAGGGTCGTGGTCGAGAAGGGCCAAGGGGATTTCCTCGGAATGGGTTCCTTTCCTGTGTTAGGGTCAGCTGGCCTTGAAACGTCGTCCGATCTTGCGGACTCCCTTGAGGTCGACCTGCGTTTCTGAACGCTGAGTCCCGAGCCTGTAGACGAGCACGATCGCGATATTGTATACTCTCGTATTCCACCGCGAATTTTACCAGCTTTTTCTCTGTTTTGAAAAAATCGGCCCAATTTTTTATATAATGCGCGACATCGATGCGAATATAGGTTCGGGGCAAGTTTTCTGACATACACGCGTCTGCATATGCTTCCACTGTATCAAAAGTAGCGAAAGCAAGGCAACAAGCCGAAAGAAGAGCTCTTGACGAATCACATACCTGAAATAAATGAAAACTTTTTAGCTATACTTAAATATATAAATTACATTTTTATAATATTACCACTTCCTTTGGATACTTCGCTCCTGTTTGGATCCACCGCAGCATCCATGCCGTTATGGAAACCATATCTTGTTTCTCAGTCAGCATAGATGAAGCAACGAACTGGCCAACTGCAGAATGCAGAACAGCAATATGTAGAAATATATGCTGGGATTTTTTTCCATCTACGTGGAGATATTCAGAAAATCTGCCTCCAGATGCATCAATGCACAGACAGCTTTGTTTCCGTAATTTATTTTACGCTCGAATTTGGTGAGGAGACCAAATATAAACTTTTACAGGATCCTTGCCAATGTCATGCACTGTTTCGTGGCCTTTTTGACTTCGCTTCAGATCTGAAATGGCATCTAGTGGATCTGCCTTGCGGTACCGTTTCTTTGCCGCTTCGTATTTGGCATTTCTAAAAACCGAAGCTGAATATAAGTGTGGCGGTTCAATTTCTTCATCCGATCCCATCAACTCCGAAGCTGTTTTTGCTCTTACAAAATGGGTGGATTCCTTTTCCAAGTTAGAAACCAGCATGTTTCGTGTTTCCCCTCGGAGCTGTCGTTTTCCACAAGTCTTATTTCCACCACTGGCTGTGCATATAATCTTGATGTTTTCCTCATTACCTTGATGAGGCAATATTTCTCCTTTTAATTTGCTTCCACATTTGCAATGACCTGCGTTAGAAGCGTATTATTCGACATGTTTTATTCCCGTCAAAAATAGTCCCTACTAGTTTATAATCAAATTGCTATTATCATTTTCACAAAAATGTCTGCTTCAGATGGACTTTCGATTAAAAAAATTGCATAAGAAGTGTTTGATGCGATAAAATTTTTCTTTAAATCTAGCTTTCTTTAGTAATTTATTTTCATCCCCATGAATTTATTATTTATTTTTAGCTCATGAACTGAGTGGATCTTCGTTCTATTGGTGTGCGAGTAAGACAACACATCTTTTTTCGGACTCTATTTCACTCTAATCATACATGTTTACATATTTAAAAAATTTGCCGAAATGATATGCATACAAATGTTAAAAAAAAAAGAAAACATTCTATATATTTATTAAATTCGGATGTCCATCTGTACTAGAGTAATAACAATGTTTTGTTGCAACTTTTATTTTTGTTTGTTTGTAAACTAGTAGTTTTAAATCAAAAATACATACCTTGAAACTTTCCTGTAACCAGATCAGAGTTTATAAAGTGGTTTTCAAAATGATAACCATGGGACGGTCGAAATTCGTCATAAAATCTCTTACAGAAGAGCTCTGTCCACTTTTGAGTCTGCAGGATATTCAAAACCCTTTGACGAACAGCACCTTTCTTGTTTTTATAACTTTTAAAAGTTTCCATTATAAGATTGCCGAATTCCGAATTTGTAAAAGTCATTACAAATCGAAAGTTTCCATTTTCAAGGTCAGACCCATCAGATTTGCCTTCTGAGTACTTGCTATCAGTTTTAAGTATATTGTTTGGAAGCGTCACTTTTCCCGTTAAATATATTTAAAGGTCAAAACGATTGTTTATAACGTATGAGTATATCGAGGCTGGTTGAACTTTGTTTCCAAGCTCCTGGCTAATATTCTGCCACACAACATTGCTTCGGGAAACAATATTGCCATTTAGATCAGTTGCGTCGTCTTTATATTTTAGAACGGCGTAAACAATTAAGGCACTGCCAATTATAGGAGGTCTACCTGCAGGCATGTTGTTAACGATTTAGTCCAAGTCTTACTGCGCACTTTGCTTTTTGGCGGTTAACACTTTACACAACACTTTTGTCTTTTTAGCACTTTACACAACACTTTTCTCTTTTTAGCACTTTACACAACACTTTTGTCTTTTTAGCACTTTACACAACACTTTTGTCTTTTTAGCACTACAACAGCTTTGTCTTTTCAGCACTTTACACAACACTTTTGTCTTTTTTACACAACACTTTTGTCTTTTAGCACTTTACACAACACTTTTGTCTTTTAGCACTTTACACAACACTTTTGTCTTTTTAGCACTTTACACAATAAAATTCTAAAGGCTTAAATATAAATTATTCATCAAGTTAGACGCGACCGATTATTCAAAAACGCAAGTTGCTTAAATATAAAAAGAAAAATATATAAAAAAATCTTGTTTTAAAACAATAAGTGAAAACAAAAACTTAAACACAAAATATTATTAAAAACTTGTACGCTATGGAATGTTTTAAGAAATATAATATATATTAAAAAAAAAATAATAATTAGATATGTAAATATAAATAAATGATAGAGAGTCTACTTGCAGTTTCCACAGAAGCACAGAAGCACAGCACCTGCTTATTTAAAATAAATTCCTTGTCCAAGCAAGCAAAACACAACAACACTGATGACGTGGCACGAAATTCTAGAATAAGGTTTAAAATTTTAAAGTCTTTAAAAAGACTTAACAAATTTGACAAGGATGCAAAAATTAAATCACAATGACACCGAATATCTTAGAATTGCGTGCAATTCCACATCAGTTTATTTTCACACGACACACGAGCACACGACGACTGCAACTGTTTCGAGACTGGAAGACGTAGTTAAATTCGCGCATAACCGTTTAACTTTTACACAAAAATAGATTAACTAAGGTCTTAACCACTGTTGACACAGCACGAAACTATAAAACCAGTGTTATTTAATTCTCTTTGCTTTAACCTGAAAATTTTGCAAGTCTTTAAAAAGACTCAACAAAATTCACATGGATGCAAACACTGGTCAATTATAATTTCGTTCAATGCCACTTTAGTTAAACTTTCTTTGAAAACGAAAACACACGACGACTGTAACTGTTCCGAGTTAAATTCGCGCACAACTGTTTAACTTTTCACACAAAAATAGCACTTTTCACACCA
The DNA here is from genome assembly GCA_014170255.2 of Drosophila triauraria. Taxonomy (NCBI): domain Eukaryota; kingdom Metazoa; phylum Arthropoda; class Insecta; order Diptera; family Drosophilidae; genus Drosophila; species Drosophila triauraria. The sequence goes on from JABJVT010000007.1 coordinate 4,277,661, forward strand.
AAAAAAATTTATTAGTGTTTCAGGTCAAAAATTGGGCAATCCCTCTTTTTGGAAATCCCTCTTTTTGGTTGCGAAAAGTAACTGTTACACCAAAACCCAATTATAATGGTCATTAAATTATTAATAATAAAATTATTAATAATAAAATGATTAGTAAAAAAATTTTAATAATAAAATTATTAATAATAAAATTATTATATATTATAGTAAATAATAAAAAAATAATAAAATAAAACTAGAAGTGGTAAAAAAATATAATTGGTCAATCATGGTCAAATGGTGGCTTTTAAATTTTAAAACTTAAAATATAAAAAAAGGCATTTTTTTATTTTTAAAAATTTTTGAAGTTCCATAATTTTGAAACTAGACGTGGGCAAAAAAATTAATTGGTGGGCACACATGGGCAAATGATGGGCAAAAATGAGCTCAAAGAAGCTGGGTCGCGAAATTTTTTTTTTTTAAATCTGAAAGGTGCCCATTTTTCCCCATCGTTTGCCCACTAATTAATTTTTTTTGCCCACGTCTAGTTTCGAAATTATGGAACTTCTTAAATTTTCGAAACTTTTCGAAAATCAAAAATGACTTTTTTCAATTTTTTTTTTTGCAAATCGCAATAGAATCGTTTGCCCACATTTGCCCACCCCTTAGAATTTTGAAACAAGTTTTAGTTTAGAAAATATTGAAAGCATTCAATGAAAAAAATAAAAATTTGGAAATCTGAAAGGTGCCCATTGTTGGCCATCGTTTGCCCATGTGTGCCCACCAATTAATTTTTTTTGCCCACGTCTAGTTTCAAAATTATGGAACTTCAAAAATTTTCAAAAATTTTAAAGTTGACTTTTTGAATTCTTTTTTTGTTTCATATTACTAGAGTCGTTGTCCCACGTGTGCCCACCCTTATATATAAAAAATATCTTTAATATAAAAAAATAACGCTTGTCCGTACTTCTTAATTAAAAATTAAACCGCCGCTCGAATTAGCTCCCGACTTAATAAATTATTTGTCATATATTAAATCGGGACCCAGGGAACACCACGGGGAGGCCATTATAAATAAATGGGGTCTTTTAAAGCAAAAACATTAAAGACCTACGAGTCGACTTGTGCTGCCTAGAAGCTTTAAACCATTGTTCCTCAAAAAAATGTACAGCTCCACTTTTGCAACGGCGGAGATAGACGTACTTAATGTATAAAATATACTAAAATATAAAAGATTTAAATTAAAAGCTAAAATATTTAAGTAAACGTTTGCAAACGTTTGTCCACTTTAAAGAATAAATTTAAAAAAAATTTAGACACTTTTAAAGAACTTTTTCAAAAAGCAACGTATGTAACCTTTTATTCACTCTCACTCTCACAAACTTGTTAAATATTTCACAACTTAAAAATAAATTTATTAACTTGTCCGAGTATACATATATAACAATATGGAGTCTGATTTTAGTTTTTAAAGATGTAAATTTCCGCCATTGCCTGCACGTGTCGTTATGTACTTCCCAAGATCCGATAATTCTGCGGCAATACGCAATATAATGGCCGATTCCATCACCTTGAATTCTTATATTTCTTAAGCCAGACGTGGTAAAAAAAATAAACTTGGTGGTCAATCATGGTCAAATGGTGGACAAAGATTTTAAATTTTAAAACTTAAAAATAAAAAAAAAGTAATTTTCTTATTTCCGAAAATTTTTGAAAATTTTTGAAGTTACATAATTTCAAAACTAGACTTGGGCTAAAAAAATTAATTGGTGGGCACACATGGGCAAACGATGGCCAACAATGGGCACCTTTCAGATTTCCAAATTTTGATTATATAAATTTTTGAAAATTTTCGAAGTTACATAATTTCGAAACTAGACGTGGGCAAAAAAAATAATTAGTGGGCAAAAGTGGGCAAACGATTCCATTGCGATTTGCAAAAAATGTTTTGAAAAAAGTCACTTTTTTCATTTCCGAAAAATTTTGAAAATTTTCGAAGTTTTATAACTTTGAAACTAGACGTGGGCAAAAAAAATTAATTGGTGGACACACATGGGTAAATGATGGGCAAAAATGGGCACCTTTCAGATTTGAAAAATTTTTATTTTTTTCATTGAATGCTTCAATATTTTCTAAACTAAAACTTGTTTCAAAATTCTAAGGGGTGGGCAAATGTGGGCAAACGATTCTATTGCGATTTGCAAAAAAAAAATTGAAAAAAGTCATTTTTGATTTTCGAAAAGTTTTGAAAATTTAAGAAGTTCCATAATTTCGAAACTAGACGTGGGCAAAAAAAATTAATTGGTGGGCAAACATGGGCAAACGATGGGCAAAAAAGGCACCTTTCAGATTTCGAAAAAAAAAAATTTCGCGACCCAGCTTCTTTGAGCTGCAAAACTGGGCACCTTTCAGATTTCGAAAAAAATAAAAATTTCGCGACCCAGCTTCTTTAAGCTGATTTCAACTTAACGTTTTGTTTTTAAAAAATAAATATAAAAACTCAAGCAACAAAATTTTTCTTTGCGTAACTAATTAGCAAATAATTAGCAACAAATTCAGGGTAAAAAAGATTTTGGAAAAGTTGAAGTTTTCTGGAGGTGCCCTGCTAACTTGACGTCAACTTAGCAGGGCAACTATATGTTTCTAAAAAATAAATATAAAAACTCGAGCAACAAAATTTTTTTTTGCGTAACTAATTAGCAAATAATTAGCAATAAATTCTGGATAAAAAAGATTTTGGAGAAGTTGAAGTTTTCTGGAGGTGCCCTGCTAACTTTGACGTCAACTTAGCAGGGCATCTAAAAAAAAAACTAAAAATTTGTGCAACAAATTTTTTTTTCCGTAACTAATTTGCAACTAATTAGCGACAAATTATTGTGTAATCAAAAGTTTTATTTTCTAAAGTTGCCCTGCTAACTTGATGGACATCAATTTCAGACTGCAAGGGTATACAAACTTCGGTTTACCGAAGTTAGCTTTCTTTATCGTTATAGTTAGTTTCACGTTTTTTTCTATACATTTTGGATCTGCTATTTGTCCTTAAGGATTTACTTTTACGGCAAAGATCGGAAGTATTGTTTTACGCGTGGTATTATTGAAACAAGTCCTTTAGTATTCACATTGTATTTGGCATTGCTTGACGGAATGGTTTCAGCCGATCAACAGTCCTCAGAATATCTGCTTCCTTTAAAGGGCTGCATTGGCACCGTACATTTAGCGCGGTCAAGATCGCGAAGGCTATCAGACTTTTACACTTATGCGACTTTAAAGCAAGCAATTTGGATGGATTTCCAGTCTCTCCGAATAGACTGCTAAAATGGGGTCTTTTATACCAAAGACTGCGCCAAGATTCGCCTATGGATCACCGGAATGGAACTTTTAAAATAATCCACTCACGCTGCACGCTTCCTCACACGCAGCACCAACACACGCACAGATTCTTGAGACTCTCGGGGACAATTGGTTGAGGCTCCTCTGTACAGATTGACGCCACTAGTCTGCTTCTTTCTATCTTGCTGCTCCTAGCTCCAACCACTTTTCGCAGGCCAGTCAGGTTAATAAGAAACACGATAGTTTAGTTATGTTATTTTTAGTTTAATATTTCTGTTCTCTTAATTTCTTCTTTCGTTTGCACCAGACTTGTAACATTTACAAGAAAATCAGAAGTGAAGCGACGCTTCTTAGCGTGGGCTAGATGTTTTTGTGCACGTGTAAGTTCAACCTAGCAAAATGTGTATATGTATATGTGTTTGGTGAGTTTGAATTTGCCATATGCAGAATACATATACACACATGCACTCATACATGTGTTAGAAGGGAGTAGCCAGATACCAAATGTTAACATTTCAAATTAAATACACTTAAAAAAATATTTGACAAGTTTGGCTCTGGGAGATTTAATAGTGGTCCAACATTCGTTGCTGGGATTGGGGGAAAACTCAGTAAAACCCCAACCAGACCAACTTCAAACTTAAAAAAAAATGTTTCTTTTTAAATGAGATCTTCTTAAAGTAAATACTGAAATTATATCTATTAAGTAACTCCTATTGAATAATTCAGTCAAACCAATTTGACCTTGGTCACCATATGAGCAAGCTGTTTTTCTGTGGAGATATATTCAATTTTAATTAGTTTGTTTTTCACTTGTTCTCTGGAAAAATGATGTTTAATATCTATGTGCTTAGTTCTTTTGTGCCAAGAAGGATTATTTGCTATACTATATGTTAAGAATACACCTGCTATATTTTTTCTGCAGAAAAAAAGGTTTTATTTTTATAGCACGTTTTGAGGCCACGAGGCCTCATAACCCCTTAATGGTTTTTAATTTTTATCTTACTTCAACTTAATTTTGTAAATTTTTGTTTATTTAACGAAACTTAGCTTTTTTTATAACTAAATCCGACTGTTCATCACATCTAGCAAAGTTAACAGACCATCTAAAGGAGGTGTCCAACAATGTACCTTTAATCTAGTAGACATCTGACCAAAAATTTAAAAAAATTTCTCATATTACTTAACTTTGAAAATCCACGATAAATCCATTTTTCAAAAGATTTCTGGAGCTGTAGGCCTGTTTGATACTTTGGGCGATCAACTTTGGAAAAGAACATGTTTTGATTTTGAGTTTTTAGGATTCTAGCAGCATGTCAACGGATTGAAATTTCCACTTTTTTCAAGTTTATCGACCTCTAGCACGCAAAGTACTTATCCAAGATACATAAAGATATATAAAATACAAGCTCCACGTGCATGCCGAACTCCGGCAAATGATGCCAATGCTCAAATTCGGGCCAAAACAAAGGAGCAGAGCCTGCCATATATGCCGCTTAGTAGTCAACAATATGACTGAGCACAAAAAAATGTGCATGAAGGAGAACCTTATATTTACATGCTTCTGCGGCTACCATATGAAATAGCATCCTGAGCATATTCGTGCATGTGGCGCGGGCTTCCTATGTAAGTAGCAAAATTGTCATTCTTCCCACATTATTCACATTGCCATCTGCATTTATAGCATCGCAGAGATGAATGTATTCCTCTGATCGAAGCTGTCGTTGGGATCAAACGGATGAATGTCAATCGTTCAGTCTTAGTTTTGACGTACATGTCAACTGCAAACTGATGAAAAAGTCGTCGACACATCAAAATATGATTTACTTCACCTTCACGGATCATGAGTCTGTATGAATAAAAATTCATAGCACTTACTTTTTTGTTGGTTTCAGCACCTGCAACCTGTTCGCGCCAAAAGGGCGCTTATTTTCAAGAGCCAGTGTGAAGCGCTAGCGGCTTCGAAATGTCCCGCTTTACGGAGCCTAGCGCTCTCGCACACTCTCTCTCCCTCTCTCTTCCTCCTGACTTCCAGTCCGCAAGAGCTTTCCAAGCCGCTCTCCCAACATATATTTTTGTGACATGTAATTAGTTCTAATTTGCTACCAGCCGATGAAGGCAAATAAATTTCAACCAACAATCAATCCAGCCCAAGCGATCTTATTATTTCTACGTGGGATTTTGGGATTTCACCCTCGACCTATTCTTACTTGGCTAAGAATCCGCCCCCTCCAAACCATGGTCCTTCGAAGCCGGATCTAGCCTGATCCTCACCAGCTCCACTGCGGATTTTTAAACAAGTAAGTACTAGTGTTCTTACCGATTAGCAATCACACAGACATTTCCTAAGCCCAAGTCCAAGTGTCTTATATCTGTGTGGTTCGCTAGTGTCCAAAGTCCGAAGTCTAATTTCTCCGACATCTTGCAAGTTTCGTTCGTTTTTTGGGCAAAGTAAAAATTCCAAACAAAAATAAAAGTGACTGTGAAAATATACATACGCGCCCAGCCGCAGTGAAAATTAAGAGTTCCGAAATTTCAAAAAAACGTTCCGCCAAAAACGGCTCATACATTATTTTCTCGTTCACTGTGTTCCTGCTGGTGTCCAAGCGTACATACATATGTACATAAATATTCACACGTCGACATACATAAATATTTCCATACAGTCCACTACACTACACTACAAAATCAAATATATTCAAAAATATACGTCCGAACGCACACAAAATTAAATCTATACATATATACCTACACTAATACATACATCCAATAAAACAACAACAAATTATATATATGCAAATATACAACAAATACTCTGAGAAATTACAGTCCACATCTATCCACATATTATTAAATATATACCCAAAACAACTGTTTTATTCCCAGAGTCGGCACAGAACGCCGACTTAATTATTATATTCATTTCATCCGTGCCATTCTGCGCGGCCACAGACATACATATATATATTTATATTTCCATTTAAATACATACATACATCAGCGTAATCAAAGTTGATACACTGATTTTTTGGCAATTCTTTCCGTCTCTCGTTTCCTCCTCTCTTCGTTATCTCCGCTATCTGCATTAATCCACAGCCAATGCACAAACATTCATAAGCAGACATACATACATTTCCTAACACTTGCATTGAAAACAAAGACAGCGAATACAGTGACGATAAAAGGAATTCCGCCACTACAAATAACACAAAACTATTAATTCCTAAATAAAAACAAAAAAGTTCAGAAGATAACAAATAATAACAAGACAAAATTAAATAGCTAGATATATCCAATTTAGCTAGTTTTTGTTTTTTTTTCATTGTTTTAGCGTTTTTGGTTAAAATTCGCTAAAATACAGTTTGTTCCGTTCCTTTTACTTATTTAATTCTTTCAACTTAATTCCAAACTTAAAAAAGATCCCGTTACCAAAATTGTGTTTCATTCCACACATTCCGGTGGTTCATTCCACACATTCCGGGGTTTCACTCCACATATTCCAGTGTTCGATATCACACTTTAAAGTGTTTCGATATCACACATTTTAGAGTTTCGATTCCACACATTCCAGTGTTTCATTCCGGTGTTCCGTCCTACATACGCATATATAAATAAAATACAAAATGCCGCTCAGCGAGAAGCCCACTGCGACAACTGCGGCCTTACATAAATTTATTGCCGTTAGTGACCGTGTAAGCCAATTCGAGGCGATGGTCAACACTATTGGCCTCTCCACGCCGTCGCTCTACACATTCCAAGTCCGCCGAGATCACATCCGAGCCTTATGGGACAAAGTTGAACAAGCATACGAAGCCTGTTCGGGTCTAATAGCAGTAGAGTGGTCGATCGATACCTTGCCGATCCTCCAGGCCAAATATGACTACTGCTACTCAGTTTACGAGTCATGTGCAGCTCAACTCAACGAGCAAATTGAGCGAGCGACGTCTCAATCAGCACAATCCAACTCCTGCAACTCTCCAAATTATACTCCAGCAGGTTGTCAGTTACCTCCGTGCGATACCGAAGTTTTCTCGGGCGATTATCTTCGCTGGCCCACGTTCCGCGACCTTTTCACAGCGGTCTATATAGACAATCCAAGACTTACTGCTGTCGAAAAGTTATTCCATTTAAACGCCAAGACTAGTGGGAAGCTAATTCAATAGATTCCAATTCGCCACTCACCAATGACGGTTTCCGCTCAGCTTGGAACAACTTAACTGAGCGTTTCGAAAACAAACGGTCATTGGTGAACAACTCATTGAAAAGATTATTCAATGTGCAATCCATTGCACATGAATCTTCCGCTGCCTTGAAGAAGCTGCAAGAAACCATTCAGAGTTGTCTTACGTCCTTAGAAATGTCCGGCGTGAATACTGAAAATTGGGACTGTCTTTTGGTTTATTTGTGCTCTACGAAGCTACCAAAGCTTACGCTTTCATTGTGGGAGCAATCCTTAAAGAATAAATCCCAGATTCCCAAGTGGCAAGAGCTCGATGCATTCCTAACTGACCGCCATAGAACTCTAGAGGCCATAGATTCCATTCAACCTTCCAAGTTATGTCTCCGTCAGTTCCAACCGACAACCTTCAAGGTGTCCCCACGAGTACTAAAATCCTTCTGTACACAAGTGGTTCCAAAACCGACAACCTCTGAAGTCTCCCCACGAGTGCTGAAGTCCTTCAGTACGAAAGTGGTTCCGAAAACGGCACGCTGCGATTTGTGTTCAAGAGAGAACCATCCAGTACGTATTTGTCCACGCTTCCTACAAATGACGGTAGACGATCGTTCGTCCTATATCCAGAAGAAACAGTTGTGCTTGAATTGCTTTGCAAAAGACCATCCACTTCGGGATTGCACAAGCGCCCACAGCTGTTTCACTTGCCGAGGTCGGCATCACACTTTGTTGCATCCAAGCAACTCTTCCTCCGGTGTTACGACTCCTCCTTTTAATTCAAGGCCAGTATCCGCCTCCATCCAGCGGATTTCCGAGTTCAGCACGCAACTTTCCAAGCCTTCAAATTCATCCAATTATTGGGTTCCGTACGACGCCATGAAATGCAGAAGTTCCCGAGGTATTTTATCCTACCAATGCCGAATCTGCCAAGGGAACCATCCTCTTCGGAAATGTCACCGTTTTCTGCAGCTAAGCGCTGAGAAACGGCTCCAGGCGGCCATTGCACTATGGGGAATTTGACCGATTTTTTGAACCAAAATTAATAACTCGCTTAGTTTATTAGATATCAACATGAAACTTCACCAATCGTAATTATATATATATAGGAAAATTCTGAATGAAAATTATCCGGATCAGACAACTATATCCTATAGCTTTCATAGGAGACATCGGGTAAAATTTAAGATATCTGCATAAAATTTTGTACACTTAAAATTTATACTCTTTTAACAGAATATAGAAAATTTTGTCAAGATCAGATCACGGTTTCCTATAATTTTCATAGAAACAATGTAACCAAAAACTGCTTCACATCTGGTAAGCAATACAGCGTTTCCATACAAAAGGTTACGCCTAAAAATTAAAAATTCCCGCAAAATCGAAAAAAGTGGTATTTTTAATAGCATTCATTTAAACAAGAATTTAATACTCTACAACATACAATACATATCGTGAATGGACTCTTCTGGACTCACTTTAAATCCCTTATGAAACATGAGACTTTATCCAAAATATGCATTTGCAAGGTTACTTGCATTTTTGCTCTATTAAGGGAAAAACACGATTTTTTTCTACAAATGACGTTCACAAACACATAATACAAACCACACAGATTGGAATTCATTTCAAAAATTTTAGTAAAAGTTTTTAGTTTTTCACTTCTGATCACTTAAACTTAGCAAACAAAAGTTAATATTACAGACGCCTGTGCTTTGCAAATGTAAAAGCTGTGTTTACCAGCTGATTCCTTTGTTGTGGCGCCCTCTATGAAAATTTCTGTTATGCAACATTGAAGATTAGTGTATTGTGAATGCGTTACACTGAAATTTGTTTTAATTTTCTGACTTTTAGAAAATGGGTTTTGGCCAGAAAAAGTGGTCAAATTCCCCATAGTGCATTGATAGGAAGTACTGCGTCAATTGCTTGGCCCACCACCATTCCAGAGGATCTTGCCGCAGTGGTGACCGATGCCAATCGTGTGGACAGGATCACCACACTCTACTCCATCTCCATGACGCTCCAGCTCCACGCTCAGCGTATCCAACGCTTTCCCGAGCTACCTGTTCCTGAGGTTCTTGCTGCGTACCCTCGCAAGGGGGGGGAGAATGTTCGCGCCAAAAGGGCGCTTATTTTCAAGAGCCAGTGTGAAGCGCTAGCGGCTTCGAAATGTCCCGCTTTACGGAGCCTAGCGCTCTCGCACACTCTCTCTCCCTCTCTCTTCCTCCTGACTTCCAGTCCGCAAGAGCTTTCCAAGCCGCTCTCCCAACATATATTTTTGTGACATGTAAATTGTTCTAATTTGCAACCAGCCGATGAAGGCAAATAAATTTCAACCAACAATCAATCCAGCCCAAGCGATCTTATTATTTCTATGTGGGATTTTGGGATTTCACCCTCGACCTATTCTTACTTGGCTAAGAATCCGCCCCCTCCAAAACACAACCAAAAATGAGACATTTTTAATTTGTTACTTAGTTGAATTGAATTTAAATATATGAACCAATCTTGTTCAATCTAGTTACCTGTTATTTGATCTACCATTTTGACATTAAAATGGTATCCATCTTTCCCATGCCAGAAGATCAAAGGATATTGTAACGCATCATAAGACCTGTGTGTTTCAGATACACGTTTTAAATCATTATTCCGACGATGAAGCACAATATCTCTAGATGGTAAAATTATTACCCACTTAAATTTAGTGGTTAAAAGCTTTTTCCACCACCACTAAAATTTCGTGAGGTGAAATTTTCAGTTTCAATTTGGTGGTGTGCAAATTCTTTTTCACCACTCTTTGAATTTAGTGGTAGTAAAAAATATTGTACCCACTAAGATTGAGTCCAGCTTAATTATTTTGCACCGCAACTAAAATTTTAAAGAAGCACAAATTTAATTGAAGGCAAATTTTATTTAATGCTATTGAATTTTGTGATTACACTTTTTATCTTTCCTAAATTGATGGGCTGCAAATTTCTTACCACTAAAATTAAGTGGATCTGTTACCTACTAAAATTTAGTGGTCCAAAATTTTTTCTTAGTGGTGGAGAATTTATTGAGGTGAAATTGCTTAACATACAACTACACATAAGATACGTTATTACCCAAGCTTGAGCATTCGGAACAACAAAATTTGATTCCGAGCATTTTCATATATTTTTTTTTTACTTTTAAACCTTCCCTGGACTTCCACGAATAATTCAAGACCAAAATTAGCCAAATCGGTCCAGCCGTTCTCGAGCTTTAGCGAGACTAACGAACAGCAATCCATTTTTATATACATATATAGATATTATAAAAATCGAAAGGCTAGTTCATTACCTGTAAAATAAAACATTCGACGGCTAAATTGGTTGGCTACAACTAGAGCTATGAAATAAGAAACGTAAAATGAGCAGATTTTTTTTGCGTAAAACTTTAAAAAGTCTTAAAAAAAACGTATCCATAGAAAAACAAGTGGGAAAGCTACAGTCGAGTGTGACCGACTGTAAGATACCCGGTACCCAAAGCATTGTGGGTAAAATTAAACAGCACATGAACATGGAAAAAAGGAAATATTGACAAATAGAGACAAATATTGCTAGAAACATGTTGAGCAACACTCAAAAGAGACAAATGTTGCTAGGAACATGTTTGGCAACTCTGAAAAGCGCCAAATGTTGCTAGGAACATGCTGAGCAACACCCAACAAAGACAAATGTTGCTAGGAACATGTTGAGCAACACGCACGTGCGCGCGCTCTCTCTCTCTCTCTCTCTGGCAGAAACTTTATTGTTTAATAACTTCTATGTTTATCATCCGATTTTACTCAAATTTTCAGAACACGTCCACGATTGCCTACTTATTAAGCCTATCTATTATACGCCGAAAATCACGCATATGGTTATTTACCGTTTTTGCTCATTTTCGGGGGCGGAAGTGGGCGTGGCAAAATTTAAAAACAAACTTGATCTGCGTGCAACAGATTCCAATGTGGTCACCAAATTTGGTAACTCTAGCTCTTATAGTCTCTGAGATCTGTTGTTTCACACGGACGGACAGACGGACAGACGGACATGGCTAGATCGACTCGGCTAGTGACGCTGATCAAGAATATATATACTTTATAGGGTCGGAGATTTATCCTTCTGCCTGTTACATACATTCTCGGTTGGCACTAACTTATAATACCCTTGTACCCTATGGGTACCGGGTATAATAAATAAAAAACAAATTGAGAGGTTTTAGCTAACTCGAGGTCTAACTTCTCATACGGAAGTCAAGACTCGACTGTATGCCAAGATCGCACACAGATCTTTGTTGTAGAGCGGTTTACCAGACGCGTTTCGATCGACACCATTCAATCTCGTTTGCTCTACGGATTAACCAACCAACATTAGCGCCTATTTAAACGTGCGTGTCTGAGAATTCAAACTTTGTTTTTGGTGACCAGCGGGAGAGGAAGAGAGTTTTTACTTATTCCGCCTCCGACTTGTGCGTAAAACTTGGACTTTTACGCAACTGAAAGCTACGACTGGCTTTCCAGAAGCGTGTGGCGTTGTTACGGCCAAACTTAGTAATGCAGTTTTACATATGTACTTACATATTTGCATACAATTTTGGTCGCGTTGTCTCTTTTAGTCAGAAGTTTTGTTTGGCGACCAATATTTGATTAGTTTTTAAAATTATTATTATCAGTAGTTTCAAATTTATTGTATGCATTTCAAAATCGGCACGCTGGTTTAAATTTTCTGCTTAATTTCAATGTATACACTTTTTTAGAAGTTTTCGAACTAATTAAATAATTTGATGTTTAAATTTTAATATTTTTCAAGCCCGAAAAAATTTATGTAAATTGTTTCCAAAAATTGTAGTCTTTCGTTTTCCTTTTAGTGTGGTCATTGTAGTTTGTGAATTGCTTTTGGCTTTACCAAAATAATGCACAACATTTTTATACCCGGTACCCATATATATATATTCTTGATCAGCGTCACTAACCGAGTCGATCTAGCCATGTGCGTCTGTCCTTCCGTCCGTACGTCCGTGTGAAACAACAGATCTCAGAGACTATAAGAGCTAGAGTTACCAAATTTGGTGACCACATTGGAATCTGTTGCACGCAGATCAAGTTTGTTTTAGAATTTGGCCACGCCCACTTCCGCCCCCGAAAATCATAAAAAACGGTATATAAGCTATAGGCGTGATTTTCGGCTTGAAATAAATAGATAGACTTAATAAGTAGGCAATCGCGGACGTGTTCTGAAAATTTGAGAACAATCTGATGATAAACATAGAAGTTATTAAACAATAAAATTCCTGCGTAAGAAAGAGAGAGAGAGAGAGAGAGCGCGAACGTGCGTGTTTTGCTCAGCATGTTCCTAACAACATTTGTCTTGGTTGGGTGTTGCTCAACATGTTCCTAGCAACATTTGTCGCTTTGAGAGTTGCCCAACATGTTCCTAGCAACATTTGTCTCTTTTAAGTGTTGCTCAACATGTTTCTAGCAATATTTGTCTTCATTTGTCAACATTTTCCTTTTTCCATGTTTATGTGCTGTTTAATTTCACCCACACTGCTTTGGGTACCGGGTATCTCACAGTCGGTCACACTCGACTGTAGCTTTCCCACTTGTTTTTTCGTCTTTGGAAATATTGGCTGTTGAACCTTGTTGTGGGCACACTTTTTTTTATTTTTTAACAAACTTACAAACTGCATAATATTGTTTGTTTATTTTAATTTACTACAAAATAGTAACAGTTAGGCCAGTGTACATTAGTCAGACGATAAAGCGGTGATTCCATCGATTCATGCACATGCTGCACAGAATATCGTTCTGATATACAGTGGTGGCAACGAATTTATGCTATGCTTTGCCCAACTCTATTTACATTTTTCTCCCCTCCCCGAAATTTTAGAATACTCAGTTTTTTGGTGGATGTGAACCACACAATTGAGAACATGTACCGTTAATTTCGTCGTCCTTTGCCGTTTTCGTTTGAGGACCCGTTGCATGGAAGCACCTCTCATTTTGACTGGACACGAATTTAGCACACTTTAGCACATTGATTATTATTTTTGCACTAAAAATCACTAAATTAACCACTAATGGAAGCAAAATCGAAATTTGTATACCCTTGCAGTCTGCAATTGGATTATTGAAAATCGATTCATATTGGTTACAGTTAGTTATAGTTATAGCCTTTGCGCACGTTTTCTGAAAATTTGAGTAAAATCGGATGATAAACATGGAAGTTATTAAACAATTAAGTTTGTATATATTTCTTCTTCTTTTTCTGAGCCACAAAGGCAGTATATACTGCGTGCTAAAGAAATAAGACTATGCTGAAAATTTCAGCCCGATAGCTCACAAACTGAGAGACTAGTTCGCGTAGAAACCGACTGACGGCAAGAGAGACGGACAGAGAGACGGACATGACTAGATCGACTCGGCTGGTGATGCTGACCAAGAATATATATACTTTATGGGGTCAGAGATGCCTCCTTCACTGCCTTGCAAATATCATGGCAAAATTATAATACACTCTGCAAGGGTATAAAAATGATCCACTTTGGTAAAAAAATTTCGAAGTTCGTAAATTTTTATAACACTTAACTACACATTTAAAATTTTACACGTAGAATTTTATATTTTTATATAAATCCCCCGATTGCTTCTATAGCATCTATACGATATAGTTGTCCGATCTTAATGAAATTAAAACCGTAATTTTAAAACCGTAAAAAACAGCATATATCGGAAATTATATAAATACGTTAAAAACAGAGAAGTTATAATTTGTTTTCTATTGGTGTGGTCCGATTTTGACTTATAGATATACTATACATATATACAAATATCATCACAAAATTATAATATCCTCTGCAAGGGTATAACAAGTAAGAAAGCTAAAGTCGAGTGTGCTCGACTGTGAGATACCCGGTACCCAAACTTTCACTTCCCGAACCAACACTCTGTCGATTTAGAACAATCTTTAATTAAAACTAATCGCATTGAAAATTACGCTTTTTAAACTATTTATAAGCTCGCAACCAACGAATGATATTTTTAGGCGCGTGCCGAATGTAAAGCGATTGGCTCTCCTTTTCGCGCACATTTTTTTTCTATTCTCAAAATAAGGTCCCTTTTTAGAGCAAAAGTGTTGGAGATATTTAGAGCGACATTTGCCGCGAATTATATAATATAGGGCGTAGCCTAGAGGTCTGAGTGACGGGTTGGTGTTGTTTTTGGCAAGAACAGCATGAGTTTAAGTCCCGCTCACTCAAACCAATTTTTTTTTTGACGTGATAACGTCTTATAAATCGATAGAGCAGGCTGCATGCACGCTCGAAAAAGCATGACTCATGCGCCGTTACCTCTGCCGCGACACAGGCAGAGCAAACGTGACGTGAGCAGCAGCAGCAGAAAAGGGAGAGAATGACAGAGAGAGTGGTTAAAATTTATTGCTTTGCACTCTTCTGGCAACCGCAAGGGCAAAGCGGTGTATCTCCGTCTCGCTCTCACCGCCCGTTTTGCGACGGTGTTTCTCCGTCTCGCTCTGCTCTCCCGCTTTGTCTATTTATAGTTCGAGCACTGACGCAGGCGAATGTGTGTATTTCAGTCTTTGACGTCGCCCTCTTGTTTGCATGCGTGGTGCAGAGCTTAGAGTGTTCGAGTCTTAATCTCACGATCGCGGGTTCGAGTACCAGCCGCAGCAATTGTGTTTTCAAAGAAATATAGGTTGGCTTTTATAGACTTTCTATAATATTTATATCCATTTAACCTAAAATATCAACAAACAGACGGCACTTCCTAATCCTCTCCAGAAACTGGCCATTTGCAGCCGGCACTGCCTGATCCTCTCCAGAAACTGGCCATTTACAGCCGGCACTGCCTGATCTCCTCTCCAGAAACTGGCCATTTACAGCCGGCACTGCCTGATCCTCTCCAGAAACTGGCCATTTGCAGCCGGCACTGCCTGATCCTCTCCAGAAACTGGCTATTTGCAGTTGGCACTGCCTGATCCTCTCCTGAAACTGGCCATTTGCAGCCGGCACTGCCTGATCCTCTCCAGAAACTGGCCATTTGCAGCCGGCACTGCCTGATCCTCTCCAGAAACTGGCCATTTACAGCCGGCACTGCCTGATCTCCTTTCCAGAAACTGGCCATTTACAGCCGGCACTGCCTGATCCTCTCCAGAAACTGGCCATTTGCAGCCGGCACTGCCTGATCCTCTCCTGAAACTGGCCATTTGCAGCCGGCACTGCCTGATCCTCTCCTGAAACTGGCCATTTACAGCCGGCACTGCCTGATCCTCTCCAGAAACTGGCCATTTGCAGCCGGCACTGCCTGATCCTCTCCTGAAACTGGCCATTTACAGCCGGCACTGCCTGATCCTCTCCAGAAACTGGCCATTTGCAGCCGGCACTGCCTGATCCTCTCCTGAAACTGGCCATTTGCAGCCGGCACTGCCTGATCCTCTCCAGAAACCGGCCATTTGCAGTTGGCACTGCCTGATCCTCTCCTGAAACTGGACATTTACAGCCGGCACTGCCTGATCCTCTCCAGAAACTGGCCATTTGCAGCCGGCACTACCTGATCCTCTCCAGAAACTGGCCATTTACAGCCTCCCTCTCTCAATTTTACATAATTTTTTTATCGTGAACGTGTCAACGTCTTAAGTAAATGCTACCATTCCATCAGTATTTTTTTAAGACGTTGTCACGTTCAACGTCAGTAAACCGACTTTACAGACAACCAATTTTTTTTTTTTATTAATGCATACTTAGTTTTTTTCTTTTTATTCAATTAATACATTTCATTTGAGTACTACCGACGTTGAGTAACGCGCGAAATTGAACAAAGTGAATTTTGATATTTTTGGTCATTTCTTGCTCACACTCTTTCTGTTCTGCAATTTTGGCGCCATTTTTTGTCAACAGTTGTCGAAGCATAGCTATGATCTAACTAAATATGATCTGCGTGCAACAGATTCGAATGTTGTCACCAAATTTGGTAACTCTAGCTCTCATAAATCGACTCGGCTGGTGATGCTGATCAAGAATATATATACTTTATGGGGTCGGAAATGCCTCCTTCTGCCTGTTACATACATTCTCGGTTGGCACTAACTTATAACACCCTTGTACCCAATGGGTACCGGGTTATTGAATTACAAAAAATCAGCAGATTTTTTTCTTGCAAAACTTTAGAAAATCTTATTAAAACAAGTGGGAAAGCTACAGTCGAGTGTGACCGACTGTAAGATACCCGGTACCCAAAGCATTGTGGGTGAAATTAAACAGCAAATGATTATGGAAAAAAGGAAATGTTGACAAATAGAGACAAATATTGCTAGAAACATGTTGAGCAGAACATGTTGGGCAACTATCAAAAGCGACAAATGTTGCTAAGAACATGCTGAGCCACACCCAACAAAGACAAATGTTGCTAGGAACATGCTGAGCAACACCAAACAATGACAAATGTTGCTAGGGATATGCTGAGCAACACGCACGTGCGCCCTCTCTCTCTGTCTCTCAGAAACTTTAATGTTTAATAACTTCTATGTTTATCATCCGATTTTACTCAAATTTTCAGAACACGTCCATGATTACCTATTTATTAAGCCTATCTATTATTTTACGCCGAAAATCACGCATATGGTTATATACCGTTTTTTATGATTTTCGGGGGCGGAAGTGGGCATGGCCTAATTTAAAAACAAACTTGATCTGCGTGCAACAGATTCCAATGTTGTCACCAAGTTTGGTAACTCTAGCTTTTATAGTCTCTGAGATCTGTTGTCTCACACGGACGGGCGGACGGACAGACGGACAGACGGACAGACGGACAGACGGAGAGACGGACATGGCTAGATCGACTCGGCTAGTGACGCTGATCAAGAATATATATACTTTATAGGGTCGGAGATTTCTCCTTCTGCCTGTTACATACATTCTCGGTTGGCACTAACTTATAATACCCTTGTACCCTATGGGTACCGGGTATAAAAATTTTAATGACATTTTCGGGATCTGGGGGTCCAACACTACCAGATTTTCGCATAAACAGGCTTGGAGCACTTTGAGTGTAAGCTAATGCAATCTATAAGATTACCGCTAAGAAAGTATAAAATCACAATAAAGGGCAATTCCAAAATTATAAGACACTATGATTTTCTTCAATATTTTTTTATTTTTGTTTCTATTAAATTGAAAGTATAATTATAAAGTTATAGTAGCTAAGCTACATTAATAACGAAATGGAAAGTCTGGAATTGGAAACTAATAATCTTTTTCTTTTATAGAGGTGTTTCAAAATCAAGAATAGTTAAACTAAAATAAAAATGATTAATTTTTTGTTTATTTATTAACTTTCAGTATTTTTTACTTTTATTAAATTTTTTTAAACGGTACCCATAGTATAGAAGGCAGGGTCCGGTTTTCACTTTCACAAAATTATCTCGTTTTCGTGGATCAATATAGTTTGTATTTACTTTTTAAATAATTATTTTCTGACCCCACCTCGAATTCGCAAATAAAATATTTGCCGTCGGCAACAACAACTTTTGTTTTGGTTGCCAGTGCTGCCGTACTATTGGAGGAACCAAACAGTAAGGTCGAAATGCTTATAAAATTAAAAAGTGCGCATTAATTATGGTCATTAAAGATAAAATAAGGTTTTAATAAATAAACCAGTTTAATTTCATTGTTTTAAATGGTACTTTTTCCATTTAAAAAAGGTATAAAAGTCCCAGTTTAAAGAGTGGCAGTTCTTTTGGACCGATAAATAAAGAATTTCTGCTTTTATTTGGCTTTAAAAAAAAAACAATTAAAAAAAGTAAAGAAGTTTAAACATTCCGTTTATTACTATTATTACTAGGGCCTTATTTCACCGCGACCAGATTTTAGGTCTTTTGTGCCGGCCTGTAGGATTAAGGTAGAGCCTCTTTTCCTAGGCTTCTGATGAAGAAGAGCACTTTGGCGAGGTCTATCTGTTCCCAAATCCTGTAGGGGGGATAAGTTCACCTCCTAGTTGTTGAAATCGACGTCTGATTAGTGAGGGGCATTCACATAGAATATGTTCTGATGTTTCTGGCTCCAGCTCACAGAAACTACATGTGTCGGTAAACATTCCGTTTACTTCTCAAAACATCCAAGTCAACTGTTTGAGGAATAACAAGTGGGAAAGCTACAATCGAGTGTCACCGACTGTGAGATACCCGGTACCCAAAGCATTGTGGGTGAAATTAAACAGCACATACATGAACATGGAAAAAAGAAAATGTTGACAAATGAAGACAAATATTGCTAGAAACACTCAAAACAGACAAATGTTGCTAGGAACATGTTGGGCAACTCTCAAAAGCGACAAATGTTCCTAGGTACACAAAATTTGAGTAAAATCGGATGATAAACATAGAAGTTATTAAACAATAAAGTTTCTGAGAGAGAGAGAGAGAGAGAGAGAGAGAGAGAGAGAGAGCGCACACGTGCGTGTTGCTCAACATTTGTCTTCATATATCAAAATTTCCTTTTTTCCATGTTCATGTGCTGTTTAATTTCACCCACATTGCTTTGGGTACCGGGTATCTTACAGTCGGTCACACTCGACTGTAGCTTTCCCACTTGTTTAATTTTATTTCGTGGTCAAGCAGCCTGTTCTTCACAAAAGCAAGGGTCAGATTATCTTCGGATAATGTTTCAATAGGTGTTATTACGCCGTCATACACTGAAGGTATAGATAACAGCAAATGAGAAACTTTGTCGAGTTTATTCATTTTCGCACCTGCAGCCAACAGCTCGGCAATTAATTCATCAAATTTATTAAAGTGGTGCAACATCAAAGTATCGCCCTTCAGCTTCAATGATAATAATTGCTAACTTTTTCTTTAATTAATAGCGTCTTAATTCTTAAAAATCATTTAAGCACTAGACTCGGCTGTTTCAAAGCCAAGAAAGGAGTCAGTTAGATACTCAACAATAACACTTTTCGCATTTCTTTCTTGTTTCTTCCATTCTTCTGTTATTTCACCCCACTCTTGATCAATAACCTTAATGGCGTCTATTTCAGTTAATAATGCTCCTATTCTAAACTTCCACATCGAGTTTTTTCTCCATCAAATGGTTTTATATTACGCTTTCCTTTCTCCCTTTTATATAAATCAAAATTTTAACCTTATCTGCAGTAAAGTGGCGTGGGCTGAGCCCATAACCTATTGGAATAATGCACACACGCTTCACGCTGCCTCTCACGCAGCACAGCTCAAACCACCACACGCACAGAGTCTTGAGACTCCCGGAGATAATTGGTTGAAGCTCCTCTGGACAGATCAACGCCACTAGTCTGCTTCTCTCTATCTTGCTGCTCCCTAGCTCCTATGAATTATTGTGGGCCAGTCAGGTTATTAACGTTATTACGTTAGTTAAGTTATGTTATTATACCCGGTACCCATAGGGTACAAGGGTATTATAAGTTAGTGCCAACCGAGAATGTATGTAACAGGCAGAAGGATAAATCTCCGACCCTATAAAGTATATATATTATTGATCAGCGTCACTAGCCGAGACGATCTAGCCATGTCCGTCTGTCCGTCTGTCCGTCTGTCCGTCTGTCTGTCCGTGTGAGACAACAGATCTCAGATACTATAAGAGCTAGAGTTACCAAATTTGGTGACAGCATTGGAATCTGTTGCACGCAGATCAAGTTTGTTTTAAAATTTCCGCCCCCGAAAATCATAAAAAACGGTATATAACCATATGCGTGATTTTCGGCGTAAAATAAATAGATAGGCTTAATAAATAGGCAATCATGGACGTGTTCAGAAAATTTGAGTAAAATCGGATGATAAACATAGAAGTTATTAAACAATAAAGTTTCTGAGAAAGAGAGAGAGAGAGAGAGAGAGAGAGAGAGAGAGAGAGCGCGCACGTGCGTGTTGCTCAGCATGTTCCTAGCAACATTTGTCTTTGTTGGGTGTTGCTCAGCATGTTCCTAGCAACATTTGTCGCTTTTGAGAGTTGCCCAACATGTTCTTAGAAACATTTGTCTCTATTTGTCAACATTTCCTTTTTTCCATGTTCATGTGCTGTTTAATTTCACCCACAATGCTTTGGGTACCGGGTATCTTACAGTCGGTCACACTCGACTGTAGCTTTCCCACTTGTTTTTAGTTTAATATTTCTGTTCTTTTAATTTCTTCTTTCGTTTGCACACTTGTCACATTTACAAGAAAATCAGAAGTGAAGCGACGCTTCTTCCCAGTCGGACCTTCTAGAACGGGTTGTACAACAGAACGCATCTGCAACGGTTCTATATGCCGCCAATTCTAGCTCAAAAACTGCTAGAACTATGATATAGTTCATATTAGATGTATGCAATAACATACATATTTAAGAAGCGAAGAAATGAGTTATAAAATAAATATTATGTGCAACTGTCGCTTCTCTAAGAACGCATAAATATACGTTATTTTGGAAATTAATTAGCCGAGCACTTCCCGAACAGTCGGCTTTTTATACCCGGTACCCATAGGGTACAAGGGAAGGAGAAGGAGAAATCTCGGACCCTATAAAGTATATATATTCTTGATCAGCGTCACTAGCCGAGTTGATCTAGCCATGTCTGTCTTTCTGTCTGTCTGTCCGTGTGAAACAACAGATCTCAGAGACTATAAGAGCTAGAGTTACCAAATTTGATGACAACATTGGAATCTGTTGCACGCAGATCAAGTTTGTTTTAAAATTTGGCCACGCCCACTTCTGAACCCGAAAATCATAAAAAACGGTATATAAGCCACATGCGTGTTTTCCAGCGTAAAGTAAATACCTAGTCTTAATAAGTAGAAAATCATGGACGTGTTCTGAAAATTTGAGTAAAATCGGATGATAAACATAGAAGTTATTAAACAACAAAATTTCTGAGAGAAAGAAAGAGAGAGAGAGAGAGAGAGAGAGAGAGAGAGAGCGCACGTGCGTGTTGCTCAACATTTGTCTTCATATGTCACAATTTCCTTTTTTCCATGTTCATGTGCTGTTTAATTTCACCCACAATGCTTTGGGTACCGGGTAGCTTACAGTCGGTCATACTCGACTGTAGCTTTCCCACTTCTTATACCCGGTACCCATAGGGTACAAGGGTATTATAAGTTAGTGCCAACCAAGAATGTATGTAACAGGCAGAAGGAGAAATCTTCAACCCTATAATGTATATATATTCATGATCAGCGTCACTAGCCGAGTCGATCTAGCCATGTCCGTCTGTCCGTCTGCCCGTCTGTCCGTCTGTCCGTCCGCCCGTCCGTGTGAAACAACAGATCTCAGAGACTATAAGAGTTAGAGTTACCCAATTTGGTGACAGCATTGAAATCTGTTGCACGCAGATCAAGTTTGTTTTAAAATTTGGCCACTCCCACTTCCGCACCCGAAAATCATAAAAAGCGATATATAAGCTATTAAATAGATAGACTTAATACGTAGGAAATCTTGGACGTGTTCTGAAAATTTGTGTTGAATCAGATGATAAACATAGAAGTTATTAAACAATAAAGTTTCTGTATAAATTTCTTGAGAGAGAGAAAGAGAGAGGGAGAGCGCGCACATGCGTGTTGCTCAACATGTTCCTACCAACATTTGTCTTTGTTGGGTGTTGCTCAAAATGGTTCTAGCAACATTTGTCGCTTTTGAGAATTGCCCAACATGTTCCTAGCAACATTTGTCCCTATTTGAGTGTTGCTCAATATGTTTCTAGCAATTTTCTGTTTTTCACCATGATGCTTTGGGTATCGGGTATCTCACAGTCGGTCACACTCGACTGTAGCTTTCCCAATTGTTTTTTCTATAGCTTCGGGACCGTGCAATCGTCGCTTGTTATTGTTTTTTATTCTCTTTCATATAAGTGCAAACGTCGCTTTTCTTACAACGTATAAAGATGCATTATTTCGGAAACCAGCAATTGAAACGTAAATAAGAGCATAAAAAGAAAAGAAACTAACAAAAAATAAGAAGAAAAGAGAGTGAAAAAACACGCGCTTAGTTTTGGCGTTTTCTTTTGTTACTTGCATTAGTTTCATTAAAAAGTTTGCTTGAATTGTGAAATTCATTTTTATAAGTATGCAAGGTAAGAAAACATATTATATCTATTATTAAATAAGATAAATTATTTCAGTTTCAGATATATTAACCACATAAGGTCAGCCATTGCCATAATAAAATGTATAATATATTACTTTTATTTCAGATTTGGTATTTATACGTAAATATAATAACTATAATATTTATCATATCAGATTTCTTTTAAGTATAGGTCATAATATTATAATATTTTTATTTCAGATAATATTTGCGTTTTATGGTGAGTGTATTTAATTTTAGTTTCTCAATTATTATTTTTATAAGCATATTTAATTAATGCATAAAAAAAAAACAATATTATTTTTTTTTTTCAATATAATTGCAGGCTTTCTTCACTAATAACATTTTTATGTATATGGAACGTTTTCATTAACCTACATATATATAATTATAAGTCTGCAACTCCAGTTTAATAAAAAACGAGAAAGAAAGCTAACTTCGGTAAACCGAAGTTTATATACCCTTGCAGTCAGCAATTGGATCATTGAAAATCGATCCATTTTGGTAATGTTAAAAAAAATGTCAAATTATGTTAATTTTGTAAATTTTATCTTTTACATGTAGAATTTTACATTTTACATGTAGAATTTTACATTTTCATATAAATCGACCGATCCCTTCTATGGCAGCTATATGATATAGTTGTCCGATCTTAATGAAACTAAAACCGTAATTCTAGAACTATAAAAATGACTATATCTCGAAATTTATAGGAAAAACAGAGAAATTAAAATTTTTGAACATTAATTTCGCCATCATTCCTATGGCAGCTATAGGATATAGTGGTCCGATTTCGACCGTTCCGACATATATACTGCGTGCTAAAGAAATAAGACTACGCTGAATATTTCAGCCCGATAGCTCAAAAACTGAGAGACTAGTTCGCGTAGAAACCGACAGACAGACGGACAGACAGACGGTCAGACAGACGGACAGACAGACAGACAGACGGACATGGCTAGATCGACTCGGCTGGTGATGCTGATCAAGAATATATATACTTTATGTGGTCTGAGATGCCTCCTTCACTGCATTGCAAATATCATGGCAAAATTATAATACCCTCTGCAAGGGTATAAATATAATTTTATTTTATTCAACTGAATATTACAAGTTTTGCTTATGTTGTGAAGAACACCAACCTATTATATTGAGGTCTCAAACTGAACTTAATTCGGTATTCTAATTTACTTGACGATCAAGCCTCGGTCTCGAGCTTTTCTAATTTTGAGTGAGTTGTGAAATTATTCTAAGTTAGCTTTCGATTTTCAATTGAGTGAAACTTTATTTACTCTTGGATACAAGTGCCTTTGCTCTTGGATACAAGTGCTCTCTTTGATTTAATGACTTTGGTCTGACTTTGAATTGAAATAGGAGTTTCCTGTTTACGAGCCGAACTTTGATTGCCTTCGAACGTGGGATCGTGCCAATTGGGAAGTTGTTTAGTCTACGACTGGGACTATGATTTTTGGGGACTTTCCGTTAGCCTTCGCTTATGGTGTCCTGTTACAAGTGTGGGATACATAAATTGATGGGAGTATAAGGGTATGATGGTTTTACATAAAATAATGGGAATATTCGGGTATGATATGTTTACATAAGGTGATGAAATATTCGGAGTACTATGGGACTGTGTATATGTTATTATGCTAAGTCTTATAGGACTGTGGATATGTCACTCCCCCAATCTTTGAATGTGGCCTGTCCTCAGGTCGTTAATTTAGGATATAACATTATGTTATCTTCTGGATTTACTTAGATATTATTTTCTTCAATAGGGGTGTCTTCACGTTTAGAGAATTTTACAATGAATTTCTTAGGTATATTTTAAACTTATAGATTAAGTACAATGTTAAACCTAATACAGTTATAACAAATGTAGTTAAGCATATTATCTGGAATGTATTGTAATATTTGACATGTGAATCTATTATTTCTTTGGTTTGAATATAAGATAACGGTTTTATTCTGGTGATATTATTATTTACATAAATTGATTCTGAATTGCTATATTGTTTGAAATTATAAATTCATCTAGTTGAATTGTACAATTTTAATTTTGATAATGTTATTGCCAGTAATTGAAACCTCTGTACTTATACAATTTTGATTTAATATTTCTTTCTGTACATTCCAAGTTAGTAAAATATTTGGTTCTAAGTAATTAATCTGAAAATTTCTATGTGTTTTTGTATATCTGCATTTAGCTGGTTCTTGTTTAATTATTCCACTTATACATTTGTCAAATACAATTTGTTCTGTATTTTTATTGAAAACCCTGTTTTCGTAAATGTAAAATTTGTCGGAAGTATCTTCAGTTAATATGTTATTGAACTCATCCGAATATGGAACTATTTCGTAAATTGGAGTCTTAATTAATTCATTAGGGATGTGAGAAATTATCAGTATTTCATTTGAATCTGTTTTTAACCAAGTTGATGTTTTTATCTTTAATAACTTTTCAGAATTCACCTGTTTCAAATAATCGTGTTTCAACAACTTTGGATTAAAGATGCCTAACCTTGTTAACTGCATGCCTAGTTCTACATCTTCTATGTATTCAGTAAACTGCTGGAGATTGAATATTAAAACGGCAGCTTGCTGTTCCTTATCTTTAGTTTCCTTTAGTTTGTTAATTATGTCTAGCCCGTTATTAACGACATCAATAATCATATTTAAGTCGTGGTTTTGGACTGAGTTTTTCGACAGATTATTATTTTTTCTCCGGCGGGTTAATGCTCCCTTTGAACTGCGTCTCTCCAAGTTTTTTGATGATCGTCTCGTATGGCCTGTGGTCCTTGAATGCAATGGATAAGGCTGTCTTCATTGTAAGCCAATTGGTCGCTCCTGCCCGGGCGACTGTTTCTGCTGCTGAATCGATGGTCATCCTTCTAATAGCTCCGAAGATGACGTGCGCCTGCCTTGGTTCCTGGGTTGGGTACATCTGGAGTAATAGCTCAACCTCGTTGATAAATAAAGATAGTTTTCCTGGGGTTCCATCGAAGTGCGGCAACTCTTTGATTTGGGACAGCAGCTGATTCATGTGTATTTCGGATAACTGGTTAACTGCCATTTTGATGTTTTGGGTTGGTTTTTGGTTTTTTCAGAATATTAAGTTTCTGACCGTAAAGGATTTTTTAGTTATCTGTGTGACTACACGTAGGTTTTATGTCACTGCACTACACACGTAGGTGTTTTGCGTTTTTCAGAATATTTAATTTCTGACCGTAAAGGATTTTTAGTTATCTGTGTGACTACACGTAGGTTTTATGTCACTGCACTACACACGTAGATTCTTTTGCGGATCTCAATTTAGTTCACTTTATTCACTTCGCCGATCAAGGATTACTAGTTGTTTAGTTATATCCTCTTTAGTTGATCAGTACCGTAGTTAAAAGGACTTTATTTTAAGATCCTACCGGCTGCGCCAATTATAAGTTCAACTCCAGTTTAATAAAAAATATAATTTTATTTTATTCAACTGAATATTACAAGTTTTGCTTATGTTATGAAGAACACCAACCTATTATATTGAGGTCTCAAACTGAACCTAATTCGGTATTCTAATTTACTTAACGATCAAGCCTCGGTCTCGAGCTTTCTAATTTTGAGTGAGTTGTGAAATTATTCTGAGTTAGCTTTCGATTTTCAATTGAGTGAAACTTTATTTACTCTTGGATACAAGGTGCTTTGCTCTTGGATACAAGTGCTCTCTTTGATTTAATGACTTTGGTCTGACTTTGAATTGAAATAGGAGTTTCCTGTTTACGAGCCGCACTTTGATTGCCTTCGAACGTGGGATCGTGCCAATTGGGAAGTTGTTTAGTCTACGACTGGGACTATGATTTTGGGGACTTTCCGTTAGCCTTCGCTTATGGTGTCCTGTTACAAGTGTGGGATACATAAATTGATGGGAGTATAAGGGTATGATGGTTTTACATAAAATAATGGGAATATTCGGGTATGATATGTTTACATAAGGTGATGGAATATTCGGAGTACTATGGGACTGTGTATATGTTATTATGCTAAGTCTTATAGGACTGTGGATATGTCACTATATAGAATATATACATGTCAAAAGCAATAAAATACACCTTTTTGAAATATATTTATATTGTTGTTTTAATGGTTATTAATACATTCTCACCGAACCGTTCTTTATGTATGGTACAGATGTGTTCTTTAAGCCTTCCTTCATAACTGTTATCAATAGGTTATTTTGAAGCGGTATTTTGCATGAGAGGTACATTGCTACAGAACCGTTATTGATGTGTGCTGCAGATGGGTTATATAACGAATATTTTAGAAACTAAAGTTGGAAGCGAAACCCTAAGATTGCCGAAGTGTAATATACGTTATTTATATGTTGCGAAAGAACTGTTACAGCATACAAAAAAAAAAGAACCGTTGTGTTCTTGTTTCAAACCATATTAATTTGAAAGGAAGACCGCAACATATTGAGAATGCATTCTTTACTCGCTGAGAACGCATAGAAATGTGCTTGCTGGAAGCGACCAGGTCCGACTGGGATAGCGTGGTGTAGATGTTTTTGTGTACGTGTAAATTCAACATATCAAAATGGGGGTTTTGTATATGTCGGAGATGTATAAGGAGAAACAAAATGTAAATAAAACTGTAAATGTAAGAAAGAGAAACAATATAGAACAAAAGAAACTAAGCATCAGGTTATCTGTGGTTCCTTTTTACTTGCATAATTGCTGAGAGCGAGGATTGAGAACGAGAGAGAGTGTCGTCTCAGCCGAGTGTGGCGCGGTCGTGTTGGTTGCCTCTGAGAGAGAGAGAGGAGGACGAAAAGGGAATTGGAAATGAGAGAGCGAAAGAGGAAAAGGGATGGGCAATTGGACAAGGCAGACTGCATGGCGCGTGCCGTGAGAAGCGGGCAGAGGGAAGCCAAGTTCAGTTTGCTCTGGGATCTGAAACAGAAAATTGCTTGCAATAGACCGCGACTCACTGCGCATCAGCATCAAAATGCAAGAAGAAGAGCAGCAAACGACTCAGCACCTGACATCAGAAGTGGGATCGGCTCAGGCCCAGCGTGATAGTGAATGGCGAGCTCTGATGGAAGCACAAAATCTACGATTTATCGAAATATTAAAACAATGCAGCAGCCTGCTTCAACAAAAACAAGTGAAACATCAATCAGACTGCCAAAGTTTAATCCAGACGTGGCCGAAGCAGACGCCAGCGCGTGGCGCAAAACCGCCGACATGATTTTCACGGAGCATCCTCTTTGGGCAGTGCGCTAGTTATGTCGCTGAGCGGAGCACTGGAAGGAGCGCTTCCCAATGGCTTGCACAGATCAGCTATGCTGGCATAACCTGGCCAAAATTTCAAGAATTGTTTGTTCTCCGCTACGACGACTCTGAGACACCGGCCGCCATCTTGTTGAACATTCTCAACGGACGGCCCAAAACAGGCGAGTGCTTGTCAGCGTACGGTAGCCGATTGGTGACGTCACTTTTGACAAAATGGAAGTCGATGGACATCGAAGGAATAGCTGTCTCTTTCGTGCTGGCACACACGTCGCAAATCGACACTAGATTGCAGCGTCTACTGTTCACCACCAATATAACGAACAGAAATGAGCTACAGCAGCAGTTGAAGGCGTATGCATACAGCAAGCGAAGTGAGCATCAGGCTTTAGATCATTCGATCGGCCCCGACAGGAAGAGACTCAAGGTACACACACCAATGAAGTGCCATTACTGTAGAATTTCCGGACACAAAATGCTGGAATGCCGTAAGAGGAAGGCAGAACAATCAAAACCAAATCAACCGTTTGGAAAACCACTGGCGGGACGCGACAGGACCGGAGTGACTTGCTTCAAATGTGGAATCGTCGGTCATATTGCATCCGCATGTATGAAGGGAACAGCAGCATCGAGTAGCAGTATGAACGAGAAGCGAGTAGATGTCTGTACAGTGTTGGAGCCCAAAGGAATTTTATATCAATTTGGTGAGGCCTTTCCATTCTTCTTCGACTCGGGTGCCGAGTGCTCCTTGATAAAGGCAAAGTTAGCAGACAAATTTGCCGGAAAAAGATTTAATAATTTAGTCATTCTAAAAGGAATTGGTGCAAATACTGTACACTGTAATTTACAAATACTGTCCACCATACAAATTTGTCAATTTAATTTGGAAATCATGTTTAATGTAGTTAGGGATGAGCATTTGAAACATGACATAATGATTGGACGTGAGATCTTGGCACTTGGCTTTGGCATAACGATGGATGCTGATAAATTTAATATTTTAAGACTAAACAAATTAATTCAATATCTGATGAAACTATTACAAATTATGATAAGCTATTTGATGAAAATTATGATTTAAGCGATAATGATAAGTTTAAATTGAAGAACATTCTTGATCCATACACTGAACATTTTATTATTGGAATACCGAGCAGACGTGTCACGACTGGAGAATTAGAAATTCGTTTATTAGATGCCAACAAGACTGTGCAGAGACGCCCATATCGACTTGGCGTAGATGAAAAGAATTAGTTAGAGATAAAATCAAAGAAATGTTGGCGGCAAATGTAATAAGGCCAAGTAATTCTCCATTCGCGAGTCCAATTTTGTTAGTTAAGAAGAAAGATGGCAGTGATCGTTTGTGCATAGATTATAGAGAGCTAAATGCAAATACAGTGGCTGACAAATATCCTTTGCCTCTAATATCAGATCAAGTAAACAGACTGCGTGGGGTAAATACTTCTCTTGCTTAGATATGGCTAGTGGGTTTTATCAGATTCCAATAGATGCAGGATCTATAGAGCGATCTATAGCGCGAGCACTAGGTGATCTGGCGTACTCCTATGCAACCGTTTACATTGATGATGTAGTGATAGTAGCGAGGTCAAAAGAGGAAGCATTTGAAAGACTGACAGTCGTGCTAAAGGCTCTATCGGAAGCAGGATTTTCATTTAATATAAAAAATGCTCTTTTCTGAAAACTGAAATAGAATATCTTGGCTACTTGGTCAAGGACGGTAGTATTGAACCAAATCCGCGAAAAATAGAAGCTCTGGCTGGGCTACCTCAACCAAAGAATCTTTCACAATTGAGACAATTTATAGGATTAGCGTAGTACTTCCGTAAATTTGTCCCACATTTCTCTGAACAGATGAAACCGTTATATCAGTTGACTTCCAAAATTAGTAGTTTCGTTTGGAAAGCTGAGCATGAAGAAATACGTCAAAAGATCATCTCAGTACTAACTCATGATCCGGTTTTAATTATCTTTGATCCACAATATCCCATAGAGCTGCATACAGATGCAAGTGCAAGTGGCTATGGTGCCATTCTCATGCACAAGATAGACGGTAAGCCTAGAGTGGTCGAGTACTAGGTAGGTATCATTCTTACGAACTAGAGACCCTCGCAGTATACAACGCTGTAAAAAGTTTCCGCCATTACCTCCACGGTCGAAAGTTTGTAATATTTACAGATTGTAATTCATTGAAAGCAAGTCGTACTAAAGTAGAACTAACGCCGAGAGTACACCGTTGGTGGGCATATTTACAATCATTTGATTTCACTGTAGAGTACCGCAATGGAAACCGTATGGCGCACGTGGACTTTTTCTCCAGAAATCCGATTGTCACTGAATGTGAGACAACAAATAGGGCACCCGAAGTTCGCATCGACCTGACAGAGGTGACAGACAACTGGCTTGTAGATGAGCAGCAGCGTGATTTGTGCTTAAGGGAAATTATAGCCCAGTTGAATGGTGGAGAGTTGCAGGAGAGTTTAGCGAAGACGTATGAGTTAAGAGCAGGAATTCTATATCGGAAAATTCAGAGAAATAGAAAACACGCTGTCTACCTGTAATCCCAAGAGCCTTTAGGTGGTCTGTAGTAAATCATGTCCATGAAGCAATCATGCATTTGGGGTGGCAGAAAACGTTAGACAAGGTTTATGAGCAGTATTGGTTCGAGCACATGTCCAAGTATGTGCGAAAATTTGTAGAAAACTGCATCACATGCAAACTAGCAAAGCCTTCATCAGGGAAAATTCAAAATGGAATTGCATCCAATTCCGAAAGTTGAGATACCTTGGCATACTGTGCACATTGACATTAGTGGAAAGCTGAGTGGTAAAAATGATACCAAGGAATATGTCATAGTACAAATAGACGCATTTACTAAATTTGTTCACTTATATCATACTTTGTATCTAGATGCAGAAAACTGTATTAAGGCTGTAAAATCAACAATGTCACTTTTGGGGTACCTAACCGTATCATAGCAGATCAAGGCATTAGTTTCGCTTGTGGAAAATTTCGTGAGTTCTGTTCAATGCATAAAATAGAATTACATTTGATAGCAACAGGTGCAAGTAGGGCCAATGGACAGGTTGAAAGAGTCATGAGCACGATGAAGAGTATGTTGACAGCGGTAGAGATAGGTGAACGTTCCTGGCAGGATGCACTTAGTGAGGTACAGTTAGCCATGAATTGTACAACGAACAGGGTGACAAAGTATAGCCCATTAGAATTATTGATTGGAAGAGAGGCCAGGCCAATGGGCTTATTGCCAATAAATAAAGAAACTAAAATAGATTGTAAGCAAGCGAGGGCTCAGGCCAAAGAAAATATGAAAATATTGAATTTAATGCGAAATATGAAAAGAATCGAGTTGATAAGAATAAGGCCAAGATTGTAAAACACAGGGTTGGGGATCATGTCTTGCTTAGAAGTGAAGAGCGGCATCAGACCAAATTGGATCCTAAGTTCAAAGGACCTTTTGTGGTTGCCGAGTTGTTGGAAGGTGATCGATACCTGTTAAAATCGTTAACTAGCAAGCGAACTTATAAGTGTTCACACGAGAGTCTGAGAAGGCTGCCGGACGAGCAGATCTCTGATGAGACTATTGAGAAAAGTGACAGTGGTGAAAAAGACACTCGTCCTGTAACTGTGGTTTGATAACGAGGATAGCCAAATGGGCGGGTTTGCGCAGAAGAGTACGAGCTAGAGAGAATTATACCAGGTCAAGTCGAAGGCACAAGTGTAGAACCAGGTGTTCTGTCACGGCGTGTGGCGCGGTTGACTGGTATGGCAAGTTTGATGTGACTCACTGTATGATGCGAAAAAGCGAGATAGCCTGCGAAACCGACATTTGATGACGCAATTTATAAAGTTGTGTGTGTAGACTATTTGTTTGGCTAAGAATGATGTTGAGAGATGAAAAGATGAAAAGAGAAATAAAGCAAGAATGATACCAACCTAGTGTTACAGTACGCACACGAGGACGTGTGAAAGTCAGAATGGCCGTGTCGGAGATGTATAAGGAGAAACAAAATGTAAATGAAACTGTAAATGTAAGAAAGAGAACAATATAGAACAAAAGAAACTAAGCATCAGGTTATCTGTGGTTCCTTTTACTTGCATAATTGCTGAGAGAGAGGATTGAGAACGAGAGAGAGTGTCGTCTCAGCCGAGTGTGGCGCGGTCAAGTGTTGGTTGCCTCTGAGAGAGAGAGGAGGACGAAAAGGAATTGCAAATGAGAGCGAGAGAGGAAAAGGGATGGGCAATTGGACAAGGCAGTCTGCATGGCGCGTGCCGTGAGAAGCGGGCAGAGGGAAGCCAAGTTCAGTTTGCTCTGGGATCTGAAACAGAAAATTGCTTGCAATAGACCGCGACTCACTGCGCATCAGCATCAAAATGTAAGAAGAAGAGCAGCAAACGACTCAGCACCTGACATATATGTGTTTGGTGAGTTTAATTTTGCCATATGCAGAATACATTTACACACATGCATTCATACATGTGTTAGAAGGGAGTTTATTCTGTATTTTTCAACAGGAACAATAAAGTGTTCCCAGATTTCTATTTGGGTCGTCTTTGATCAAATGCCCGACAGTTCAACCAACTTGGCGGTGCTGGGTTTTACAGTGCATGTCCCGATTTCGGTAGTTTATGCGGTATCATCTGCCGGAGCCAAATTCTTGCGAAATTTTTGCCAACGTCGATTTTTGAGGGCCAAGTGATTGCAATGCCCGGCCCGTGTAATAAGGTATTGCTAGCCCTTTATTTCTTTATGACTTTTGAACCAAGTCAGATAAATCGCACCATTTAAAAAACATATGACAGATAAAACTAGTTTACAGCAAAAAAATATAAACGTAAAAATATTGAAAGCCGCTAGTCCAACAAATTTGAAATTAGTACTATCCAATATTCATTAAATTAAGGTTCATTCTTAACTAAAGGTTCCCACATGTCACTTTCTAAGCAGTCAATTTGACTTCTTTCCTCAAAACTTGGGTGCAGAAAGTTATGAACAGGGACAAGGTTTCTGGGTTGAAGGAATGCTAAGCGACTATTGCTAGATGCAAATATGTTAAAATGTTTTTCAATTCATTTCATCTCAAATAACAAAATAACAAGCAGGCTTCTTCCTTTGGAAAACAATTTTGTAGCACAACTTCAATATAATAATTTCATTGAATTCGCCCTAACTTCTAGAACTTGTATTGGATTTGCATATATTTAACCTAAACTCTTTAAAAGTAAATGAAAACTAGCTATAAACAATATTGCCAAAAATATTGCATGTTTTTATACCCGGTACCCATAGGGTACAAGGGTATTATAAGTTCCTATCCAATAGGCAATAGATGCACCTTTCCGAAAACATACGGCTTTTTCTGGTCAGAGCTTTATTAATGAAGATATAAGCGCTGAAAGTAAAAAACATGCCATATTTTTGGCAATATTGTTTATAGCTACTTTTCATTTACTTTTTAAAAAAATATAAAATAAAGCTTTAAATTATTTTGAGTAAACAGATCTAAGGATACCTTTTTCCTTAAAGAGTTAAGGTTAAATATATGCAATCCAATACAAGTTCTAGAAGTTATGGCGAATTGAATGAAATTATCATATTGCTTTCCAATGGTAGAAGCCTGCTTTGTGATTTGTTTTTTTTTTTAAATATAATAAATTGAACAACATTTTAGGTATTAAAAAAAATTGTGGCACAAAAGCTTAGCATTCCTTCATCCCAGAAGCCTTCGTATCGCTTTTTAAATTATAACATATCCTGATAAAATCGTTTGTAAAACGACGTAGACAAATGTAAAAATGTGCAAACACTCGGTTAAAAGATTTTGTTATATTAGCGGATGTTATATCCTCGGTATAAAAAAGACCGTCAAGATAACCGAGAAGTTGTTAAGTGCTTACAAGCAGTACTTTGGCAGCAGGACTCTAAAGTCAGCGTGCCGCACATGTTTGACTCAATTGTTTTTACTTAAAAGTGGAAAACATATATATTTAAGGTTTGGAAGTCCGGTTCATTGGAGAGATCCGGCTGATCATGCAACTGAATGCTATTTTTGCTTGACGAGTGTTCGGTGTGGAAAATATTCCTAAGTGGTCTATCCCGACGTACAATCAGTTACAAATTTTAAACGACATACCATACATTTCCAAGGCCCGAACCACAAAATCAAATGTATGATTAAGATGCCTTTGATTTTGATTGATGAATACATTTGAGACCACTCAATCAGAACATTCAGAACCGGGAAGCTCAAACATAACGCTTATTTAACAAAAATATCTTAATAACTTGGCCCGGGACTTAAATTTGCCAAACGATAAATATTTGATAAATACTTGATTCCCTATTACGTGAACTCAAATTTCATTTTATCGAAATCGGAGCAAACAATTTGAAAAATATTTCTCCAAGACAAAGGACTTTTGTTTTTGCAATAATGTCACCAAGTTATTTGCAGCATTAGGAGAAGTTCATTATCCGGATG
This sequence comes from Drosophila triauraria, assembly GCA_014170255.2. NCBI lineage: Eukaryota > Metazoa > Arthropoda > Insecta > Diptera > Drosophilidae > Drosophila > Drosophila triauraria. The sequence continues at coordinate 4,312,046 of JABJVT010000007.1, forward strand.
ATTGGCGTCTACTTATCAATATGGTAATTTCATTGAATTCGCCATAACTTCTAAAACTTATATTGGATTTGCATATATTTAACCTTAACTCTTTAAAGCTAGGTACACACGATGCAAACAATTTGCAGCAAGTTCAAAATAATTTGCAGCAAAAGTTTGCACAAATGTTTACACCTATGCAAATATTGCAAGAAAATTTCCTGCTGCAATCAATTTTTATTTTGCACGCAAACTTTTGCATGGCTATTTCGTGCAATATATTGCGTTAATGTCTACACGTGTTTTCATTTTTGTTTGCAGTGCTTGCAAGTGACACTCATTTGCAAGTTCTGTTGTTTTGTGAAAGTCAGAGAATAACAAAGTGTTTATATTATGTCGGCACAAAAATCCAGAGCTGCTGCTATTGCCATATTAGCAACTTTAATTAAACGCAAAAAAGTGAGAAAATTAGAGTCTGCAAAAAAACGAAAGTGTTGGGTGAAAGAGTGGATTTCTAAAAGAGATGAAAAAGGAGTGCATCAGAACCTTTTAAAAGAGCTACAAAATGGCGATGAAACAAACTATTACAATTTTTTTCGCATGTCAGTCAGTGATTTCAATTTTTTATTAGAAAAAGTAAAAAACAAAATAACTAAACAAGACACTGTAATGCGTCCTGCGATTCCACCAAATGAGCGATTAGCCCTGACATTGCGTTTTTTAGCCACGGGTAAGTATTAAATATAATTAACATTGTTATGAACTTTTAAATAATATGTTTATTGATGAAATTAAATTTTTTACAGGTGATTCATATCATTCTCTGATGTTTCTTTTTCGCATTCCTGTGAGTACGGTTGCAAGCATTGTGCAAAAATTGAGTGCGCAAATGGTGAATTTTTGTTTTTACTTCACCATCACTTTTATCTAAATTTTCAGCAATTTCGCGATAAGCATTTTCCTTTTTATGCTTATTTTTATAATCTGCTGAAGAGACATCCCATAAAACAGGGTGATTCTCATATAATTCAATTAATTTTATTGTTTTCTCGCGATCCCACATGTTGTTTTCTTGCTGCAATATTGCGACTGAAAGCAAACAGCACATGCAAACTAGCAAACAACTGACGCAACCAAGATAACGGTAAAAAAATGTATACAGACAGCAAGCAAGAAATATTGCTGCAAAAAAATTTTGCAAGTTCTTTGTTTGCAGCAAAATGATTTCACTCGTGTTTATACGTGCAAATTTGTTTGCAGCAATCAACTTGCTGCAAATTGTTTGCATCGTGTGTACCTAGCTTAAGGACAAAGGTATCTTTAGATCTGTTTACTCAAAACAACTACAATTTTTTTGTATTGTAAATAGTTTAAATATGTAAATAGTTTAAATATGATATAAAGTAGATAAGGTAACACTAAGAACTATTATATGTAAATATCGATAAGAACATGAGCACTCGATATGGTTATCGACCATGTACGATCAACAGGAGTACATGACTAATAAAACGAGCGCAAGTCAGAGAAGAACGTCAAAATTAAGAAATTAAAGAAATAAACAGTTTTACAGTATATTGTAAAGGTAAATGAAAACTAGCTACAAACAATATTGCCAAAAATATTGCATGTTTTTATACCCGGTACCCATACGGTACAAGGGTATTATAAGTTAGTGCCAACCGAGAATGTATGTAACAGGCAGAAGGAGAAGTCTCCGACCCTATAAAGTATATATATTCTTGATCAGCGTCACTAGCCGAGTCGATCAAGCCATGTCCGCCTTTCCGTCTGTCCGTCTGTCAGTCCGTGTGAGACAACAGATCTCAGAGACTATAAGAGCTAGAGTTACCAAATGCGTGTTGCTCACCATGTTCCTAGCAGCATTTGTCTTTGTTGGGTGTTGCTCAGCAATTTACTAGCAACATTTGTCGCTTTTGAGAGTTGCCCAACATGTTCCTAGCAACATTTGTCTGTATTGAGTGTTGCTCAACGTGTTTCCAGCAATATTTGTCTTCATTTGTCAAAATTTCGTTCTGTCCATGTTCATGTACTGTTTAATTTCACCCACAATGCTTTGGGTACCGGGTATCTTACAGTCGGTCACATTCGACTTTAGCTATCCCACTTGTTTTTACTTTCAGCGCTTATATATTCATTAATAAAGCTTTGACCACAAACACCCGTTTGTTTTCGGAAAGGTGCATTTATAGCCTATTGGATAGTACTAATTTCAATTTGTTTTCAATTTTCTATTAGTGGCAGTATAATCGCGGCGGCTTCAATCAAAATTTAAGCCTAAAAAGACATTTAAATAGTCTGCAGACGCCAAGTTGCTTAGCCTTTGTTGTTGCCTGTGCCCTTGCAACTTCTCCATACATCGAACACTGACTTCAAACTTCTACACTCACACGACACAATTATAACGGCACCAACCCGAATCACACAGCAAAACAAAATAAAACGCACTGCTGAAAAATACAGTGTAACAAAAATTATAATGGGTTCCACTGCACCGCCGACAAAGCGCACCCGGAACAATGCTGGGACTTCTAGCGACCGCGTCTCCGATGCATATTCACCACAGCTGCTGGATCTGCTCAAGGTTCTTTTCCAGGAGCAGACGGACCAAATCGCAAACAGCGTCATGGAGGCCGAGCAGCGCACCCTCAGCAGTCTCTTGGATCGCTTGGAGCTCATTTCGAGTGAGGTCAAGGAGATGGGTGCCCGTGTCACCAATCTGAACGCGACGTGGTCGATCTTCGATCTCAAAGGGATCGACTCAGCGACCGAGTGGAGCGGCTGGACCAGGAGGTGGCTGATCTGAGAGAAATGGCTGATCTGAGAGAAGTGGGTGAGCGAGTGGGTCGACTGGAGGCAAAACAGGCTGCCCAACACGTGGCCACCAGCGCGTGCGAGCTCCGCATCCACGGTGTCCCCTTCGTGGAGGGAGAAAACGTTAGAGCTCTGTACAACAATCTCTGCTTCAATCTCCAGCTAATTCCACCACGAAGAACCTGCGACATTTTCCGAGCCCGAAAATCGCAACAAACGCGCGTGGATCCAGTCATTATTCTTAAAACGGAAAACATCCGCGAGAAGATCGCCCTTCTTACTAAAATTGGGTTGTACCGGAGCGAGCACAAAAAACAACTCAGCTTGCAATTATTGGGCTTCAACTCCGAAGCTGTGCTATATGTAAATGAGCAGCTTTTAAGAGAAAATTACCTAATTTTTAAAGAAGCCATGCGTATGAAGAAGCACAGAATTCTCTCAGCTGTCTTTACACGGCGTGGTCTTGTACACGTGCGCTGTCATGGAAGAGAGGGCGTTCACTGCATTGAGCGCATCGAGGAGCTTTTATCTCTTAAGTCGCCCGATCCTCTCCCGCACTGTTCAAGTGCCTCTCACACCGTAGCATCAGCTGGACCTGATAATGCTGCGTGTGGCTCTAATAGCTTTCGTTCGTAAGCATTTATGCACAGCTCTCTTAATTAAGTTAGGTTTAGAATTATACTCTTATTTTATAATTTCGATTTTAAATATTGAGATTGCGCTCCTAACAATTCCTAATAATATTTATGCAAAATTAGATAGGTAGTTCCATACCTGGTTATGTTGTGTTTCGTTCTGATCGTATTGGACATGCTGGTGGTGTTGCTGTATATGTAAATGTGCAGCTTAAATGTAGTGTTAAGTGTAAACAACCAAGTGAATGCTTAATCGAATGTTTGTTTTTAGAAATAACAAATAAAGTAAAACAGAAAATTCTACTTGGATGTATTTACAGACCGAATCGTACCACTGACTATGAGACACTACTTAGTGTGTTATCGGACATTTCTCTTTCATGTACAGACATCATACTAGCAGGCGACTCTAACAGTAATCTTCTAAAAGAGAACCATATTTTAGATAATTTGGACTCACTAGGCCTATATGCCGTGAACTTAACGATGCCTACACATTTCGGAAGTACCTGTGATACAGTTCTTGACTTGTTTTTTATTAATGACCGTAGTAAAATTTTACTCTATGACCAGGTCTCCGTACCAGCTTTCTCTAGACATGATTTAATTTTCCTGACATATGACTTGACCCTTGACAATAATACAACTTCTTTTAGGTATAGAGATTTTAAGAATATTGACTGCACTGAACTTGAGCTAGATTTTAATGCGTGTGACTAGTCATCAATTTATCAAACTTCTGTTAGTGATTGTCAATTAAATGTTTTAAATAACAATGTCCGTTATTTGTTTAATAAGTTTGTGCCGTTAAAAACGAAGGTTATAAAGCCTACACAGAATCCATGGTTCAGTAGTGAAATAAGGTATTTAATTTATCAGCGTGATGCCGCTTACTTAAAATGAAAGCGATACAGGATCGTGGATCATCACAATAGGTACTAAAATGCAAGAGTGACGGTAAACAAAAAAATTAAATCCGCCAAGTGCGAGTACTATAGATCAAAATTTGAAAGATGTTCTTCTGTAAAACAACGCTGGACTGAAATCAATAAGTTAGGTATAGGAAAAGGCACACTGAAGACTGAACTTAATGCAGATGTCGATATACTAAACCGAAAATTTTTGGAAATAAATGTACCTGAAGCAATATGCAACCCGTACCTGAACACTGCACTTCCCTGTGATAATAATTTTAGTTTTATGTGCGTAAATCAGTGTGATGTCCTTGATAGTATTCTAAAGGTAAAATCAAACGCGGAAGGTCTCGATAGCCTAAGCCCAAAATTTGTTAAAATTTTACTTTCCCTGTTGTTGCCCCACGTCACACATGTTTTTAACACCGTTTTAACCACGAGCTCATTTCCGGCCGAGTGAAAAAAAGCCAAGATCTTTCCGATCCCTGAAGCAAATAACGATTTCAGGCCCATATCTATACTGCCTTTCCTTTCAAAAGCTTTTGAAAACCTAATGTCCTCTCAGATACAACTTTTACTGAATAGCAACTCGCTAATCCATCATAAACAGTCCGGTTTTCAAAAAAAAGGAGTTGTATTAGTGCAATAATTGATATTAGTGAAGATATTAGGCAGCAACTTGACAACAATTGTGTTACGTTTGTAACACTTCTTGACCACAGCAAAGCCTTTGACTCAGTCAATCATAAAATCTTAGCTTCAAAGCTTAAGAACTTATTTAATTTTTCAGACTCTGCGGTAAACTTAATTAATTCATATTTGACTAATAGATTGCAAGCAGTAGTCGCTGGAATGAAGTCTTCCACCTTAAGACAACCAACAAGAGGTGTACCTCAGGGATCAGTTTTAGGGCCATTATTGTTTACAATCTATGTCAATGATTTACCTAGTGTCCTGTCTGACTGTGTAGTACATTTATATCCTGATGATGTTCAAATATATGCTAGTAGTCCTGTCAAAGAAGTAAATGTTTGCGTCAGTAGAAGTAATTAAATATTGTCAATTATAGACAAATGGGCGAAGGACAATGGCTTGGGAATAAATCCAAAAAATCGAAATGCATCGTCATATCTAAAAAAGCGATTAATACTGAAATTCTCCCAAAAATATGTATTAACAATACTTCAATCAGTTATGAAGACCATGTAGTTAACCTGGTCATAACTTTTAGTAATACCTTATCGTGGAGCAAGCACATTAATAAAAAAACTGGCCGCACATATGGTCAGTTGCGTCAGCTTGCTGCCTCTAAATCTTTTATACCAGAAGAAATAAGGTTATTAATTTCCAAAGTTATTCTTATTCCTACTCTCTTTTATGGAATCGAAGTTTTTGGCCATTGCGATGCGCGGGACATGCAAACTTTAGTGGTCGCTTTTCATTCAATTGTACGTTATGTGTTTAATTTAAGACGCTAAGACCATGTATCACACCTGTCTTGTAAAATTCTTGACCTTAACTTGACCACCTGGATAGAATATAGAACTTTAATATATTTTCACAAAATTGTGACGACCAAAGAACCTTAATATCTATACGAAAAACTTTCTCCTGCGACTCCGCTAAGGACAAACAATTATATATGCCCTCGAACGCTAACGCTCTGCTCGAAGAGGCAGTTTTTTATTAATGGTATCCGATTGTGAAACAATCTCCCCCTCATCAATACATATCAATAAGGAGCGCAACTCTATTTTCTAATAAAATAAAAAATTTCTTGAAAAATAGTTTGAATTAAATTAATTAAAACTAGTTAATACAATACACCAGGCCTGCACGAAAAACAATTTTTGGAACCGTTACTTTTTTACGTTTTTTGCCTCGAGGTGTAAGGGCGCTGCAGAAAGCAGCAGCAAGACTTTATTGAAATCGATTATGAAATATTCAAATAACATTTTACAAAAATATGGCAAGGGTACTAAAATGTACAATTTTGTTATTTTCCATCAAAATTGAAAAATAGTGAAAATATGGACAGTTTGTAAATAATTAATTACCTGGAGAAACAAGAAGCAAATACCTATATATATAATAAGTACCTAATAAGTAAATTAATAAATAAAAACTCTCTCTTAAAATTCCACTTGTCGAATTGCATTAAAATTGTGCTTTTTTTTATTTAAGGAAATTGGTCAACTTTCAAACGGTATATCTTCTAAAAAAAAAGGAGTATATTGATATTTGCATTTGTAATCTTTAAACAATTATCAATAAGATGTATCTATTCAAAATAAATTGATAAATTGAATTGCAACGCCGTTTGTTCTAGAGGCCCCATAGTTCGCTGGCGACTCCTGTATGCTTGAACAACTGATATCGCAGGTTTCCTTTTAGATTTATTCCATTAACTTTCAGAAGAAGGGACAGACTTTATGATCACATATGTTAATTGGGTGCGTGACTCATTCTTTTAACCCTTCACATTGACCGCATTTTATGGTTCGTAGCGTCTCTTCAATAAAGTGTGATCATACATAATCACACCACTGTCCGCCGTCCTCTGTTTCGGGCGGTGTGATTTTTTGAATGGAAGCCCAACAAATTGATTTGTATTACGCAACCCTCTGACGGCTTACCCTAATCAATCTAATTTATAAACCTAGTTAGCGACATCCTCACACTACGCATTGCGCGGCACGCAGGCAAACAAAGGAACAACGTAAAAAGCTCGAACGATAAGGCCCGTTTTCAAACGTACATACCTTATATGAGAATAAGAAGTACTTATTTTTGAGAATATTTGTTCTCAATATGATTCTGCAATTTGTTGTATTCAAAAAAAAAACATCATAAAAGAATTGTAAGCACATCCGTACTCAAAATAAGAAGAGAATATTTTTAAGAACGCGACATATCAATTTTTAGTTTTTAGCTTCAGTATATTTTTATTTACATTCATATTTATTTTCTATAATCAATTCGGCCTAACCTGTAAAGAACTTATTCTGAAAGGAAAAAATGTAAACCATTTTTTGTTTTTAATTCGGTTTGTGACAATGTATAAGCGCGAAATAAAAACTGTTTTTCTGATTCTTATGATATTTTTTAATTAAGTGAAGTGCAGTGAACAATTGTTTGCAGGAACTGTAGTTCTTTATAGATTTTTTTAGTCTGAGTGTTTTGAGTTTAAATCGGATTTTTTCATACTAGCAATAAAATTATTGTTTCATCCTAAAAATAAACATATATAAATAGTATTAAAACTTATATATGATAAGACACGCTCAGAATTTTTTAACACATTTTTAATGAACAAAGTTTATATTTTATCATAACAGATTTTATTAAATATTAACAAACACGTATTCTGCTTTTAAGCTTTTTTTTAATGCCGCCGCTTTAACAAGTTTTAACCATTATTCTGATTACGAAGCTTTTTTCGGGCCGTAGCACGCAACTAGTTATCTAAAGATTCTTGCTCGATGTTGCTTCATTTCCTAATACTAAAACTTTTCCAGCCCCGACGAAAAGTTTTAATAAAATGACTTAATGAATTTGCTTAATGGCCAACTGATAGCTTGAATAGTATTAAATGCCAAAGGAGTGTGCCAGTACAAGCTCTTTGTGTTGGTCAATCCATCGATAGGGTTATGTTATGCCATTACTGTTTTTACTCTATAGATTTATTTAATAGGTCCCACTTCCGAGCATGAGTAATTGAGCTGCGGCCATTGCTGTGTTGAACAAAGATGCAATTATAGGAAAATGTTGAGTTTTAAAATGTCAAAAACTTACATAATACAGCGGTAAAAGTTATTTATGCCGAGGTACGTGCATGGTGGTATGCACGAAAATGTACTCTTCGTAACACTGGAACATTTGATTGTCTTGCTTTTGCTATAAGGAGACTTATTTTTGCCGTTTCGCTTTCCATACCGAGAATTAAGGAAAAATCGTTCGTTTCGTGGAACAATTATGAGGCGTCTGGATTTAGAGGTTCCCAAGCTAGCTGCAGGTACCGATGCATAATTACTGGTTGAACGACCAAAACGGCTACCTATAAAAAAGGCCGGGCGTTTTTGTAAAGAATGGATTCCTGAAGAAAATAATGTTTTTATACTTTTAAATATTATAATCTGTAAGATGTGTATCTAAAAACAAGCAAAACAATTAAATGAGCCAAACACACCGTCATACTTATCGATATCAGTTAAGGCATACGAAGAATCTGTTGGTATTGCAATTACGTTTTCTAATAGCATTAAATACATTGAAATAAGTATTATGCCGGTGTAAATTTGTGGCGGCTGTATCAGGAAATGCTGCGACATCCACATCTTTGGGCAAATTAAAATTCGTTCTGCAAAAAATCTTAAAAAAATAAATGTTTTTGTTGTTGTGTAATAAAAGTTATTGCTTAAACAATGGTTAATAAATTGTTGGGATAATCGGCATCACCTAGAGAATCGCTTTAGATCGTCTATCTGTCAGTTTTAATTCAAGCTATTCGTTGTTATGAATTTGAAACGTCGTTCATAAAAAATAATAACAAAAACAAAATCTGAACATTGAACAACTAATATACAACACAAATCCAAATATACAATGTAATACAAATATATACATATATACAAACCAATGTCGACAAAAATCTAACTTTTTTCGTGCCGGCGAATAAAAGCCATTGATTCTGATAAATCTTAACCGGTACATTACTAGTCCGAAACTGAAAAGTTTCCATCACGTACCAATTTAAAGAAAATCGCGGTCAAAGTATCATACAATGCTTGAATCGGCACTTTTCAAGGTCTAATAACTCCCAAGCCCTACGTAGCCCAGAGCTGGTATATGGTTCATTACCTATGATGCATTTTACAAACTTAAATTTGTCACAAATTTTTGCTATGTTGTAGCCCTGAAACAACACATTCTCTGGACATTTTTGATAATCATATTAATATACAAAGTTGAGTTTATTTTTAATTTATTCCACTTTATAAAAATTAATTCCTGGAAAGTTTGAAGAAACATTAATATTCCAAACCCAAAGCAGTCTCTAACAAAAATGTTCAAATATCATGGCTACAACATCGAAAAAATTTGTGATAAATTTAAGTTTGTAAAATGCATTATAACTAATGGACCAGAGGTCCCCATTGGAAATTCTTTTTTTACCCGGTGCCCCCCATAGGGTAGGTGTCAAACTACCGGTGGCACTATTGATAGTAAAGATGGTTTGGATTCAGTTTGCACCATCGGCAGTTGAAAAACCAATCGCGATAGTATCGTCACCATATATTCTTTCTCAAGTACTATTATTTTTTTTGTTTGTTTTGTTATACCCGGTACCCATAGGGTACAAGGTTATAAGTTAGTGCCAACCGAGAATGTATGTAACAGGCAGAAGGAGAAATCTCCGACCCTATAAAGTATATATATTCTTGATCAGCGTCACTAGCCGAGTCGATCTAGCCATGTCCGTCTGTCCGTCCGTCCGTCTGTCCGTCTGTCTGTCCGTGTGAAACAACAGATCTCAGAGACTATAAGAGCTAGAGTTACAAAATTTGGTGACAACATTGGAATCTGTTGCACGCAGATCAAGTTTGTTTTAAAATTTGGTCACGCCCACTTCCGCCCCCGAAAATGATAAAAAACGGTATATAACCATATGCGTGATTTTCGGAGTAAAGTAAATAGATAGACTTAATAAGTAGGCAATCGTGGACGTGTTCTGAAAATTTGAGTAAAATCGGATAATAAATTTAGAAGTTATTAAACAATAAAGTTTCTGAGAGAGAGAGAGAGAGAGAGAGAGAGAGAGAGCGCGTGCGTGTTGCTCAAAATGTTCCTAGCAACATTTGTCTTTTTTGGGTGTTGCTCAGCATGTTCCTAGCAACATTTGTCGCTTTTGAATGTTGCTAAACAAATTTCTAGCAATATTTTCTCCATTTGACAGAAAATGCTTTTTTTTTTCCATGTTCATGTGCTGTTTAATTTCACCCACAATGCTTTGGGTACAGGGTATCTTACAGTCGGTCACACTCGACTGTAGCTTTCCCACTTGTTTTTATATTAATATTGTTTGAAGTTCAAAATTCTTATTTTATGTTTTTATCTTTATATGTACATACATTATTATATTATTAAGCTTGAAAATAAACCATTATAAACTAGAAAAAATAAAAAATATAACACATATAACACAAAACTGACAGATTTGTCTGACAAAAAAATCTCAATCAAATTAATAAGGAACAGACTTTACTTTTTTGAGAATTTTATTAGAAGAATACCCCTTTTTTTTGCAAAATTGTATAGGACGATACTATCGCGATAGTATCGATAGTTAACTATGGCATTGGGTACAAGTGTATTATAAGTTAGTGCCAATCGAGAATGTATGTAACAGGCAGAAAGAGGCATCTCCGACCGCATAAAGTATATATTCTTGACCAGCATCAACAGCCGAGTCGATTTAGCTATGTCCGTCTGTCTGTCTGTCCGTCCGTCCGTCCGTGTGACACAACAGATCTTAGAGACTATAAGAGCTAGAGTTACCAAATTTGGTGACAACATTGGAATCTGTTGCACGCAGATCAAGTTTGTTTTAAAATTTCGCTACGCCTACTTCCGCCCCCGAAAATCGTAAAAAACTTTATATAATCTAAAGTCCTAACTTTTGGCTCAAAGTAAATAGATAAAATAAATAAATAGGAATTTGCGGAACTTTTCTGAAAATGTGAGAAAAATCGGATGATAAACATGGAAGTTATTAAACAATAAAGTTTCTGTGATGGTTCTTCTTCTTCTTCTGAGCCACAAAGGCAGTAACGAAAAAAAGTGTTGCGTGCTTTCGGGCGCAGTATTTATTCGTAATGCAACTGCGTACAGCTGCAAAATTTGTCTTTTTTAAACGTTGCTCAACATGTTTTTAGCAACATTTGTCTTCATTTGTCAACATTTTGTTTTTTCCCTGTCCTCGTGCTATTTAATTTCACGCACAGTACTTTGGGTACCGGGTATCTTACAGTCGGTCACACTCGACTGTAGCTTTCTCACTTCTTTATATTGAAGTAGAAAGGCCAAAGCTCCTTTTAAGCTGAATACCAGCTCTGTGCTACGTAAGGTTTGGGAGTTATTAGGCCTTGAAAAGTGCCGATTCAAGCAGTGCATGATACTGCGACCGCGGTTTTCTCCAAATTGGTACGTGATGGAAACTTTTCAGTTTCGGACTAGTAATATACCGGTTAAGATCTATCAGAATTAACGGCTTTTATTCGCCGGCATGTTTTATGTCGACCAGTGTTATTATTGATTTGATAAAGTAGGAATTAGTATGATTTGAAAATAAAAGTCGACAGTGTTGTTCGCACTTATGTAAAGAGCCTGTTAAATTTAACGACACAACAATCCAATCTTTGATAGGAAAGTAAGAATAATAAGTGTTTTCTGCAGATTGAAACAATAAACGAGGATAACTATGATGGGTGGCGAATTTCTATTTGTATAATCATAGTGTGGAGCTGCAAGTAAATTCATTATCTAAACAAGAAAGAAAGCTAACTTCGGTAAAGCGAAGTTTGTATACCCTTGCAGTGTGCAATTGGATAATTGAAAATCGATCCATTTTGGTAACATTGAAAAAATATCAAATTATGTAAATTTTATAAATTTTACATTTTACATGTAGAATTTTACATTTTCATATAAATTGACCGATCTCTTCTATGACAGCTGTATTATATAGTTGTCCGATCTTAATGAAATTAAAGCCGTAATTCTGGAACTATAGAAATTCGTTGAAAAACAGAGAAGATAATTTTTTTTTCCTATGGCAGCAATAGAATTTAGTGGTCCGATCTCGGCAGTTCCGACATATATACTGCGTGCTAAATAAATAAGACTATGCTGAAAGTTTCAGCCCGATATCTTAAAAACTATGAGACTAGTTCGCGTTGAAACCGGGAGACAGAGAGACGGACATGGCTAGATCGACTCGGCTGGTGAAAGCGAGGAAAAATATTTGAAAATACGACAGCAAACAATGATCAGGCAATCGCCGATCTTTTTGCTCAGTTTTTTCAAACTACTTATTCTCCGTCATCCGATTCAAACCAGAACTATTCTTATAGCATGCCCAAGTCAAACCTAATCTTCAGTCCTAGCTTAAACTAAAGCTCCCTTCTCTTGGATCTTAAACGTGTCAAGCCGGTTTACTCGCCAGGTCCCGATGAAATCCCTGGCTGTGTGCTTAGGTATTGTGCCGATTCCCTGTGCAGTCGCCTCCTAAATTTGCTTACCTTATCTTTTGAAACTTCCCAATTTCCCCTTATTTGGAAGCTATCATACGACATTCCTCTCCACAAAAAAGGTAGCAAGGTGGATACTATCAACTATAGAGGAATCTCTAAGTTGTCAGCCATCCCAAAACTTTTTGAAAACATATTTACTCCCCATTCGCAGCACTTGTGTAGATCAGTAATTTCTCCATGCCAACATGGATTTATTAAACGAAGATCAACTACTACTAACCTTCTGGAGCTCACTTCTTTCATTATAAGGGGCTTTCCACAAAATTTGCAGACAGATGTGATCTATACTGATTTCAGTAAAGCATTTGACTCCGTTAATCATTCTTTTCTTGTTAGGAAACTCGATTTAATGGGTTTTCCTGTCGATTTTCTAAGGTGGATCTCAAGTTATATGAATGGCAGGACGCAAAAGGTACTCTTTAAAAAAGACTTGTCGAATGTTCTCCGGGTGACCTCTGGGTCCTGCAAGGCAGACACCTGGGTCCCTTACATTTTACATTATTTATTAACGACTTGCCCACAGTTTAGACCAACTCAGCAGTACTCATGTACGCTGACGACGTTAAACTCTCCGTGCAATACAAGGACGGCGCTAGCCAGTCGGATTTACAAACAGATCGTAATAACTTTCAAAAACGGTGCACTGCCAACTTATTAGCCTAAATGGCCCCAAATGCAAGCTGATGACTTTCTCACGTGTCTTTCCCATGCTTGCGACTTATACGCTGAACTACTGCTCTATGCAAAGGATCACTCTAGTTGACGATTTGGGTATCCGCCTAGATCATAAGCTGGAGCTTATTGATCATATTTCGTGCATTGTGAATAAAGGCAGGGGTGTGCTTGGATTTGTTAAACGGTGGTAGAAGGAATTCGATGACCCCTATGTCACGAAGAATTTATACACTTCGTTAGGTCGTCCTATTTCAGAATATGGATCTTGCGTTTGGAGTCCCCAGGATGACGTCCACAGCAAACGCATTGAGTCAGTTCAAAAGAACTCTTTACTTTTTGCTATTTGTGGCTGTAACTGGGAGGCAAACCTTAGGTTTCCCACTTATTCTAGTAGACTTCTCCTAAATAACTTCCCTCCTTAGCAAACCGTAGATCAATGCTAGGAATTGTCTTTATGTATAACCTTATCCGTGGTGACGTGGAAAGCACCGATCTTTTGGCGCAGTTGAATTTCCACGTACCATGTACAACCACTAGATCCTACTTGCCTTTAGTTTTGCACCACGGTAGAACATCGTATGAAATGTATGAACCCTTTAGAGTACTATGTGCAAATTATAATGATTTGTACAAAATAACCTTATCTGTAGATAGCCTTCCTAAACTAAAAACATTCATCTTGACCCACTTAGTACACATGCAAGATAGCAATCAAGCTGCGCGCATGCCCCATCTCCCCGGCATGAACGTACCTCCAGCATACAACGCAGACTTGGCAACTGCAACAACAAAAATCGGCAACATGCAAGAGCTCTGACGAACACACACATCCTTGTACATTGATAGACACACATACATATGTAATAATATTCTAAAGTCATATTCGCAGGATGCCTTCTCTGCTCCCTCGGACCCAAGACTGTAACTAGCGCAGCCGGACTACGAACAAGAGATTAACCATGCCCACTACGCTTATTTTTCTAACTTCCTTTTAGGGTAAGGTGAGTGAACAGGTGACAACAAATACAAAACAAAAAAATAAAACATAAGGACGTGGAAGTGCAAATGGGAGTTCAAAAGGGAAGGCACAAAAAGCAATGCAACCAACAGTTCACAAAAGGGGGTGACTACAAAAATTTGCATACATATACGCACACAAAAGTATGCAAATAAAATAAGCGAAACAAAAAAAATCAAATTCTAATTGCCATGCAAGCGACAGTATATGTGTACATCAACCGCTGATAAGACACTGGGAGCGCTTGTGCATGACAGTTTACAAGAATTATACCAGCAAGTTGCTGTCTGCGATGACCGTATATGTGTACATCAATCGCTAATAAGGCACCGCGATCATCCATACACAGCAACTCATAAAAAGGAACCAACAAAAATAATAAAGAAATCAAAAACTCGAAATCTCAAACTACCGTATATGTGTATTTCGGAGAGCATTTGGTGTGTATTGTACCATGGTGTTGAATGCGTGTGTGAGAGAGTATGGGTATGCTTTTGGGTATTTTGCATCAGCCTACACCCAAAAAAAAAACCAAGAGTTTAAACTTAATACGCGTTGTCTCAAAATTATACTCCAAGCAGTATAACGAGTTTAGTATTGATTTCCTACTTAACAATATAAATTTTATACTGAGAAGTATAGCTTTTATACCAATAGTTTAAATTGTATATTTTAGAGTATAATTTTTATACGACCCTACATCGAAAATTCGATAACATGTGGCGTTAGCAAAAATGTAGTGCTATTCTGTTTGTCGCGTTAGGGATTTTTGCTAAGCCTTGGTGAATCTATAAATAGATTTTTGTAGGGTTAATGTTTCTCGCCCCGCAAATGTCATCCTCATATGGCTATTTAAGACGCTTTCTTATGTGATGCTGATTGGCTGAAGTGGTAAGACGCCTGCCATGTATTATGTTGAGAGTTCGAGCCCTGGGTAAGGCAAGTTTTTCAGTTTATGTTTTCTTGTGCTTATTTGTCATTCAGATCGCCTATATTGTGATATATAAAATAATATAACAATATGTTGAAACCAACCGTTGATAATAAAGCTACTGTCGAAACGAGCAATAATAGCGAAATAAAAAACTTTTTTACGATTTTTAGATATACGGGCGAAAAGCTGGTTTTTATACAAAAAAGAAATGGAATTTATACCAGCATTGTATAGAGTTTATAAGAAATAGTTTAGAATTTATACGCAAGAGGATAGAATTTATACGATTTGTTTTACTGCGTAGTATAAAACCTATTCGAATAAGTATTAAAAATATACTAAAGGAAAATACTAGAAAGTATAACTCTTGTGAGGAGTTGTATGCAAACTCCCCACAACGCAGGGTGCAGTGGATGCACACTGCCGAGGGCAGCAGCCGCTTGGCAACCAAGCGGGGCAAGGGTACGGGGGGGGAGGATGAGGACTGCCTAGCAACAGGCAGTGCCGATGCAGGTGTCCACCACAGCGAGACGCCGCTAATATAGCGGGACTCTGGTGGACGTTGTACCCGGTGGCGTGATCGGCGGCCGTGGACTTTGGCCGCCAAGGAGGAGACGCCGATAACTAACGGGACATGGGCCGGACTTTGGACCCGGTCACGCGATTTGCGCCGGACTTTGGACCGGGTCGCGTGACCGATGCGCAGGAGTAACGGGACTGGCGGAGCCTATAAAGGCCGAGGACGCAGGCGCACGGCAACTAGTGCGTGTGCGAGAATCCGAGCGAGTGCGTCAACGGAGCCAGTCAAAGTTAAACCAGAGGCCGCGAGAGATCAAGAAGCAAAGTCGAGAAATTCGGAGCTTGGAGTGGCAAGTCTTCCGAACAGAGACTTCAACGCTGAGATCCAACGCGTGGAAGGACGACAACAATCAAGGAGCAGCGAGGTCCAGTGGCAAGGACCAATCGGAGGAATCAACGGTCGAGCAAAATCAAGTTGTGGGAGTTGCGCGCGTGGCTAGGCTTTGCCGGGCGATACACCGCGTCGACGAGATTCCGGACCAGGGCGCAGAGCGGGCGATAAGGGTGGCTAGCCTTTGCCGGGCGATACATCCTGCTAGCTCGGTGCCTGAGGCGCAGAGTGGGCGATAAGGGTGGCTAGGCTTTGCCGGGCGATACATCCTGCTAGCTCTGTGCTGGAAGCTGCAAGGCGGGCGTTCGGAGTGGCTAGGCTTCGGCTGGGCGATACACTCTGCTAGCTTTGCAGTGAGGTCGCGAAGTGGGCGTTCGGGGTGGCTAGGCTTCGGCTGGGCGATACACCCTGCTAGCTTCGGCAGCGAGATAACCAAGCGATCGGCGAGAGGAGTGCAGCCGCATCCGGAAGGAGCAGACCCAGCGAGAATTATATCATAGACATCCGATTGAAGTACAATAAACATCTGAATACGAACTTAACCCGAAGCGTTCTCTCTGGGCGGGCCTTCACGTTTATATAAATTTGGTGGGACGAGCACACGATCTCGACTGAGCTAGCCGCACATAATCGTTGCGAGCTACACCCAGGAAATCAGTTTGTTACATCTGGCGCCCAAAACGTGATTGTCCAAACAAAGAGATGGGGAGAAGTTGGATAAAGAACATAAAAAGGAAGAGTACGATGGCGTGGCAAAGACGCTGGGCATCCAGCTAATCGGATCGGTCGACGCCATGAGGAAAACCTTATCAGAATTCGTAGATGAACACGGAACAGACCCCGAGGTGGCAGAAACATTGGCTAAGCTGGAGGAAAGATTCAGCAAGATCCCAAGCATAAAAATACAGCTAGCAGACCCAGAAGCCCTAATTGCAAGCCTAGATGTCACAAGCATGCAGGACACAAGCAGAAGCAGGAGTCGAGCAGGATAGACGCCCGGAGGAGAAGACGAACAAGCCAGACTACGCGAAGGTAGCAAAACAAGTGCGCGAGTGGAGCTTCAAGTATGACGGAAACGATAAGCCTCTGGAGTTCTTGGAGCAAGTGGAATGGTATGTCGCAACATACGGCCTCGACCTTAACCTGATCCCCAGAGCGATGCCAGAACTCCTACAAGGCAAGGCGTTGAAATGGTTCATAGCCAACAACAAGCTATGGCAAAGCTGGGGAGTTCAACTACGACTTCCAAAACTTCTTCTTGCCGAGAGGTTACATGGAGAAGTTGGCGGACCAGGTAAAGCAGCGCAAACAGAAATACGGCGAGAGATTTAAAGACTACATGGTTGAAATCCAAACCCTAATGCGGCCACTGCGAATGTCCAGAAGGGAGTCACTGGCACGAATCCTAGAAAACAGCACGCCAGCACTCCGCATATTTATGCGGCCGTATGAGTGCAAAACCTCGATGCCGCAATGGCACTAGCCGACGAATTTGAAGAGCTCGACCAGCAGCGGGAAGAATTCGAGAGGGAAAACGCTGCCCACAATGCCAGGTCTCATCCACAACAAAGGACAGAGCAGAGTGCGGTATGCAGAAGATGCCAGGACGAGGAGGATCACCCAGGTGGAAACGCGCAGCACAACCGGAGACCAGCGGTGCCCCAAAGGAATTCGTGCAAAACCCAGCACAAGCATGCCGGAGGTGCGGAGGGCAAGAACACTGGGCGAGAGAATGCCGGAATCAGCGGATCGTGTTCTGCTGGATATGCGGGAGGGTCGGAAGAAGGACGGTAGAATGCTGCCAACCGTCGGGAAACGCTCAGCGATCCCAGCCTGTGAGAGGCCAGCAGGGATCGCAAGGCTCCGCCTCGCAAAACTAATGGGGAACCTAACAGCCGAGGAGACACAACTGACCGCAACGGTGCTGATAGGCGGAGTCCAAGTCAGAGCAACAGTGGACACAGGAGCCACAGCCAGCTTCATAAGCGAAACGTTGGCGGTCACTCTACAACGAGCTGGAACAAGGAGCCCATTAAGCGACAAGTGCATATGGCAGACGGAAGCCGAGTCCAGATCAACGAGCAGATGGCAGTGCAGATCGGACTCGGAACAGAAACGGTGACCATACAACTGCTGATACTCCCAGGAATAATCGACGCGCTGGTCTTGGGTTGGAACTTTCACCAACATCGGCGCAGATGTCAAGTGCGCAGGACACAAGGTGGCGATTCCAGCGAGGAGACGGAACAATGGATGGCTAGAAGAGAGATTGTCCGTCGCCGTCGTCGAAGGGCCTCAGCAAGCCAACGAAAGAGAGGAGGAATTCCTGGAGGCAGAGTTGGCCGAATTCAGGCAGATGAAAGGACCGTCAAACGTAGCCGTACACAGCATCACAATGAAGGACGACAAACCGATCAAGCAGAGGTACTATCCGAAGAATCCGAAAGTACAAGGAGAAATCAATGCCAAGGTGGATGAGTTGCTGCAAATGGGATGCATCGAGCATTCGAAAAGTCCGTATAGCTCCCCATAGTAATGGTGAGAAAGAAGACTGGCAAGTGGAGATTATGTGTTGATTTTAGGCAGATCAATGCAAAGTCAGTAAAGGACGCATATCCCATGCCACGAATAAATTTCATCTTGGACCAACTAAGGGAAGCACGATACATCAGCAGCCTGGATCTCAAGGATGGATACTGGCAAATTCCCTAGAGGAACGGAGCAGGCAGTTTACAGCTTTCACAGTGCCGGGCAAAGGTCTGTTTCAATGGAAAGTGATGCCATTTGGACTACACTCGGCGTCAGCCACATTCCAACGAGCACTGGACAAAGTGATAGGGCCCGAAATGTCGCCACATGCATTTGCATATCAAGATGATATCGTAGTGATCGGAAAAACGAAGGAGGAACACATAAGAAACCTGAAGGAAGTTTTCGACGACTGAAGGAGGCAAACTTGCGGATTAACGCGGAAAAGTGCCAGTTTTTCCAAAAGGAACTGCTCTATCTGGGACACCGTATAACAAAACAAGGAATCGGCACGGACCCGGACAAGGTAGCAGCGATCGCAGAGCTAAAACCACCATCAACTGTGAGAGAACTCAGGCAATACCTGGGGTGGCGTCGTGGTATAGAGATTCATTCCAGATTTCGCAAAAATCGTGATGCCCTTAAACGAACTGCTGCGCAAGGGCACGAAATGGGAATGGTCCCAAAACACCAAGACGCGTTCGAACAGGTGAAAGCGAAGCCGGTAGCAGACCCAATCCTAGCATGTCCAGACTTTGGAGAAATGTTCGTGCTACAGACGGATGCTAGCGACTACGGGATAGGAGCAATCCTCACGCAGAACACAAAGGAAGGAGAAAAGGTGATATCCTACTCCAGTAGGACACTGAATGGTGCCGAGAAGAACTACTCGACCACGAAAAGGAGTGTTTGGCGATAGTGTGGGCCGTACGCAAGCTGCGGCCATATCTGGAGCGGTACCATTTTAAGGTAATCACAGACCACATGGCTTTAAAATGGTTAAACAGCACAGAAAGCCCTTCAGGCCGAATAGCGAGATGGGCCTTAGAACTGCAGCAGTATGATTTTGAGATCGCATACAGAAAAGGCCAGCTAAACGTGGTGGCAGACGCTCTATCCCGGCAACCACTACCGGAGAGTATCCGCCAAGTGAAGGAGACGACCATATCATCGAATGAGTCGTGCCCATGGATCACGGAAATGGTGGAGAAAATTTAGAGGAACCCACAGAAGTTTCCCGACTATATGCTGGAGGGATCAACCTTGTACAGGCACATTCCACATCGAGCTGGCAGTGAAGACGTCGTCGCGTGGAAATTGTGCGTACCTAAGGACTAAGGGAGAGCGTACTACGAGAAAACCACGACTCGCCAACGGCTGGACATGTGGGAACGAGGAAAACGATAGCCAGAATAGCGGCAAGATATTACTGGCCAGGTATGCAGCGGGACACGAGATCGTATGTCAGGAAATGCGAAAGTTGGCTGAAGTACAAGCCAAACCAGCTACAGGCAGCAGGTCAAATGCTCACGCAAGTGCCGGAAGAACCCTGGGCTACAGTGTGCGCCAATTTTGTGGGACCGCTGCCGAGATCAAAGCACGGGAACCAGATGCTGCTAGTGCTGATCGACAGGTTCTCCAAATGGACCGAGCTGGTTCCCATGAGGGCAGCCACGGCAGAATCGCTGCGGAAGGCATTCAGAGAACGAATTATAGCAAGATTCGGAGCACCAAAGGTAGTGATAACGGACAACGGGGTACAATTTGCGAGCAAGGCTTTCAATAAATTCCTCAAGGAAATGGGAATCCGCCATCAATATACGGCCCCATACACTCCACAGGAAAATCCTACTGAGAGAGCGAACCGGACGGTCAAAACAATGATTGCCCAATTCGCCGGAGATGACCAGAGGTGCTGGGACGAAAAGTGGCCAGAGATCATGCTAGCCGCGAATACGACCATATCGGACTCCACCGGGTACTCACCGGCGTTCCTAACGCAAGGACGCGAACCCAGACTACCGAGCGCCTTGTACGACAAGGAGACACTGGGCACGGGACGACAAACAGAGACGCCCGATGAAAATTCACGCAAGCTGAAGGAAATCTTCGAAATCGTCCGAAGAAACTTGGAAAAGGCGGCGCAGGACCAGGCCAGGTACTACAACCTGAGGAGGAGGCCTTGGAATCCGAGAGTTGGAGACACGGTGTGGGTCAAAGAGCACCATTTGTCGAAGGCCGTGGAAGGATTCGCAGCGAAATTGGCACCCAGGTACGATGGCCCATTCAAGGTGACGGATTTCCAGTCCCCGGTCATTTGCGTCGTACAGCACAACGGCACCAAGAAGGAAAAGCTGGTACACATAAGCCAGTTAAAGCCACAAAGTGTAGACGACGGAGTCGAGGATGTTAAGGCCAGGGCAGAAGACGCCGACAACAGTGTCAACAACGCGCCACAGAGAGAAGTCGGCAGGGCGGACGAGTACATTGATGAAGAAAATACCGCAGAGGCAGAGGACTCCAACGGCGAAAGCGACGAAGATCAGGATGGTACCGCCAGGACGAAGGACTCATCGGCAGTGCCAGTCACACACCACTGCGAAGATCCAGAAGAATACGGAAGCGGATCCAATCGAAGGCGGTCTCCTGGCGGCGATTGGCAAACTCTAAGGAAAGAGGACTCATTAATAACAACAGGAGAAATAAAGAACGATTCAGCACCTGGACGAAAGGCCACCGAGAGCACCATTCGCATCCGAAGAAAGGGAGGAGACGATACGGAGTATCGTAGCACGGCAACGCACAGGAAGGGCAGCATCAGCAACAGCCAGGGCGAGAGGGGTGCAGCGCTGCAAGGCCTGCCCTCCAGCTACTGGCGTCCAGCTGGTGTTGTCACTCCAGAGCCGGGGCACCGGCGACGGAGGAGCTAGGCGTCAGACGGGACGGCCCAGCAAGGCGACCGACACAGCCGCTGTTGTGGCAGCCACAGACGCAGCTGCTATTAGGGCAACCACGGACGCGAAGGCTGTTATGGCAGCCGGGACGCAGATGCTGTGGTGGAGGCAACGGACGCAGCCGCCGGCACGCTGACCAGGCCGGAGTCCGTCGAGCAGCAATAACAACACCACGTGGAGGCTGCCAGCACAAAGCAGGACGGCCATGCAGCCCGACACACGAACACAAGCACAACGGCAGAAGCGGCGAGCAAGATCCCGTAAGCGCGAAGAGGAAGGCCGAGAAGACAGGAAAATGGCCACCGAAAGCCCTGTATGCACACACACAACAACAACAAAGACAAGGAAGCCGGCGGCGGAAGAAGAAGACGCGAACCGGTGGGCAAGGGAGAGGATACGTACCAGCGGGCAATTCGCGATCCAGGCCCCAGGAATCGGCATCGGGGACCCTGATCTGCGAAGGCCGGCACCAGCGAAGATCCAGAGGAGTTCCGACGAGGGCTGCAGCAGGCGCCACCTCAATCCCGCAGTCGGTTCCGCTGCCGTCGTCGTCGCAGCGCTGCTCGGCGGCTGCCGGACAGGGCGTATTCCACTCCAATCCCGCGGGCGTCACCGCTGCCACCGCAGGCGCAGCGCTGTCCAGCCGCTGCCCGGCCGTTGCCGGGCAGGTGATCTCCCAGCGTTCCAGTGCCTATGAGGCCTGGCGGAGGGTAGAACATCTCCAACGTTCACCAAAAATGCAATTTCACTCGCCGGCAGTGGTGGGGAAAAATGCGCAGATCGTTAGGAAGATATCGATAGCGAACTATCGATAGCGATCGTCCGCGATAGGGGCACACTGAAATCTGGTATTTTCAGTGTTGGAAATATTCGCGCACTGGAAAATACCAGAAATGATCGGTGGCAGTGTGACCAGGAGGAGTGCGGTATTTAAATACTAGAGCGGAGACGAAAATACCGCGGAGGAAGGCGGGAATTTCGAAAGCAAAGAGGACGTACCCGAAGGCCGATTCCCGAATGAAAGCAGCAGTCTTTGCGTTTCGAAGGAAGGGGAAAGTGTGAGGAGTTGTATGCAAACTCCCACAACGCAGGGTGCAGTGGATGCACACTGCCGAGGGCAGCAGCCGCTTGGCAACCGCGGGCAAGGGTACGGGGGGAGGATGAGGACTGCCTAGCAACAGGCAGTGCCGATGCAGGTGTCCACCACAAGGAGACGCCGCTAATATAGCGGGACTCTGGTGGACGTTGTACCCGGTGGCGTGATCGGCGGCCGTGGACTTTGGCCGCCAAGGAGGAGACGCCGATAACTAACGGGACATGGGCCGGACTTTGGACCCGGTCACGCGATTTGCGCCGGACTTTGGACCGGGTCGCGTGACCGATGCGTGCAGAGTAAAGGGACTGGCGGAGCCTATAAAGGCCGAGGACGCAGGCGCACGGCAACTAGTGCGTGTGCGAGAATCCGAGCGAGTGCGTCAACGGAGCCAGTCAAAGTTAAACCAGAGGCCGCGAGAGATCAAGAAGCAAAGTCGAGAAGTTCGGAGCTTGAGTGGCAAGTCTTCCGAACAGAGACTTCAACGCTGAGATCCAACGCGTGGAAGGACGACAACAATCAAGGAGCAGCGAGGTCCAGTGGCAAGGACCAATCGGAGGAATCAACGGTCGAGCAAAATCAAGTTGTGGGAGTTGCGCGCGTGGCTAGGCTTTGCCGGGCGATACACCGCGTCGACGAGATCCCGGACCAGGGCGCAGAGCGGGCGATAAGGGTGGCTAGCCTTTGCCGGGCGATACATCCTGCTAGCTCGGTGCCTGAGGCGCAGAGTGGGCGATAAGGGTGGCTAGGCTTTGCCGGGCGATACATCCTGCTAGCTCTGTGCTGGAAGCTGCAAGGCGGGCGTTCGGAGTGGCTAGGCTTCGGCTGGGCGATACACTCTGCTAGCTTTGCAGTGAGGTCGCGAAGTGGGCGTTCGGGGTGGCTAGGCTTCGGCTGGGCGATACACCCTGCTAGCTTCGGCAGCGAGATAACCAAGCGATCGGCGAGAGGAGTGCAGCCGCATCCGGAAGGAGCAGACCCAGCGAGAATTATATCATAGACATCCGATTGAAGTACAATAAACATCTGAATACGAACTTAACCCGAAGCGTTCTCTCTGGGCGGGCCTTCACGTTTATATAAATTTGGTGGGACGAGCACACGATCTCGACTGAGCTAGCCGCACATAATCGTTGCGAGCTACATCCAGGAAATCAGCTCGTTACACTCTTATACTCTAAGGTATAAAATTTATAGCGTTGAAAGTATAATTTTTATACTTTCGAAAGTATTGATTTTAATAAGCATCATAGAACGAAAATTGTAATACTCGAAAGTATACAATTCATGTAACAATCGTATCGATTCTATGACGATTTTTTTGGGTGTATAATTGCATTGTGATTAGTTGTTGTGTTTTTGTAGTTTTGAGAACAACCGTTTTGACGCGACGAGGGCCTGGCGCCGCTGTTGTGAAGTGTGTTTTGTAGCTTTAGAATGAACCGTTATGGTCGCTGTCGCCGAGTGTGGTGCGTTATACACAAGTGCAGTGGCTCAGTCGGACCTGGTCGCTTCCAGCAAGCACATTTCTATGCGTTCTTTGACAGTAAAGAATGCATTCTCAATACTTGCAGTCTTCCTTTCAGATTAATATGGGGTGAAACAAGAAAACCACTGTTCTTTTTTTTGTATGCTGCAACAGTTCTTTCGCAACATATAAATAACGTATATTACACTTCAGCAATCTCCGGGTTTCGCTTCCAACTTTAGTTTCTAAAATATGCGTTATATAACCCATCTGCAGCACACATCAATAACGGTTCTGTAGCAATGTATCTTTCATGCAAAATACCGCTTCAAAATAACCCATTGATAACAGTTATATAACTGTTATGAGGGAAGGCTTAAAGAACCCATCTGAAATAAAAAAAAATTATAATATTATGACCTATAAATTGACGAAATCTGAAATGATTAATATTATATTTTGTATATTTATGTATACATACCAGTTCTGAAATAAAAGTAATATATTATTTATTTTATTATGGCAATCGCTTACCTTATGTTGTTAATATATCTGAAACTAAAATGAATTATCTTATTAAACAATATATATATGTTTTCTTACCTTGCATACTTATTAAAATGAATTTCACAACTGCCTCAAGCAAACTTCTTAATGCAACTAAAGCAAGTAACAAAAGAAAACGCAAAAGCCAACCGCGTGTTTTTTCATTCTCTTTTCTTCTTATTTTTTTGTGAGTTTCTTTTCATTTTATTTTCTCTTTACGTTTCAAATGCTGGTTTCCGAAATAATGAATCTTTATACGTTCTAAGAGAAGCGACGTTTGGACTTTTATGAAAGAGAAAGAGAATAAAAAACAATAACAAATGCTGGTTTCGGATAGAACGCATATTTATGAGTTTTAAGAGAAGCGACAATTGCACGGAACCGAAGCTATAGAAAAAAAAAGCCGACTGTTCGGGAAGCGCTCGGGTAATTTACTTCCAAAAAAACGTATATTTTTGCATTCTTAGAGAAGCGAAAGTTGCACATAATATTTATTTTATAACTCATTTCTTCGCTTCTAATTAACCAACAAAAGAACACATGTTATTGCATACATCTAATATGTATTATATCATAGTTCTGGCGATTTTTAAACTAGAATTGGCGGCATATAGAACCGTTTCAGAACCGTTTTTTTTTTACAACCCGTTCTACAAGGTCCGACTGGGGGTGTCCAAGCACACACAATGGAAGCGTTGAGCTTGTGTGCGAAGCAACGAAGGCAACGTGACGTTTTGCTGTTTTACACTGACCACAAGTGTCGCGAGCAAATGCAGCCGAGAATACACATATTCTCTCTATACATGTGTCGGCAGCGACGCCGGCAGAATTTGACTAGACAGCCACACGTATCTGTCCTTTCAAGTTTTGGCCGTCGCTGCAGAAGGAAGTCAAAAAAAAAAACGGATCAGAATTAGATTTCCTTGGGACCAAAACTCGCTGCACAGGAGAAAAATAATAAAAACGACGTGCCCTTGAATATAACCGACGCACCAATGCGTACATCAGCATCAATTGCCGACAAAGCACCGGGACCATCCGCACAGTGGTTTATAAAGATAATGTAAGTTGTGTGATTAACGACCGTACATGTGTACAACAATCGCTGTTAAGGCACCGGGCTCGTTTTCATTTATCAATTTACATTGTGATATACATAAAAACAAGAATACTACAAAAAGTAAATGAATAAATTAAACCTGCACAAATACTATTAAAAACATAAAAAAATAAAAGTCATACATCGTGAAACTTTTCCTTTCGGCCAATATCTATGTGTTAGTGTTACGCTGCCGTGCGAAATTTTTGGTGCGTCTCTGTACATTAGCTGTCACCGAGAGCGAGAGCGAGACGCAGCAAGCAAAACTTAATGTCGCGTGTCTCGAACACTGTTGAATCCTTTTCGCACACTACGCACCACAAAAATATTAATAAAAATTAAAACAAATAACAGGAAGGAAAAGAAGAGAAAACAACAAAAAGGGAACAACAAAACAAGCCACAAAAAACTTAACGTCTATTGTTGTAAATATAAAATATTTACTAAATTACATATGTACATTACAGTTGAAGTCGATTGCACCCATTCAAAAAACAACAAAGGTCGAAGGAAACAGCAACACTACACGAATAACCGTGCAGTACCAGTTGTCATCAATAGGCCGTTGTCATCAACGTTTCATCAACGCGCCGACTGCGACTTCGGCCGAACCGACGCTCTCGTTCAATAGTGTCAAAACCGACTCTCTCGCTCTCAATTCTCTCTCGTTCAATTTCTCTCTTCAAAAATTATGTTGATGACAGTTTGATGAAATGTTGATGACAAAAGATGCAGAAACGGGACCATGTCAAAAGAAAAGAGCAATAGGGATTAGCGGAACCGTTGTTCTTGGTCGGTATTCTTTGTGTTTTTCTCAAAGGCACACGTCTTTTTTCGCGACTCTCACTAGCGTTTAAGGCATTGAAGAGATTAGTCGAGAATTTGTTTAAGTTAAAAGTTCAAAGTTTAAAGTGCTTCTTAAATATAATAAAACTAGCGGGTGAGTTTTTTAAACTAAAAACAGTGGTGGATAATATTAACAAGTAAAATAAAACAAAACAAAACAACAAAAGAAAACAACGAAACAAAACAAATTACAATTTAAAATCAAACATATGTACATATCTTATTTTCGGTACAAATGTGAAATGTGGCGAAATGTGAACAAAATCAGTGACCGAATATAATAAATGAAAAAAAAGAGTACATTTTCCTACAGTGAAAACAATTTAAGAGGAAAAATAAATCCCAAGTCGCAGCCATCTCTTATTTTCGGTCACTGCAAAAATAATATTTCTATCCTTCGCTGTTATATATTTGTGTGTTGTGGATTTCATTTACTTTAATTTGTAAAAATAAAGTTTTTTGTGGTTTTGTTTTCTTTTTGCTAGTGGTAGAGCAGACACTACGAAATCCTCTCTGAAATTGTTATTTAAGGGCCTGAGGTTCGCCAAAAACCTCGACGCGGTGCACAAAAGAAGGGATGATGCGGAGAGGTCGAAGGAGTTTAAATTTAAAATGTTGAATTTAAAATGAACAAAAAATATAAAAAAATTTAAATATATGTAAAACAAAACCAATTTTATGTTGTCGAATTTATAATGATGAAATATCGATGAAATGATGATGAAATGTTGATGAATTGTTGATGAATCAATGATGAAATGTTGATGAATCATCGATGAATTGTTGATGAATCATCGATGAATTGTTGATGAATCATCGATGAATTGTTGATGAATCATCGATGACATGTTGATGAATTGTTGATGAAATGTTGATGAATCATCGATGACATGTTGATGAAATGATGAAATGTGAAATGTTGATGAATCATAGATGAAATGTTGATGAATCATCGATGAAATGTTGATGAATTTGTCACTGATGACAGCCTAGGACATGCCCATGTAAATTTCATCAACAGTTTGTATGGAGTGTCATCGATGATTCATCAACAAAAAAGAAGTTTTTTTGATGAAACGTTGATGAAACGTTGATGACAAGTACTGCAGGGAACCTACAAGTAACATATACACATACATACACATATACAAGGAAGTAAGGAATAGAGGAAACCGCGTAGTAAATATACACATACATATTATATTGCCACACATATATATAAATAGAGGCCCCGTACATACACACGAATTTTCTTACATACACATACATAGAATCACATATTATAACACACCATATTACCATACTAATTTACAAACAAACAAATATTCCCTATACTTCAAGAATACATATACATATTATTAATACACGGATACATATACTATTACTATTTTACATATTATTACTATTTTATATACACTATATACATACCATTTGTATACCCAAACATATAATACAGATTTTTTTTCCCAATACACCTAAATTTCGAAAACAGCCACCACTAGTAACACAGTTAGGGGCAGATTAGGGCTAAGGAGCGGGTCCAGTCCGCATGAGATAAGGAAAGAAATGGAGAAGACCAAAACCAGATAGTTCAACCTTAAAACAATAGTCACACCGTTAGCAATTCATCAACTTTTTCAAACACCAGCCTGAACCTACAACAAATAGTACCCCTTGTACATCAACTACCCACCTATGAAGGCCCACCTGACAATCTCGATAGATTTATAGCTAGAGTGGAACAGCTACTCTTATTAGCCGGGTCAGTGGATCAAACACCATGCGGACAGTACTTACTCGGAACTATCCGTGACAAAATTAAAGGCAGAGCAGACGAAGCGCTGAGCGTCTGCGATGTACTCCTCACCTGGGATGACATCAAAGCAAACCTCAAACGACTATACTCTAGCAAGAAAAGAGAGGAAATGCTTGTTAGAGAGCTACATAATCTTCCGGATGGACTCAGTATGGGAAAGCTGTATTACACAGCCACGAAAATAAGAAGCGAATTAATGTCACTGGCCAGAGAAGCAGACCCTAGTGGACATTCCCTCACGGCCAAACGTGACCAATATGACAGATTCTGCCTAAATACATTCTTAGTTGGATTAAAAGACCCACTTAGGTCAGCCATCAGAAACCAAAAGCCAGATACAATCGAGAAAGCGTACGAGTACGGACAGATCGAATTAAATTTACTAGAAACCTGAATAAACACCAGGAAAACCGACGACGCGACAGCTCGATATACAGGAATCACCCATATGCCGAAAGACAACCAACCAACAGTGACTACAATCAGCTCAGCTCTATCAGCTCAGACCCTAAGTCACCAAGACAGGAACAACCATAATTCAAGCTCTCCCCTATATAAAATCAACGATGATTCAAATTTTTTACTAGAAGCCTCGGAAAGCCAGTCGGCTACATAAGCAAGAAGATTCATGGATCTTCCTTGCCATTTGTTCTCCTATCACCAAACCCCATGGTGTCAAACCCTCTCAAATTCCTAATAGACACTGGATCTACCTACTCATTCATAAATCCAGCACTTATTAATGCAGACCAAATCAAAAACTAACCTCCGATATCAATATCCACACTGTACTCAGTACATTTAAAATTCAGGAATATACAGATGAAATAAATTTCAACAAATTCGGAAAAATGCCCAATTTCAAGATCTTACTATTTAATTTCCACCCCCACTTTAATGGCCTCCTAGGAATGGACTTCCTATCAGGCCTAAATGCAAAAATAAACTTTGCCGACTCCATACTAGAAACACCAGAAACAGCCATCCCAATCCTTACAAAAGTGGCGCTTGGTAATCGATTTTCGGAAATTAAATGTGAAAACTGTCTCTGATAGATACCCTATCCCGAACATTGCGGATATACTAGATAGTATTTTACAACCATAGACTTAGAAAGTGGCTTTCACCAAATTCAAATGAACCCACGCGAAGCAAGCAAGACGGCACTCACCGTCGAAAATGGGCATTATGAGTTCACGAGAATGCCCTTCGGTCTCAAGAACGCTCCTGCCACGTTCCAACGCGTTATGGACAACGTCTTAGGTGACTTAGTCGGTAACGTCTGTCTCGTCTATCTCGACGACATAATAATATTCTCACCCTCACTCCAAAAACATAAACCAGATGTTAAATCCGTATTCACAAAACTCCAAAACGCAAACCTAAAAATCCAACAGAGCAACTGCAACTTTTTAAGGAAGGAAATCGACTTCTTGGGACATATCGTCACCCAAGAAGGAGTCAAACCAAACCCACTTAAGATTCAAGCCAGCAAGGACATCCCCTGCCCGAAGACAACTAGGGAAATTAAGCTATTTTAAGACTATTAGGGTATAACGGAAAATCTATAAAGGACTTTGCGAAAATAACTAAACCCATAACGAGACAGTTAAAAAGAAAGAAATCTATATTAATAGACGATGAATTTAAAGAAGCAGTCGAAACGTCGAAAGATCTTCTTTGTAATGATCCCATACTCACATACCCTGATTTCAACAAACCTTTCACGTTGACCACAGATGCAAGTAATTATGCGATAGGCTCTGTGTTGTCACAAGGCCCAGACACTAATGACAGATCCTTCGCTAGCAGGACACTATCGGACACGGAAGTCCGTTATTCTACGATAGAGAAAGAAATGCTATCTATCATTTGGTCTGTACGTCATTTCAGACCATACCTCTTCGGTCGTAGATTTAAGATAGTCACCATAAGCCATTAATCTGGCTAGAAAATGTGAAAGGCCAGAACCCAAAACTACTCCGATGGAAACCATCCTGGCCGCTTACGACTACGAAGCCATATACAATAAAGGGTCGCAAAACGTAGTCGCTGACGCACTCAGCAGAATTGAACCATACTTGATCGTAAACGAAGACCAACAAATTATACCAATCGCTTCACAACCACAAAATCACTTTAATAGTCAAATAATATTCCGCACATATTCCGACATCAAGAAAAATAGAAACACCATTTGTCCATAAAATAGGACACATAATCACAGATCCCGTGCATACTTTCGACTCCGTTACAAGCACCCTTCAAACAATCTTAAAACCGATTAAAGCATTCGCAATATTTGCACCAGACGATATTTTCAAATTAATAGAAGACCTATTATAACTTATTCTCCGAAAATGACTTCTATAAAATGGCCCGCTAAAAAATATGGTTAATCGAAACCACTAATCCCCATAACCAGGAAAACAAAATTCGTGAATACCACATTAACACAAATCATAGAGGGATAGATGAAACATATAACCATTTGAAAGGGAACATATATTTTCCGCATTTAAAAGATATTATCGCAAGAATAATAAAAGATTGCGACACCTGTCTAACCCTCATGTATGATAGACACCCCCATAGGCCACTGATGCAAGCCCCAACCGCCCCAGAGGGACCATTGGCGGTCGTGCATATAGACATATATTCCATTAATAATACTTGTAACCTCACCATTATCGACAAATTCACAGAAAGAAGACTGTCTAAATTAAACGGAGAGACACCAGTCCAAGTCGAGCCTAATGATACGGTATAAAGAAAAGAAAACCGTAGAATCAAGATAACACCGAGATTTTCGTTACACAAAGTAGGGAAAGACAAAGACGTCGCCTTCCTAACAACTAGAGGTCAAAAGTTACACAAACAAAAAATTAGAAAATCAGTTTGGAAAAATACTAACACCGACACATAATTCTCAACAATAAACTAAATCACGTTCATCGACCTGTAGTTCCAGAATCTTTCCAAAAACCCCCAACCTTTAAAGTATTATAAGAAGTCATACGAAAAAAAATCAAACAGGTAGAAGACAAAATGGGTACACTCTTGTCGCACACTAGAAGTAAAAGAGGTCTCATTATTGGTCTGGGGACCATACTCAAATCAACAAAGACACTAAAGACACTATCCCTAAATTGTTATTTAATAAGGAACAAATACAGCATATAGAGACATAATATGTAAACAAAATGTAACTTTAGCATTGGATGAACACATTAACAAGGAAAAATCCACGATACAAAAAATTCTTTCAAAATGCACAAAACCTTATCTTTAACGAACTTAGGGAAGACAGAAATAACATGTATTTACTATAATATAGACACACTAACTAATCATGTAAAAAACGTAGTTGATAGCCTCTTAACCAGTAAACTAAACACCAAAACACACTAATCAAAATGTAACGTTAGCATTAGATTAACGCATTTACAAATCACCCTCTGTTATACCTTCAACACAACACTCTTGTTTCACATTAAGATATCCATATTTGATACAAAATGTATAAATTCATAATATCGTCGGAGTTCATGGCGTACACCAACAACAACATCCAACAATACCAGTACAAATGCCTAAGAATCCAGTAAAACTACTTCAGCGTAAAACCACAACACGTCGCCTAGCCACAATTCTCCGATCCGGCCCCCTCAATGGCCTTCTCTTCGGACTGAGGGGGGAGGAGTTAACATGCCCCATCGCCCCGGCATGAACATACCTCCAGCATACAACGCAGACTTGGCAACTGCAACAACAAAAATCGCCAACATGCAAGAACTCTGACGAACACACACATCCTTGTACATTGATAGACACACATACATTTGTAATAAATGTCATCCTCATTCTCATTTTGCACTCCAAGCAATACAGTCGATTTATTTGCAAGCTCCTTTCCAGCATATTCTAAAGTCATACTCGCAGGATACCTTCTCTGCTCCCTCGGACCCAAGACTGCAACTCGCTATTAGTCTATATGGTGGAGGGTAGTTTCCTCGAATTCTTTTACCTATACTTTTACTTCGCGCCCATTAACACAAAACCCTAAAAAGCACGTGCTTGGTTTCGAAGGGCCACTTGAGTATACTGACCGTAGTGCATCAACGTCCATCAGAATTTTATTTTTATACCCTTGCCGGGTTTTATAATTTTGGTTAGAAGTTTGCAACGCAGTGAAGGAAGCTTCTCCGACCACATTAGGTATATATTTTCTTGATCAGCATCACCAGATGAGTCGATCTCGCCAAGTCCGTCCGTCTGCTGACCGTTTCTACCCTAACTAGTCTTTTAGTTTTTAAATTATTTAAATGAAACTTTGTAGATAGTTTTCAATCACGATACACTGAAAAAAGTTATGACGAATACTTTTTTTTTACCATTTTAACTAATAATTTTTATTATTTTTTATTATTTTTTTTAAGGTATTTTATTGAAATTAAATCAAAAAAAAAAATACACATTAAAAGCACTAGTATTTTTATAAAGCATTTAAACAAGACGTCTCCCAAGCCCACCTAAATTCAAAAGATGTGTTTCCTTGTCGATCGTAAGTAAATAGAATAAAATGTAATTGATTTAGGGCCGGTTCCTACCCTACCTGTTAAACTGCCTGACAACTACCTGTTCGGAAAAATTAGTCACCAGATAAAAACAAGATGATTTCCTGCCCTTCAAAAATTTATCCGACTGTGAAAGAATAACATAGCACTGTTAACTTTACTGTTATTTATCGATTATTGCTGTAAAGCACTGAACTGTCACTTGAGTTAGATTAAAGATTAGCAAAGGGAGAAGAGACGACTATGTAAGTAAAATAAAAATAAAATTTATAGTCAATTTAGCCCATGCAATTGATTCTGTTTTTTACAGATTACAGTCATATCTTCTCTGTTTAGGAGCATCACTTTATCAAAGGCCACTTTGGTGCGACTTCAACATAGATGGCGCAAATGGGAAGAAGTCACTAAAGTCATTTCCGAAACTTTTTTCCGTCTTAAGCGGTATGAATTTTTGTGCAAAATATTTTTAATATTTATTTTATTGTAATATATTTTGTTTACAGCTGGAATAAATTCTAGGGTTCAAGCAACCGGTTGAAAAGGCCCTGGCACATGCCAGGATATCTCGAGTTGTAATAAACTGCTTTACTACAAATTTGGAGAGGATGTTCTCTATACATCGCTTCATCTCATGAACCCTACCCAAAACTACAACTTCTCATTTAGTATTTTAAAAAAATTCGGAATTGTTAAAAATGTATGAAAACAAGTGAGAAAGCTACAGTCGAGTGACCGAATGTGAGATACCCGGTACCCAAAGTATTGCCCATGAAATTAAATAGCACACGGACATGGAAAAAACAAAAAGTTGACAAATAAAGTCAAATGTTACTAAAAACATGTTGAGCAACGATCAAAAAAGACTAATTCTGCAGCTGTACGCACCTGTATTACGAATTAATACTGCGCTCGAAAGCACGCAACACTTTTTTTCGCTACTGCCACCCTAAAGCTAAGTGCTCAGACACGAGAAATTATTCCTAAGCAGTGCGTTCTCTCTCTCTCTTGCTCTCAGAAACTTTATTGTTTAATAACTTTTATGTTTATCATCCGATTTTACTTAAATTTTCAGAACACGTCCAAGATTGCCTTCTTATTACGTCTATCTATTTACTTTACGCCAAAAATCACGCATATGGTTATATACCGTTTTTTATGTTTTTTGGGGGCGGAAGTGGGCGTGGCCAAATTTTAAAACAAACTTGATCTGCGTGCAACAGATTCCAATGTTGGACAGACGGACATGGCTAAATCGACTCGTCTGGTGATGCTGATCAAGAATATATATACTTTATGGGGTCGGAGATGCCTCCTTCTGCCTGTTACATACATTCTCGATTGGCACTAACTTATAATACCCTTGTACCCTATGGGTAACGGGTATAAAAACGACGCTGGCTACACATATTCAGATGGACGCCCGGAATGATAAGCTTAAAAAAGAAGTTCACCCCGAGAAGCATAAGAACTTCATCTGCCGAGTCAAATCCTGGATCTGCCAGTCTGATTTGGGCTGAGACACCCTATGGCCGATGCTGTTTTGGCTGGATTGTAGTGCGTGATCAGTGAAAGTACACTAAATTCATCAGTGGTTGTAAATTTTGACACCCTCGACTTAAATGTAGCCTTGACCTCTCCTAGAATTTTTGCTTGCGAATCTCCAATTCTATTCAACGAATAATTAACCTCTCGTACCTCGAGTTTCAGTTTGTAAGCTAGGCTAGCCGTCACAAAGTTTAACTGACTTCCCGAGTCCAGCACGCACCTGCACAGATAATAGCTAAAATCCTTATTTCCAATACAACAGCCGTCGCCAAGAAACTTATAGCTCGGCTTGATAGCAATGCGCTATAAATAAAACCCGAATTGGGTTGATTATCTCCTGTCTGGCTAGAATCTTTAACCCCATTTCTCCTTTTGAAATCGAATCGTACTTCCGTAGAAAGCGGACGTGTTTCGCGCGAGCTCCGGGAAAGTTACAGAAAGTGGATGATTTAAAGACAAATATTAATAAATAATAAATAAATAAAAAATTAGAGATATGATTAAAACAAGTGCATAGTTATTTTATGAGCGACGAATAAAAGAAAGAGCGTATAAGCTCCAGTTATTTCTTTTATCTCTCAACGCACGGCAGCAACGAAAAGTCTACAATGAAAAACCGTCTACTGGCGATAACCGAAAAGCACCGTCTTGCTCATCCGTTCTACTCACTCCTACTTCTACGTTTTGGAGTTCTCAGTGTAAGACCCCTTACCATTGGATTCGACGCATGGCTCACCAACAACAAGCAAAGGCAAAATTTCGGCAACTGCAGCAGAAGCAATAGCAACAACTAGAGCAACGGCCAATACCGCGGAAACGATTGCGATGTCATCGACTGCAGTACCAAATGCATCGACAGCAAAATTTCAAGCTCCAAAGCCAATATCGGCAATATTCAACTAGCGGCCCCGGCCAAACAGACCGGCATAGATCGCTAAATTCAAACTAAGAGTAAGCTTAGCCCGCAGAACAACGCGGTCGGTGACAAGCCAAAGATAAACTATTACACGTACCAACTAAAAGCAGCAAGGGCTTGCAAGTAGTACTAAAAGGAATCGAGCCCGACGTAACCTCCAACGAAATCCTAGATCCCCTTAAAGAAAAGGGTTTTCTGCAAAGAACGTTAGCAACATCATAAACAAAACAGAAAGCCGCAACCACTCTTTAAGGTCGAGCTGGAGCCAGACAGCAGAGCTTTGAAGAAAAAGGAATTGCACCCCATTTATAATATGCAATTCCTATTGCACCGAAGAATTACGGTAAAAGAACCACATAAAAGGAACGGCCCAGTGCAGTGCACAAACTGCCAGGAACACAAACCAGGACATACTGCACACTTTTTTTTTTTTTAAAGTGGGGGATAGTAATACAGGGGGGTATGATAATGCATAAATGTACATTGAAGAGTGACAGAAAGAAAGAAAGAACGTGAAGTTAGCCGCTCCCGCGGGACTGCCGCAAAGCTATACTTCGCGAGGCGGCTGGCGGTCAGGTTGCCGCTCTTCCAGAGCCCTCTGTGCGTCGGTTCTGCTCCCGACGCCTCAGTTCCTTCATCACTTTGGCAGCCACGTCGGCCACCGCTGCCCAGTTAGATGGACGCTCCAGCATACACTCGATGAGTGTCTCGGCCGTTAGAGTTCAGTTCGTGGCTGCTTCCGCGTTTGCTGTTTCTCTCGAGATTATGGGGCAAACAAAGAAAGCGTGCTCCGCGTCCTCGACGAATGCGCTGCCACAGTGGTCGAAGTAGGGGTTCGTCTCATGCTTAAATCTGTGGAGGTACGCCTTGAAACACCCATGGCCCGTGATGACCTGCGCGGTGTAAAAATCCACCTGTCCGTGGCTCCTCTGGAGCCAGGGTTCCAGGCTGGGGATGAGCCTGTGCGTCCATCTCCCGGTGCCCGAATTGTCCCATCTCTCCTGCCATTGTGTTATTGTGCTGCTTCGCTGGGTGCTGCTGCCCGTGAGTCCTGTTCTGCGTTCTGCTGCTAGGAGATCGATTGGGATTGTTCCCGCTACCACTAATGCAGCTTCTTCAGAAACCGTGCAGAAGCAGCTGGAGATGCGCAGGGCGCATCTTCTGTACACAGACTTGCAGTGTCGACTGTAGGTTGGTGTCTTCATGGCTTCGGCCCATATGGGCGCTGCGTAAAGTAGGGTCGACGTTACCACTATTGCAATCAGTCGCCTGCTCTGCTGCTTGGGCCCACGTGTGTTTGCCATCATCCTCGATATGGCTGCAGTCGCCTTGGATGCTTTGGCAGCCATGTATTCCAGGTGACACTTATATGTCAGCCTGTTGTCGATCAGGACGCCGAGGTATTTGATCGCCGGGCTGGACACGATGGTGGTTGTTCCGACCCGGAAATCCACCTTTTCCACCGCCGTTCTGCTGCTGATGAGCACCGCCTCCGTCTTGTGCTCTGCAAGCGCCAGTCCGTTGCTTGTGAGCCATCTCATCAGTATGTCGATCGAGAGGCTGCATTTCCTAGAGACGTCGCACAGGTGTTTGTCCACTGTAACCAGCGCAATGTCGTCAGCAAAGCCAGTTACGGTGCAGCCTGCTGGTAGGTTTAGCCTCAGGATCCCGTCTTACATACATACTGCACACTTCACCCAGTCTGTGTGGTTTGCGGAGACTTCTACAATTCCGCAAACTGCCCTGCTAAAACGGAAGACCCCACAAGAAGAAATGTGCAAAGTGCGGAGGAAACCATACGGCAAACTACAGATGGTCTATATGGTATGGTCTACAAAGAGCTAAAAAGTCGCATTCGACGAGTGACAGCAACGCGCCATCAGAATACACAAAACGTGTACACTTACTCACAAACGACGCCGGACGTAGTAAGTGTCAAGCACACTCTTTTGTTTTGTGTCGCTTACTGAAACATACCAAACATAGCCCATGCCTTTTTACTTCATGATATCTTTTCATCAGTGTTAGTGATTGAAACTTTGGGCATGCTTTCAAATAATGAGATCCCGATATATTCTTGATCAACGTCACCAGCCGAGTCGATTTAGCCATGTCCGTCTGTACGTCTGTTCGTCTGTCCCTCTGTTCGTCTGTCCGTCTGTCTGTCCTTGTGAAACAACAGATCTCAGAGACTACGTGCTAGGGTTACCAAATTTGGTGAAAGCATTGGAATCTGTTCCACGCAGATAAAGTTTGTTTTAAAATTTGGTCTCGCCCACTTTAGCCACCGAATAACATTAAACACGTTATATTAGCTATAGGCGTAATTTTCGGCTTAAAGTAAATAGATGGACTTATTAATTAGGCAATCGCGGACGTGTTTTGAAAATATGAGAAAAATCGGAGGATTAACAAAGAAGCTATTAAACAATAAATTTTCTGTGTTTCCTTTTTCGTCTTCTTGAGAGAGAAGTCTTTGTTGGGTTATGCTCAACATGTTCCAACAACATTTTTCTCTTTTGAGTGTTGCTCAACATGTTTCTAGCAACATTTGTCTTCATTTATCAACATTTTCTTTTTTCGATGTTCATGTGCTTTTCAATTTCACCCACAATGCTTTGGGTACCGGGTATCTCACAGTCGGTCACACTCGACTGTAGCTTTCCCACTGGTTCCTCGTGTATTCGTTGTTGGGGAGCCCCAATACGGGTGCCATCCATTAAAATCCCCCATAATTAGTGAGGGTGTTTGTTGTACGAGGTGTGTTCCAAAAGTATCGCAAATTTTGTGTTTTTTTTTTTAAATTATTTATTTATTCATGAATTTCTATTTTGGTCCCTTCAAAGTAATCCCCATGAGATATTATACACTTGTGCCAACGGTTTTTCCAATCTTCGAAGCACTTCAAAAAAATCATTTTTTTTTATCTTGTTCAGCTCCTTCTTCGATGCCGTCTTTATCTCGTCAAGCGTAGCGTAACGTCGTCCTTTCATGGGCCTCTTCAGTTTAGGGAACAAGAAAAAGTCACAGGGGGCCAGATCTGGGGAATACGGTGGCTGCGGCATCATTAGTGTGTTGTTTTTGGCCAAAAAGTCGCGCACAAGCAACAATGTGTGAGCAGGGGCGTTATCCGCGCACTTAATTTCGTTTTTAACACAAAATTTGATACAGGTTCTCTGATCCATTTTTTTTAATAATGTCAACAATTAAGTGAACATTCAAAATGGCCAAGCTTGTCGGCATAAGTGAGAGACATAAGTACCAACATAAATCGAAATTCGAATATACGTAACCCGCGAAAATTCAAAATTCGCGATACATTTTGAACACACCTATATATATAATGAGTTTGGAGTGGTTGGTAACGTTTTATGTCGGAAAAGATTATATTGAAAATATGTTTAATTATAGTTTAGATTGTATATTTATGGCTTTTGCTTCTAGATCGTTTGTGATGATAAGGATAGTGTACTGAATTTATTTATGAACTAGTAGTGCTACGCCCCAAATCTGTTGGTGGCTATGTTTGTTAGTAGTATATAATTTATTGGAGTTGGTGTATTGTATGTGTGTTTCTTGAAGTGCGATGATATGTGGAGGATTAGGAGTTGGTTTTAGTTATTTGTATATCCTTGAATATCCTATTAAATTAAAATTAGTGACATTTTGGGAACGGAAAGAGTTTTAATTGTAAGCCTTAGAGTAAGGGAAATCAGGTGCTTTTGAACCGATTAGCTGTCGCTGTTATTGGTACCGTTGTTTTTGTTAGAGGATTTGGCTGGCTTGCAGTTAGAACATAGAGAGTTTGCCTCATTTTTATTGAAGACTTTTAGTTTAAGGTCCTTTGTAAGTTGTGATCCGTATACTGTTAGTATTCTGCCGGGATTAGCGTAGTCCGTTTCCATGACTTCGTCATGGTCACGTTTGTTGTGGTTTTGAAGAATTTCTTTCGGTGGCAGTGTTGTTTTTATTGATGCAGATGAGGTTGTAGGTGTGTTTAATTGGTTGTGACTACAGGATGTGGATGTAGTTTATACATTTGAGCATGTTTTCTCTGTTGATGTATGAGTATTAGGAGATTGGGCTATTATTTTCCTTTGTGTTTTGGTGTTTGTGAGAGTGTTTGCATATGAATTTCTTGTTTTGTATCCGTCTCGCTCAAAGTATATACCTAGAGCTGTTCTTTTTACGACTTTTTTGGTGATCTTTATCGCAGTGAGTTCTTGCTGTTTTCTGAATGTAGGTCATTTGCGGTCAAAGGGCTGTGTTAAGAGTCAAGTTCAAGATTGTTTTCGCAACTTAGGCATTTTTTAACGTTTTCGCAGAGTTTTCCTTCGTTGGTGTGTTTTTGTTCCGAGCAGTTTAAACATTTCTTTGTGTTCTAGCATATGGATGCGAAGAGGAGGCACTTCTACAACGCACTGGGATAGGAATGTAGTTGTGTACTCGAACAATTTCGTAGCAGACTTGCATTACTTCAGGGAGTTGAAGTGTATCAAATGTAATTATTATGAGTCCGGTTTCTGTAAGAGAGTTGCTGTCATTGTTGGTGCTGGTATTTTAATTTGTTTGACTTCAATTACTTTCTGTGGTTTTAGGTCTTTGAGGATTGTTTCTTCGTCTATGTATCTAAGGTCATGGCAGTATATAACGCCTTTCGAAAAATGTAGTGTTTTGTGTTCGGTTGCTGTTATTTCCATACCTGGGTAAGTTTGTTGATAAGTTTGAGAAGTTTTGTGGCTTGTATGTTGTTTTTTGTTTTTATCAAAAGTCCATCTCTGTTTTTTTTTTTCACGGAATCAACTCCTCCTCCGCATTCAAAGTCCACAGATATTTCAATGATGAAAGGTAAAACAGTTTTAAATGAGATTACATCCTTGCTTTTAGTAACAACAAATTTTGCTCTCCTAGTTAATATGATCTAGTAGTATATTTTGCTATGGCTGGTGGCTCGTGAATGGTTGCTTGTAAAGGGCTTGCGCCCGGGTTTAAAGAACTGTGGTATTTTGTTGTTGTCTATTTTTAGTTTTGTTTTGTGGTTAATATTTGTTTTCCGAGATTTTGATGTTAAGCTTTATGAGTTTTTTGCAAACGCGGGATCGGTGCTTTTGTAATACTTGTCTCTTCGAAGGTAAAAGATAATTATTATATTATATTTCAAAATCTCAAATAACAACGAAAATCGGCTTATTTAACCCGATTCATCTTAGGGCAGCTATAAGATAGAGTGGTCCGATTTGGATGAAGTTTTAAATGTATGACTAGATTTATATTAAAAGACCATTTACTAGATTGTAATTCGATATCTTTAAAAACAACGAAAGCCGGCTTGTATAGACCGATCGTTTCTATGGCAGATATAAGATACAGTGGTCCGATTTCGCTCGTTCCGACATAATAATAATGGGAATAAAAGAAAGACTGTCTACAAAGATTCATATAGTTAAAATACTGAGAGACTAGTTTGCGTAGACAGACGAACATGGCTAGATCGACTCGTCTGGTGATGCTGATCAAGAATATATATATTTTGCATGGCAAAATTATAATACCTTCTGCAAGGGTATAACAACGAACTAGTGGAAAGACTATTGAATCCGCCATGCTAGCTCATGCGATTATCTTTTTTTTTTCTTCTTCTTCTTATTCTATACATCTTTCTTAAGTATGATCGTTAACATTGCTCTTAGTTAGTAGTTATCTTCATTAGTTTTCAGTAATACAATGCTAATTCAAAACAAACTGTTACAAAATAATATTCTCCCAGACGTAATATTTCCAAGGAAATCAAGAGTTCGGCCCAAACATTCCGGCCTTGATAGCTTATTCCAACATCCGCCTTATTCCGATATAGGAAGAGGGCTGATCGTTGCACGTTGCGTTTAAACCCTTTGTTTTGATGGGGACCATGCGAACTACCCCATCTGGTCCAGGATAAATTTCGTCCTAGCGTCCATTGACCCGGTGGTGTGCTGTCCTCTGCAATCAATACAAGGACTCCTAGCTGTACATTTCTGCATTCCGTCCTCCATTTCAATCGCTCCTGAAGAAGAGTCAGATACTCCAATGACTAGCGGCGCAAGAAGGCATGGTGAACCGCTATAATTCTCTTCCAACGATTTGTTGCTGAGAGCTTCAGGATGTTCTCCTCGAAATGATTTGCATCTGGCAAGATCGGATGGATTGGCCCTGAGTTCATTACAGCTTCACACAGTGCGACGGCGGTAGATAGCTTCTCGTAGTTAAGGGCGGCTCCATTTAAACAGCGAATTAGTAGCTGTTTAGCTTCTTTCACCGCACTCTCCCATAGTCCCCCGAAATGTGGCGAGCGGGGTGGTATGAAGTGGAAATTAACGGCAAGCGGGCTGCATTGGTTCTTCATCTACTGTTTACTGTCCTCGTCCCACTCCTTAAACTCTTGTTCAGTTTTGGTCACTTCTCGAGAAGCTCCTATAAAAGTTAGTCGCATTGTCGCGAATTGCGATGCAATTCCGCACTGTCCTGCGAGCAAACCCTCTAGCATTGATGACCCAGTATTTCTGTCGCACAAGAGCACACAATGCGTGTGCTCCGACAAGCATATTTAATCGATGAGTATATTCAAAAAGAGAACCTACAACAATGTGATCATTGGGCAATATTATTGAATGTTTTTGTTGAATATGTAAACTTAAACAATGCACTGTGTCTTCTCTATTTTTCCTTTCTGTTCTGCATTGTCCCGCAATGGAGCGGTGTTCTCTCTATCTGAATTCTGTCATTATCCCGAAGTATATCAGTATGTATTGGTCGCAGTGAAGCGGCGCTCTCACGGCTCTCTTTTGTATTTTGCACTCCATCTGCCTTTGATGGAGATCATTCTTGTTCTGTATATTTAGTCACAAATAAATACCACATCGAATAGTTTTGTATCAAATGGTACATTGGCTTGAGATAGTCGGGCACCCACTCCGATAATTTCTATACCATTGCCGATCGAACAGACTCGCCTTTCTTTAATTTTACTACTTCCTCTTGGATCCGTTAGGCTTGTATATTGAAAACGATATAAATAATGCCCCTTTGCACATCACTTGCCGTAAGGCTTGGCTTGTAGTTGAATCAGTCATTAATAAAGTCCTCGGCCAACAATAAATGATGGCAAATACTAGGCACAACTTGGTTAAATCTTTAGCGATCTTGCAATTTCCAACAATGTCCTCCAATGCGCCTGAGGTATCTGCTAGTAAGGAAAATTTGGACTGCCACACCTTGGGAAGTTCTTAACAGAGCTTCCATGATTTTGAGGGTCACTGATCCCTAGACCATTCTGAAAATTCTGGCCCATGCCACCACATTTTGTTGTCCTTTAACTCGCTTGTGACCAGGCCACGGAATACTATGTCAGCGGGATTTGATTTCGATTCTACTTTGTACCACTCCTCTATTTTACTAATTTTTTGAATAGTGGCGACTCTATTTGCTACATATGTCTTCCAGCGGCTTGAATACAAAGAGATCCAACCAAAAACAGTTGTGAAATCTGTCCTCCAATGCGCCTGAGGTATCTGCAAGTAAGGAAAATTTGGACTGCCACACCTTGGGAAGTTCTTAACAGAGCTTCCATGATTTTGAGGGCCACTGATCCCTAGACCATTCTGAAAATTCTGGCCCATGCCACCACATTTTGTTGTCCTTTAACTCGCTTGTGACCAGGCCACGGAATACTATGTCAGCGGGATTTGATTTCGATTCTACTTTTGTACCACTCCTCTATTTTACTAATTTTTGAATAGTGGCGACTCTATTTGCTACATATGTCTTCCAGCGGCTTGAATACAAAGAGATCCAACCAAAAACAGTTGTGAAATCTGTGAAGTAGTTGGTTTTCGATACAGGCTTTTGAATGCAATTTTATTTTTTATTTTTTTATTTTTTTTTTTATTTTAACCATTAACTCAGCCTACCTCCTTCTAACTCCAATCGAGGTATCGACGTAGCAAGTGCTGGTACTACCTTAGATTTTGCAGAGACTAGATTGACCATTACTTCGCCCTTCCTGTCGAGCGTAGACTACTGCCCCATATGCAAATGAGGATACGTCAGAAAATTCACAAAGTTCAATGGTTTATTGAGCATGAGAACTGGAACTTATCTAAAGCCTAAGACGAATATATTCCAAGAGTTTTTGCGGGATCCGCCTTAACCTTTAAAGGTTCGATTCAATTGGGATCTTCAGTAAAGTTTTGGCAATTAGTGCGAAACTTATGAAGCTCGAATTGGCCAAGATTTAATAAAGCAGTTACTTGGTCTTTTAATTCCCTTAACTTGGGGATAGAATCCGCTCCGCAGAGCATGTCATCCATGTTGAAATTGCGCGCCACTGCCTCACTAGCTACTGGATAGAGTTGACGATATCGCTTAGTTAAATATTAAATTTAGCGAACGGCAAAAAAGGGCGCTGAGTTTGTTCCATATGTTACAGTTTTAAGGCGGAAGATTTTTATAGGCTCTGTCTTAGCCAGCCTCCACAAGATGCATTGGCAATTACAGTCTTTGGTGTTAACTAAAATCTAACTATACATCTTAGATATGTCCGCAGTAAGCGCATATCTAAAAAAAACAAAATCCACTCAGTGCTTCAAAAAGATTTGGCTCCTACTAACATTGTGTCATTTAGTGATAGTCCATTGCACGATTTGCACGACGCGACAAACACGACTCTTAATTTAGTCGTCAACTTTTCTGGTCGACAAACAGAATGATGAGGCATTATATATTTCACCTTTTATATTTGATCTGACGGCACCTCCTCCAGGTGCTGCAAATAAATTCGCTATACGAAACATTTTTTAATCTTTTAAATTTTTATTGAGTTTTCTTTCAAGATTTAAAAGTCTAGTTAAAGCAATTTTGTATAAATCTCTCAACTCTAATTTGAGTTCTTTAAATGGCAGCGCAACTATGAACCGATTTTTCTTGTTACTCCTTACGTTCTCCACAAAATGCCTTTCACAGGATTCCTCAGCTACGGATAATTATAATCTTTCGCATTCCCAAAACTTTTGCACTAGGGTGTTTAGGTCTTCACTCTCACCTCGATCGCTTCCCGCGACGAGTGAAACGGTTGCAGATGGCACACATTCTCCTACAATAATCCAAACTAAAATAGATTTTCAAAGTACTGGTTTATTGATCCCAGTCTTAATTTGACCCGGAATGATAAGCTTAAAAAAGAAGTTCACCCCGAGAAGCATAGGAACTTCAAGTGCCGAGTCAAATACTGGATCTGCCAGTCTGATTTGGGCTGAGACTCCATATGGCCGATGCTGTTTTGGCTGGAATGTAGTGCGTGATCAGTGAAAGTACACTAAATTCATCAGTGGTTGAAAAATTTTGACACC
The DNA here is from genome assembly GCA_014170255.2 of Drosophila triauraria. Classification (NCBI taxonomy): domain Eukaryota; kingdom Metazoa; phylum Arthropoda; class Insecta; order Diptera; family Drosophilidae; genus Drosophila; species Drosophila triauraria. The sequence continues at coordinate 4,357,030 of JABJVT010000007.1, forward strand.
CTCGACTTAAATGTAGCCTTGACCTCTCCTAGAATTTTTGCTTGCGAATCTCCAATTCTATTCAACGAATAATTAACCTCTCGTACCTCGAGTTTCAGTTTGTAAGCTAGGCTAGCCGTCACAAAGTTTAACTGACTTTCTGAGTCCAGCACGCACCTGCACAGATAATAGCTAAAATCCTTATTTCAAACCAATACAACAGCCGTCGCCAAGAAACTTATAGCTCGGCTTGATAGCAAAGCGCTATAAATGAAACCCTAATTGGGTTGATTATCTCCTGTCTGGCTAGAATCTTTAACCCCATTTCTCCTTTCGAAATCGAATCGTACTTCCGTAGAAAGCGGACGTGTTTCGCGCGAGCTCCGGGAAAGTTACAGAAAGTGAATGATTTAAAGACAAATATTAATAAATAATAAATAAATAAAAAATTAGAGATATGATTAAAACAAGTGCATAGTTATTTTATAAATATAAGTGCCACGCGAAATAGCTCAATGAGCGACGAATAAAAGAAAGAGCGTATAAGCTCCGGTTATTTCTTTTATCTCTCAACGCACGACAGCAACGAAAATTCTACAATGAAAAACCGTCTACTGGCGATAACCGAAAAGCACCGTCTTGCTCATCCGTTCTACTCACTCCTACTTCTACGTTTTGGAGTTCTCAGTGTAAGACCCCCTTACCATTGGATTCGACGCATGGCTCACCAACAACAAGCAAAGGCAAAATTTCGGCAACTGCAGCAGAAGCAATAGCAACAACTAGAGCAACGGCCAATACCGCGGAAACGATTGCGATGTCATCGACTGCAGTACCAAATGCATCGACAGCAAAAATTGCAAGCTCCAAAGCCAATATCGGCAATATTCAACTAGCGGCCCCGGCCAAACAGACCGGCATAGATGGCTAAATTCAAATTAAGCGTAAGCTTAGCCCGCAGAACAACGCGGTCGGTGACAAGCCAAAGATAAACTATTACACGTACCAACTAAAAAGCAGCAAGGGCTTGCAAGTAGTACTAAAAGGAATCGAGCCCGACGTAACCTCCAACGAAATCCTAGATCCCCTTAAAGAAAAGGGGTTTTCTGCAAAGAACGTTAGCAACATCATAAACAAAAACAGAAAGACGCAACCACTCTTTAAGGTCGAGCTGGAGCCAGACAGCAGAGCTTTGAAGAAAAAGGAATTGCACCCCATTTATAATATGCAATTCCTATTGCACCGAAGAATTACGGTAAAAGAACCACATAAAAGGAACGGCCCAGTGCAGTGCACAAACTGCCAGGAACACAAACCAGGACATACTGCACACTTCACCCAGTCTGTGTGGTTTGCGGAGACTTCTACAATTCCGCAAACTGCCCTGCTAAAACGGAAGACCCCACAAGAAGAAATGTGCAAAGTGCGGAGGAAACCATACGGCAAACTACAGATGGTCTATATGGTATGGTCTACAAAGAGCTAAAGAGTCGCATTCGACGAGTGACAGCAACGCGCCATCAGAATACACAAAACGTGTACACTTACTCACAAACGACGCCGGACGTAGTAAGTGTCCAGCACACTCTTTTGTTTTGTGTCGCTTACTGAAACATACCAAACATAGCCCATGCCTTTTTACTTCATGATATCTTTTCATCAGTGTTAGTGATTGAAACTTTGGGCATGCTTTCAAATAATGAGATCCCGAACAACATTGTTTTTCTCTAAACACGTTCTGTTCTGTTTCGATTAAGCGCGTTTAAAAGGCCACTGCGAATTGAGTTAAACTCATCTTCTTTATTTCTTTTCGGAGCCATATTTGGGACTTAAAATATTATGAATATTTCTTGAAAAGGAATTTTAGTCTAAGCGCTACTGCCGAACGGCGAAAATACAGGGATCACTTCCGTTTTACTTGCCTTGTTTATATGTATATACATATACATATGCGAAAAACGGTTCTAAAACGGTTCTATATGTCGCCAATTTTAGCTCAAAATCGCCAGAACTATGATATAATACATATTAGATGTATGCAATAACATGTGTTCTTTTGTTGGTTTATTAGAAGAGAAGTAATGAGTTATAAAATAAATATTATGTGCAACTTTCGCTTCTCTAAGAATGCATAAATATACGTTATTTTGGAAGTAAATTACCCGAGCGCTTCCCGAACAGTCGGCATTTTTTTCCATAGCTTCGGTTCCGTGCAATCGTCGCTTCTCTTAAGACGCATAAATATGCGTACTATCCGAAACCAGCATTTGTTATTGTTTTTTATTCACTTTCTCTTTCATAAAAGTGCAAACGTAGCTTCTCTTAAAACGTATAAAGATGCAATATTTTGGAAACCAGCATTTGAAACGTAAAGAGAAAATAAAATGAAAAGAAACTCACAAAAAAATAAGAAGAAAAGAGAATGAAAAAACACGCGGTTGGTTTTTGCGTTTTCTTTTGTTACTTGCTTTAGTTGAATTAAGAAGTTTGCTTGATACAGTTGTGAAATTCATTTTAATAAGTATGCAAGGTAAGAAAACATATTATATCTATTATAAAATTAAAGATTCAATAAAGATTCATTTCAGTTTCAGACATATTAACAATATAAGGTAAGCCACTACCATAATTAAATAAATAATATATTACCTTTATTTCAGATATGGTATGTATTCGTAAATATACAAACTATAATATTTATCATTTCAGGTTTCGTCTATTTATAGGTCATAATATTATAATTTTTTATTTCAGATAATATTTTTGCGTTTTATGGTGAGTGTATATAATTTTAGTTTCCCATTTATTATTTTTATAACTCTATTCAATTATTGCATCAAAAAACAATATTATTATTTTCAATATAATTGCAGGTTTTCTTCATTAACCACATATAAAAATGTATTGTGCGATTTATTTAACCTACATGTATATTATATACACATGTCAAAAACAAGAAAATATACGTTTTTAAATAAATTTTTAATGTTGTTTTAATGGTTATTAATACATTCTCACCGAACGGTTCTTTATGTATGCTACATATGTGTTCCTTAAGCCTTCCTTCATAACAGTTATATAACTGTTATCAAAGGGTTATTTTGAAGCGGTATTTTGCATGAAAGATACATTGCTACAGAACCGTTATTGATGTGTGCTGCAGATGGGTTATATAACGCATATTTTAGAAACTAAAGTTGAAAGCGAAACCCGAAGATTGTCGAAGTGTAATATACGTTATTTATATGTTGCGAAAGAACTGTTGCAGCATACAAAAAAAAGAACAGTGGTTTCCTTGTTTCACCCCATATTAATCTGAAAGGAAGACTGCAAGTATTGAGAATGCATTCTTTGCTGCCAAAGAACGCATAGAAATGTGCTTGCTGGAAGCGACCAGGTCCGACTGGGAATCAACGGCTTCGCTGCTAAACCGTAAATTACTACAACAATGTTTCAGTTGCATGTGAGTTTTGCAATATCAATTCAAGGTTGCATGTACAAAACTCGCTGCTTGATCACTTTTATATATATGCGTTTCGCTTTAAAGCTCCTACGCTGTCTGTCCTTCAGCGACTTTTCCGCTTCAAACTTTCTGCAAACGGGCTGAACTTTCTCCAAGAAATTCCCTGCTCGCGATTCTAGTTTTTTTACTTTTTCTTATTCTATAGATCTTTCCTAAGTATGAGCGTTAACATTGCTCTTAAATATCGATTTATTGACATATTTACAGCTCTGTTATACTTCATTAGTTATCTTCATAAGTTTTCAGTTATACAATTCAAATTCAAAACAAACTGTTACAAAATAATACTAGTTCTCCCGGCCAAAATATTTTTCAGGAATTCAAGAGTTCGTCCCGAAAACCTATATAAGATGGAACTTATTTCAAGGATAGATAGGAATAAGTTGACGAAATCGATAGCACTACTCTAACGAATATATGGACCTTTAAAAATACACATGGATGGAAGCCCTCTGCGACCAATTATGTAGTTGACATACTGAAAAACTAATTTCGTTTGACGTAGTATCATTTGGGGTGTTCCTTAGGGTACTTTTTAATGCTCCAGACACCTTGATATGGGTTACGAAATACCTGAAATCCTTCTACGTCTTTTAACACGAACCTATCATTTCTTAATACTTCGGAATTAACTTTCTAGAAACTCCTGCCGTGCTATCGAAGTCTCCTTTTTTGTATTCTGAAGGCTTTCTCGCTGTCTTATCATATTGCACTTTGTTGTATGCTTGTGATTTTTCTTGATTTTGCTCTGCTTCGTTTCTAATTTTCTTTAAATCCCTGTCTTCTGGTGTATTGTCCAATTCTTCTAGCTTTTCTTTTAGCTCATCTACAATTTGTCCTTTTTGTTCTATGCCAAAAAACACCTTACTAGGAATTTGCTTTTTACTGCGGTTTTCGTGTTATTAAGCACGTGTTCTACTTTGTCTATCACTGTATCCCAATATATACCTTTCTCTGCTTCTATCAGTTTAGCTATCATTGGCCCAAGACTTCTGTTCGCCTGCGGTGATCCCGTTGCAAACTTCATATGCTTAATGCTAAGCTCTGACAAAAATTGGTTGTCTGTAAAGTCGGTTTACTGACGATAGTTGAACGTGACAACGTCTTAAGAAAAAACTGATGGAATGGTAGCATTTTTCAAAAGAAAATTTTCATTTAATTTGTTTAATAAATTTGAATGTGTATAGAGAAGGAGGTAATTGGAAATCACAATGAAATTGATCAAGTTAGATTTATTTGTACGCATAAATACAATTATGTCAATGTTTTTTTACAATTTTTTTTCCATGGTGGGATTGTAAGCGGTTCTGTAAAATAAATCGTCGTTCGATACAATATAAAAAAATTTTTCATAAAATAAAAATTAAATTGTTAAAATTAAAATTTTGATTTTATTATTTTAATAATATAATTAAATTTGTTCAATTAGTTACTTAATTATTTTTGCAAATTTACTTGTAATTTGTTATAAAAAAGTAATAATTTTAAATAATTCATTATAAGAATAAACAATGATTAAATTATTGTTTATAAATCTTACATTTAAAATTTAAAATTTGGAAACATTAAAATAGTCGTAAATCTAGTTTTTAAAAAGCCCGCCTCAATGTGTTTGATATAGGAGAAAATGTTCCCTTTGACGGATGGCTGGTCCAACCTGTCATTTCAGACACGGTGTTGTGATATGTGGAAGATTTAATATTTATGTTTTAATTTTTTAAAATCATAGCTACGCTCGATAATTATTTCTCTCTCTTCTCTGCTACTGCTGCTCACGTCACGTTTGCACTGTCTGCCGACGTCGGCAGAGAAAAATGTTCGACAGCGAAAATTGTGGCTCTATATAGATTCTCTCTGCAAGTAGGAGAGAGACGGATGTCGAACGCTGCCGAACGCAAAGGCCGATTGTGCTTCTTTGTCGCTCGTTCCGCGCTCTCGCTTGCACTTCAAGCCTTACATGGAAAGCCTCAGATCAGTGATGTCCACACAAATACAATGACATCTGTGTGTAGGAGAAAAACGAAGTTGGCTTCGCGCGAGACGTTGCGGTTGCCAGAGCAGTGCAAAGCATTCTCTCTCTCTCATTCTCTCTCTTCTCTGCTGCTGCTGCTCACGTCACGTTTGCACTGTCTGTGTAGCGGCAGAGGTAACGACGCATGAGTCATGCTTTTCAAGCGTGCAGCCTGCTCTATCGATTTACAAGACGTTATCACGTCAAAACCATCGAATTCTTTGAAGTGATACAGCTTCCCTGTCTGAAATTGTGCATTTAGGCTTGCTATATGCTCTGAAGTAGTCCCTCAATGCGGTAATGACTTCCCTTGTGTTAGTAGTCTTTGTGGCATATAAACGTACAAACTTTGTGAAACCGTCAATAACCACAAAAATATGTTTTTCGTTCTACCTGAATCGACTGGGCCATAATGATCGATATGTATTGGCTCAAACGGTTTGTTGCCTTTCGGTATGCAGTGCAGAAATCCCTCCTTGCCTTTCTTAGGGAATATGCAATACATTTTAAACAGTTCTGAATATGGCTTAAACACTTGTCTTTGGCGTAAGGAAACCAATAAGTTTTCGAGATGACATCTAACATCTTGTCTCTGCCTATGTGTCCAATCTCATTGTGGTACTTGTACAGAATATGATCTTCCATATCTGTAAGAACATAAAATAAAAGTCTGCCATCGTTACATTTCCTATAAATTATTCCGTTTCTCATTTCGAACAATTTATGTTCGTTTTCCTCTAAGTGTTCTTTGATTCCTTGAATCTTTGGACCCTTGGCTTGGCAGATTACCAGATTATCTTCAAACGAATTTGTTTCTACTATCAAAATACTTGTGCATCTACTAAGAGCGTCAACATGTTGCATCCGCTTTCCCTCTCTATGTATCAGCTCATAGTCATAATTTTGGAGCTCTAGCGCGCACCTAGCTATACGCGGATTAAGATCGATCCTATTGAGCGTTAATGTAAGAAAATTACAATCAGTAATAATCTTAAATCGTTTTCCATATAAATATATTCGAAACCTACGCAACGCGTGAAAATGGCCATTGTTTCAAGCTCGAAGCTATGATATTTTGACTCTGCAGCGGTTGTGCGCTTGGAAAAAATAAAAGATGTGGTGTAATTTTCCATCTTCCTTCTTTGACATAGCACAGCTCCGAAACCTAGAGCGCTAGCATCACAGTGCAGCTCCACCTCGTCTTTATAGTTGTAAATTGCCAAAACCGGTGCTTGAACTAGCTTCTCTTTAAGAATTAGAAAACAGTTCATTTCCTCTCTCCAAACTTAAATTTTTCGTCTTTTCTCAGAAGATCATATAATGGTTTGGCCAACGTTGAAAAATCTTTTATAAATCTACGGAAGTACGAACATAAGCCAAGAAAACTTTGGACAGATTGTGTTTTCGCTGGGTTGGAAAATTCTGTATTGCTTCTATACCTTTGTCGTCAGCCCTGATGCCTTCCCCGTTTATAATGAATCCTAAGTATTTTATGTTAGTTTGAAGGAACTCGCATTTATCCATACGTAATTCTAATTTGTTTTGAACTAATCTGATAAACACTTCTTTTAGAATTTTCAAGTGTTCGTCTGTATCCCTGCTGGCGATCATTATGTCGTCCATGTACACAATTACTTTGTTGTCTCTAATAAGATCATCAAAATATTGTTTACAAACCTCTGAAATACCGCCGATGCAGTTTTAAGGCCCATTGGCATCCTGAGAAATTCGAATTGCCCTAATGGTGTAACAAAGGAAGTGTACTTAACCGATTCCTTAGCAACAAAAACATGAAAATATCCATTCTTTAAATCAAGTTTTGTAAAGACTTTCTTGATTACTAGTTTGTCCAGTAGGGCATCGATGAGCGGTATGGGATAATTGTCTTTAATTAGCACCTTGTTAAGTTTTCTAGAGTCTATGCATAGTCTTATGTCTCCGGTTTTTTTTCACTAATACTATAGGTGAAGCGTATTCGGATTCACTCGGTTGTATTATTCCGTTTTTTAAATACTCATCTAGCAATAGTTGCAATTTTTCTTTCTCTGAATAAGCGAGACGCCTTGGGGCACAGCTAAACGGCTTTGATGTATCTAAATTTAATTTTATTTAATATTTAATGAGAGGGTCCTTAGGCCTTTCTAAACCCATATAATTGCATTCAATAAGTTCTTTTAGCCGACTGTTTAATTCTGGATTGTTATTTGATCCGCATATGTAATTCGTTTTTCCGTTTCCAAGTAATTTATACTAAGCATTTCTCTAACAGTTTCTTCATAGTTACTAAGCATTTTGCTAACCGTTGGACTGACCGCCTTACTAACTTCGGGACTAAACGCTTGACTAACTGTTTGATTAGTTCTGGGACTCACTGTCCCTGAATAACTAACTGTCGGGCAAACTGTTGCACTAGTTTCCCTATCCTTAAGACTAACTATTTCACTATCCTTAAAACCAACTGTCTCACTATCTTTAAGACTAACTGTCTCACCAACTGTTTCATTTGCTGCCTCCTAACTATTTCACTAACTGTTTCACTAACTGTCTCACTAACTGTTGCACTAACTATATCACTAACTGTCTCATTAACTGTATCACTAACTGTTGCACCAACTGTATCCCTAGCTGTTTCACTAGCTGTATCACTAACTATCGGACTGACTGTTTCCCAACTTCTTCCTTAGGATTTCGAAAGTATCTTCGGGTGAAGTGTTGATATTTAAACCGTGTTTTACTTTGCATGCATTCACATTCGCAGCAATTTTCGATTTTCGGGAGTCGAGGGTGCTACCGTAACCATTTTCAAAGTGTCTAGATCTAGTTTTAGTTGGCAAGCCTCCAAAAATTTCTTCCAAGAACCACATCATGGCTCATAGACTCATTTGGGACTATGTACAGATGAAAATAACACTTTATTCTTTTTTATAATATAACATAATATTTTTCCATATATTTTCAGTTGGCTTTTGTTTAGCCCGAAATAGTTTTCCGAAACGGATTCCAAACTAACTTTAGTAGTAGACAAATTGCTTAGCTTAGCAAATGAAATTGGGCTCCCAGTGTCTATGAGGCATGCTGTAATTAATGGTAAGAGTTGTTGTGAAAAAATATCTTAAAATATCTTACATAGTTGTTTGTATTTGTGCTCTTGCGTTCAGGGCACTGTGCAACGAAGTGTCCGAATGTCCCACAAGCATAGCAGGCTCCCTTTTCGGCTTAAGGCATTCCTTGGCTAAGTGCTTCTTGGAATTGCAATTGTTGGCTGCAACTCCTCCGGAAAAGTCCTTCGAAGAATTTCTTCTTTCGCTTGCGCTCTGGCAAACGCACTCCTGCGAAAGCCTTCAACATCTGCTCCGGTTCAGAGAAGCACTGTATTCGAGCCTGGTCACGCAATGCTGCAGCTGGATTTTCCTCGATGATGTTTTCGAGGAGCTCCTCCACATCAATGTTGATGTCGTTCGCTAGCATGATCTTGTCCTCGAAATATGCAACAAACTTTTCTTCTGGACGCCATTGACGTTTTTGGAATGCGCTCCTTAGTTCCCCTTTGGACATTTTTGTTCAGAATGACAATATCAATTGCTCGCAAGGCGACCGGCTGGCTCCAAAATGCGTGTTGCGTTTGCGTGCAGCCAGCGTTGAGCATTGCCTTTGAGTTTGGCAATAAGGAGCATGCGCATGTACCCGGCGTCCAAATTGTAGACTTGCGCATTGTTGTGAAGCTGTGTGACCCAGTTACGAGCACATAGGCTGCCGTCGTACTCCATGGTCACCTCTTTGCCAAAGCGAGAGTTACAGTTACGAGGCATCAGTCTTGGGTCCAATTGAGCAGAGGAGACATCCTGCGAGTATGAATTTATAATATGCTGGAAAGGAGCTTGCAAATAAATAGACTGTATTGTTTGGAATTCCAAATAAGAATGAATGTTGACATTTACTACGAATGTGTGTGTGTCTGTCAAATTACAAGGATGTGTGTGTTCGGCTGGAGGTACGTTCATGCGGGGATGGGGCATGTTAACTCCTCCCCAGTCCGAAGAGAAGGCCATTAAGAGGCCGGATCGGAGAAGGGTGGCTAGGCGACGTGTTGTGGTTTTACGCTGAAGAAGTTTTACTGGATTCTTAGGAATTTGTGCTGGTATTGGTGGATGTTGTTGCCATGAACTCCGACGATATTATGAAGAGGGTGATTTGTAAATGTGTTAATCTTATGCTAACGTTACATTTTGCTTACATATTATCTCTCTATATGTTGTATTTGTTCCTTATTAAATAACAATTTAGGGATAGTGTTTTGGTGTCTTTAGTGTCTTTGTTTAATAGTGTGGTCCATCTTGTGTTTCTATATATTGTCTTCTATTTGTTTGATTTTCTTTCGTAAGACTTCTAATGATATTTTAAAGGTTGGGGGTTTTTGGAAAGATTCTGGAACTAGTTTGTTGCTAAGAATTATGTGTCGGTGTTAGTATTTTTCTTAACTGTTTTTCTAATTTTTTGTTTGTGTAACTTTTGACCTCTAGTTGTTAGGAATGTGACGTCTTTGTCTTTACCTACTTTGTGTAACGAAAATCTCGGTGTTATCTTGTTTCTACGGTTTTCTTTTCTATATACCGTATCATTAGGCTCGACTTGGACTGGTGTCTCTCTGTTCTCGTTTAATTTAGCCAATCTTATTTCTGTAGTCGCGTTTAAATGTTCCTGTACTTTTGGGTATATGACTTGTCTAAATTCGTTTAATTTGTTAAGGTAGTCGTGTTGGTTGTCGAATTTTATTGTTTTGTTGAATATGTGAGTTCTTCCGTGAAAGAGTTCAAAAGGGTATAGGAAGAGCTGGAGTGTATTGCATTGTTATATGTTGCTACTGCTTCTGCGAGTATTTGGTTATGTCCGCATTCTAGGCGTGCTTCCTTTCTTTTGTTCATGATTATCCTGTATAGTTCGGTTAAGGTGGAATGCAGCCTTTCGACAAAAGCGTTGCCCGTTGATTGTTGAAATGAAGTTGTATGAGCTGTTATTTGGAATTGGTTTAAGAGGTCGTTGAATAGACTGCCCGAAAATTCCGCGCCCTGGTCGAAAATTATTTTTTGGTGCGCCAGAGTGATTTATGAATTTTAATAGGGCATCGGCAACTTTATTGAACTCTTATTTGTAAGGGGTATGCTTGCGCTAGCTTGGTGAATTTGCCGATAATGGTGAGGTTACAAGAATTATTAATGGAATATATGTCTATATGCACGACTGCCAATGGTCCCTTTGGTGCGGTTGGGGCTTGCATCAATGGTCTATGGGGTGTCTATCATACTTGAGGGTTAGGCAGGTGTCGCAATCTTTTATTATTTTTGTGATAATGTCTTTTAAATGCGGAAAATAAATGTCCTTTTCAAATGGTTATATGTTTCATCTATCCCCTATGATTGGTGTTAATATGGTATTCACGAATTTTGTTTTCCTGGTCATGGGGATTAGTGATTTCGGCTAGCCATATTTTGCAACGCGCAATTTTGTAGAGGTCATTTCGGAGAAATAATTATAATAGGACTCTTCTATTAAATTGAAAATATCGTCTGGTGCAAATATCGCGAATGTTTTATTCGGTTTTAGGATTGTTTGAAGGGTGTTTGTAACAGAGTCGAAAGTATGCACGGGTTCTGTGATTATGTGCCTTATTTTATGGACAAATGGTGTTTTTATTTGGCTTGATGGCGTTGTTCCGGTGCGGAATATTATTTGGCTATTGTAATGATTAAGTGGTTGTGAAGCGACTGGTATAATTTGTGGGTCTTCGTTTATGTTCAAGTTCGGTTCAATTCTGCTGAGTGCGTCAGCGACTACGTTTTGCGACCCTTTTTGTATACGACTTCGTAGTCGTAAGCGGCCAGGATGGTTTTTCATCGGAGTAGTTTTGGGTTCTGGCCCTTCAGATTTTCTAGCCAGACTAATGGCTTATGGTCTGTGACTATTTTGAATCTACGACCGAAGAGGTATGGTCTGAAATGACGTACAGACCAAATGATAGATAGCATTTCTTTCTCTATCGTAGAATAACGGACTTCCGTGTCCGATAGTGTCCTGCTAGCGAAGGATCTGTCATTAGTGTCTGGGCCTTGTGACAACACAGAGCCTATCGCATAATTACTTGCGTCTGTGGTCAACGTAAACGGTTTGTTGAAATCAGGGTATGTGAGTATGGGATCGTTACAAAGAAGATCTTTTGACGTTTCGACTGCTTCTTTAAATTCGTCGTCTATTATTATAGATTTCTTTCCTTTTAATTGTCTTGTTATGGGTTTAGTTATTTTCGCGAAGTCCTTTATGAATTTCCTGTAATACACTAGTAGTCCTAAAATGACTTAATTTCCCTAGTTGTCTTCGGGCAGGGATGTCCTTGCTGGCTTGAATCTTAAGTGGGTTTGGTTTGACTCTTCTTGGGTGACGATATGTCCCAAGAAGTCGATTTCCTTCCTTAAAAGTTGCAGTTGCTCTGTTGGATTTTTAGGTTTGCGTTTTGGAGTTTTGTGAATACGGATTTAACATCTGGTTTATGTTTTTGAGTGAGGGTGAGAATATTATTATGTCGTCGAGATAGACGAGACAGACGTAACCGACTAAGTCATCTAAGACGTTGTCCATAACGCGTTGGAAAGTGGCAGGGGCGTTCTTGAGACCGAAGGGCATTCTCGTGAACTCATAATGCCCATTTTCGACGGTGAATGCCGTCTTGCTTGCGTCGCGTGGGTTCATTTGAATTTGGTGAAAGCCACTTGCTAAGTCTATGGTTGGTTATTTTGAAGCGGTATTTTGCATGAAAGATACATTGCTACAGAACCGTTATTGATGTGTGCTGCAGATGGGTTATATAACGCATATTTTAGAAACTAAAGTTGAAAGCGAAACCCGAAGATTGTCGAAGTGTAATATACGTTATTTATATGTTGCGAAAGAACTGTTGCAGCATACAAAAAAAGAACAGTGGTTTCCTTGTTTCACCCCATATTAATCTGAAAGGAAGACTGAGAGAATGCATTCTTTGCTGCCAAAGAACGCATAGAAATGTGCTTGCTGGAAGCGACCAGGTCCGACTGGGAATCAACGGCTTCGCTGCTAAACCGTAAATTACTACAACAATGTTTCAGTTGCATGTGAGTTTTGCAATATCAATTCAAGGTTGCCTGTACAAAACTCGCTGCTTGATCACTTTTATATATATGCGTTTCGCTTTAAAGCTCCTACGCTGTCTGTCCTTCAGCGACTTTTCCGCTTCAAACTTTCTGCAAACGGGCTGAACTTTCTCCAAGAAATTCCTGCTCGCGATTCTAGTTTTTTACTTTTCTTATTCTATAGATCTTTCCTAAGTATGAGCGTTAACATTGCTCTTAAATATCGATTTATTGACATATTTACAGCTCTGTTATACTTCATTAGTTATCTTCATAAGTTTTCAGTTATACAATTCAAATTCAAAACAAACTGTTACAAAATAATACTAGTTCTCCTGGCCAAAATATTTTTCAGGAATTCAAGAGTTCGTCCCGAAAACCTATATAAGATGGAACTTATTTCAAGGATAGATAGGAATAAGTTGACGAAATCGATAGCACTACTCTAACGAATATATGGACCTTTAAAAACACATGGATGGAAGCCCTCTGCGACCAATTATGTAGTTGACATACTGAAAACTAATTTCGTTTGACGTAGTATCATTTGGGGTGTTCCTTAGGGTACTTTTAATGCTCCAGACACCTTGATATGGGTTACGAAATACCTGAAATCCTTCTACGTCTTTTAACACGAACCTATCATTTCTTAATACTACTGAATTAACTTTCTAGAAACTCCTGCCGTGCTATCGAAGTCTCCTTTTTGTATTCTGAAGGCTTTCTCGCTGTCTTATCATATTGCACTTTGTTGTATGCTTGTGATTTTCTTGATTTTGCTCTGCTTCTGTTTCTAATTTTCTTTAAATCCCTGTCTTCTGGTGTATTGTCCAATTCTTCTAGCTTTCTTTTAGCTCATCTACAATTTGTCCTTTTGTTCTATGCCAAAAACACCTTACTAGGAATTTGCTTTTTACTGCGGTTTTCGTGTTATTAAGCACGTGTTCTACTTTGTCTATCACTGTATCCCAATATATACCTTTCTCTGCTTCTATCAGTTTAGCTATCATTGGCCCAAGACTTCTGTTCGCCTGCGGTGATCCTGTTGCAAACTTCATATGCTTAATGCTAAGCTCTGACAAAAATTGGTTGTCTGTAAAGTCGGTTTACTGACGATAGTTGAACGACAACGTCTTAAGAAAAACTGATGGAATGGTAGCATTTTCAAAAGAAAATTTTCATTTAATTTGTTTAATAAATTTGAATGTGTATAGAGAAGGAGGTAATTGGAAATCACAATGAAATTGATCAAGTTAGATTTATTTGTACGCATAAATACAATTATGTCAATGTTTTTTACAATTTTTTTCCATGGTGGGATTGTAAGCGGTTCTGTAAAATAAATCGTCGTTCGATACAATATAAAAATTTTTCAAAAAAAAAAAATTAAATTGTTAAAAAAAAAATTTTGATTTTATTATTTTAATAATATAATTAAATTTGTTCAATTAGTTACTTAATTATTTTTGCAAATTTAATTGTAATTTGTTATAAAAAGTAATAATTTTAAATAATTCATTATAAGAATAAACAATGATTAAATTATTGTTTATAAATCTTACATTTAAAATTTAAAATTTGGAAACATTAAAATAGTCGTAAATCTAGTTTTTAAAAAGCCCGCCTCAATGTGTTTGATATAGGAGAAAATGTTCCCTTTGGACGGATGGTTGGTCCAACCTGTCATTTCAGACACGGTGTTGTGATATGTGAAGATTTAATATTTATGTTTTAATTTTTAAAATCATAGCTACGCTCGATAATTATTTCTCTCTCTTCTGCTACTGCTGCTCACGTCATTGCTTGCACTGTCTGCCGACGTCGGCAGAGGAAAATGTTCGACAGCGAGAATTGTGGCTCTATATAGATTCTCTCTGCAAGTAGGAGAGAGACGGATGTCGAACGCTGCCGAACGCAAAGGCCGATTGTGCTTTGTCGCTCGTTCCGCGCTCTCGCTTGCACTTCAAGCCTTACATGGAAAGCCTCAGATCAGTGATGTCCACACAAATACAATGACATCTGTGTGTAGGAGAAAAACGAAGTTGGCTTCGCGCGAGACGTTGCGGTTGCCAGAGCAGTGCAAAGCATTCTCTCTCTCATTCTCTCTTCTGCTGCTGCTGCTCACGTCACGTTTGCACTGTCTGTGTAGCGGCAGAGGTAAAGACGCATGAGTCATGCTTTTCGAGCGTGCAGCCTGCTCTATCGATTTACAAGACGTTATCACGTCAAAACCATCGAATTCTTTGAAAGTGACACAGCTTCCCCCTGTCTGAAATTGTGCATTTAGGCTTGCTATATGCTCTGAAGTAGTCCCTCAATGCGGTAATGACTTCCTTGTGTTAGTAGTCTTTGTGGCATATAAACGTACAAACTTTGTGAAACCGTCAATAACCACAAAATATGTTTTTCGTTCTACCTGAATCGACTGGGCCATAATGATCGATATGTATTGGCTCAAACGGTTTGTTGCCTCGGTATGCAGTGCAGAAATCCCTCCTTGCCTTTCTTAGGGAATATGCAATACATTTTAAACAGTTCTGAATATGGCTTAAACACTTGTCTTTGGCGTAAGGAAACCAATAAGTTTTCGAGATGACATCTAACATCTTGTCTCTGCCTATGTGTCCAATCTCATTGTGGTACTTGTACAGAATATGATCTTCCATATCTGTAAGAACATAAAATAAAAGTCTGCCATCGTTACATTTCCTATAAATTATTCCGTTTCTCATTTCGAACAATTTATGTTCGTTTTCCTCTAAGTGTTCTTTGATTCCTTGAATCTTTGGACCCTTGGCTTGGCAGATTACCAGATTATCTTCAAACGAATTTGTTTCTACTATCAAAATACTTGTGCATCTACTAAGAGCGTCAACATGTTGCATCCGCTTTCCCTCTATGTATCAGCTCATAGTCATAATTTTGGAGCTCTAGCGCGCACCTAGCTATACGCGGATTAAGATCGATCCTATTGAGCGTTAATGTAAGAAAATTACAATCAGTAATAATCTTAAATCGTTTTCCATATAAATATATTCGAAACCTACGCAACGCGTGAAAATGGCCATTGTTTCAAGCTCGAAGCTATGATATTTTGACTCTGCAGCGGTTGTGCGCTTGGAAAAATAAAAGATGTGGTGTAATTTTCCATCTTCCTTCTTTGACATAGCACAGCTCCGAAACCTAGAGCGCTAGCATCACAGTGCAGCTCCACCTCGTCTTTATAGTTGTAAATTGCCAAAACCGGTGCTTGAACTAGCTTCTTTAAGAATTAGAAACAGTTCATTTCCTCTCCAAACTTAAATTTTCGTCTTTTCTCAGAAGATCATATAATGGTTTGGCCAACGTTGAAAAATCTTTTATAAATCTACGGAAGTACGAACATAAGCCAAGAAAACTTTGGACAGATTGTGTTTTCGCTGGGGTTGGAAAATTCTGTATCGCTTCTATACCTTTGTCGTCAGCCCTGATGCCTTCCCCGTTTATAATGAATCCTAAGTATTTTATGTTAGTCTGAATGAACTCGCATTTATCCATACGTAATTCTAATTTGTTTTGAACTAATCTGATAAACACTTTTAGAATTTTCAGTGTTCGTCTGTATCCCTGCTGGCGATCATTATGTCGTCCATGTACACAATTACTTTGTTGTCTCTAATAAGATCATCAAAAATATTGTTTACAAACCTCTGAAATACCGCCGATGCAGTTTTAAGGCCCATTGGCATCCTGAGAAATTCGAATTGCCCTAACGGTGTAACAAAGGAAGTGTACTTAACCGATTCCTTAGCAACAAAACATGAAAATATCCATTCTTTAAATCAAGTTTTGTAAAGACTTTCTTGATTACTAGTTTGTCCAGTAGGGCATCGATGAGCGGTATGGGATAATTGTCTTTAATTAGCACCTTGTTAAGTTTTCTAGAGTCTATGCATAGTCTTATGTCTCCGGTTTTTTTCTTCACTAATACTATAGGTGAAGCGTATTCGGATTCACTCGGTTGTATTATTCCGTTTTTAAATACTCATCTAGCAATAGTTGCAATTTTTCTTCTCTGAATAAGCGAGACGCCTTGGGGCACAGCTAAACGGCTTTGATGTATCTAAATTTAATTTTATTTAATATTTAATGAGAGGGTCCTTAGGCCTTTCTAAACCCATATAATTGCATTCAATAAGCTCTTTTAGCCGACTGTTTAATTCTGGATTGTTATTTGATCCGCATATGTAATTCGTTTTTTCCGTTTCCAAGTAATTTATACTAAGCATTTCTCTAACAGTTTCTTCATAGTTACTAAGCATTTTGCTAACCGTTGGACTGACCGCCTTACTAACTTCGGGACTAAACGCTTGACTAACTGTTTGATTAGTTCTGGGACTCACTGTCCCTGAATAACTAACTGTCGGGCAAACTGTTGCACTAGTTTCCCTATCCTTAAGACTAACTATTTCACTATCCTTAAAACCAACTGTCTCACTATCTTTAAGACTAACTGTCTCACCAACTGTTTCATTTGCTGCCTCCCTAACTATTTCACTAACTGTTTCACTAACTGTCTCACTAACTGTTGCACTAACTATATCACTAACTGTCTCATTAACTGTATCACTAACTGTTGCACCAACTGTATCCCTAGCTGTTTCACTAGCTGTATCACTAACTATCGGACTGACTGTTTCCCCAACTTCTTCCCTTAGGGATTTCGAAAGTATCTTCGGGTGAAGTGTTGATATTTAAACCGTGTTTTACTTTGCATGCATTCACATTCGCAGCAATTTTCGATTTTCGGGAGTCGAGGGTGCTACCGTAACCATTTTCAAAGTGTCTAGATCTAGTTTTAGTTGGCAAGCCTCCAAAAATTTCTTCCAAGAACCACATCATGGCTCATAGACTCATTTGGGACTATGTACAGATGAAAATAACACTTTATTCTTTTTATAATATAACATAATATTTTTCCATATATTTTCAGTTTGCTTTTGTTTAGCCCGAAATAGTTTTCCGAAACGGATTCCAAACTAACTTTAGTAGTAGACAAATTGCTTAGCTTAGCAAATGAAATTGGGCTCCCAGTGTCTATGAGGCATGCTGTAATTAATGGTAAGAGTTGTTGTGAAAAATATCTTAAAATATCTTACATAGTTGTTTGTATTTGTGCTCTTGCGTTCAGGGCACTGTGCAACGAAGTGTCCGAATGTCCCACAAGCATAGCAGGCTCCTTTTTCGGCTTAAGGCATTCTTGGCTAAGTGCTTTGAATTGCAATTGTTGGCTGCAACTCCTCTGGAAAAGTCCTTCGAAGAATTTCTCCTTTCGCTTGCGCTCCGGCAAACGCACTCCTGCGAAAGCCTTCAACATCTGCTCCGGTTCAGAGAAGCACTGTATTCGAGCCTGGTCACGCAATCCTCGATGATGTTTAAGGCATTCCTTGGCTAAGTGCTTCTTGGAATTGCAATTGTTGGCTGCAACTCCTCCGGAAAAGTCCTTCGAAGAATTTCTCCTTTCGCTTGCGCTCCGGCAAACGCACTCCTGCGAAAGCCTTCAACATCTGCTCCGGTTCAGAGAAGCACTGTATTCGAGCCTGGTCACGCAATCCTGCATGATGTGATGATCACGCAATTCCTCGATGATGTTTTCGAGGAGCTCCTCCACATCAATGTTGATGTCGTTCGCTAGCATGATCTTGTCCTCGAAATATGCAACAAACTTTTCTTCTGGACGCCATTGACGTTTTTGGAATGCGCTCCTTAGTTCCCTTTGGACATTTTTGTTCAGAATGCCAATATCAATTGCTCGCAAAGGCGACCGGCTGGCTCCAAAATGCGTGTTGCGTTTGCGTGCAGCCAGCGTTGAGCATTGCCTTTGAGTTTGGCAATAAGGAGCATGCGCATGTACCCGGCGTCCAAATTGTAGACTTGCGCATTGTTGTGAAGCTGTGTGACCCAGTTACGAGCACATAGGCAGCCGTCGTACTCCATGGTCACCTCTTTGCCAAAGCGAGAGTTACAGTTACGAGGCATCAGTCTTGGGTCCAATTGAGCAGAGGAGACATCCTGCGAGTATGAATTTATAATATGCTGGAAAGGAGCTTGCAAATAAATAGACTGTATTGTTTGGAATTCCAAATAAGAATGAATGTTGACATTTACTACGAATGTGTGTGTCTGTCAAATTACAAGGATGTGTGTGTGTTCGGCTGGAGGTACGTTCATGCGGGGATGGGGCATGTTAACTCCTCCCCAGTCCGAAGAGAAGGCCATTAAGAGGCCGGATCGGAGAAGGGTGGCTAGGCGACGTGTTGTGGTTTTACGCTGAAGAAGTTTTACTGGATTCTTAGGAATTTGTGCTGGTATTGGTGGATGTTGTTGCCATGAACTCCGACGATATTATGAAGAGGGTGATTTGTAAACTTTGTTAATCTTATGCTAACGTTACATTTTGCCATATTATCTCTCTATATGTTGTATTTGTTCCTTATTAAATACAAATTTAGGATAGTGTTTTGGTGTCTTTAGTGTCTTTGTTTAATAGTGTTGTCCATCTTGTGTTTCTATATATTGTCTTCTATTTGTTTGATTTTCTTTCGTAAGACTTCTAATGATATTTTAAAGGTTGGGGTTTTTGGAAAGATTCTGGAACTAGTTTGTTGCTGAGAATTATGTGTCGGTGTTAGTATTTTTCTTAACTGTTTTTCTAATTTTTGTTTGTGTAACTTTTGACCTCTAGTTGTTAGGAATGTGACGTCTTTGTCTTTACCTACTTTGTGTAACGAAAATCTCGGTGTTATCTTGTTTCTACGGTTTTCTTTTCTATATACCGTATCATTAGGCTCGACTTGGACTGGTGTCTCTGTTCTCGTTTAATTTAGCCAATCTTATTTCTGTAGTCGCGTTTAAATGTTCCTGTACTTTTGGGTATATGACTTGTCTAAATTCGTTTAATTTGTTAAGGTAGTCGTGTTGGTTGTCGAATTTTATTGTTTTGTTGAATATGTGAGTTCTTCCGTGAAAGAGTTCAAAGGGGTATAGGAAGAGCTGGAGTGTATTGCATTGTTATATGTTGCTACTGCTTCTGCGAGTATTTGGTTATGTCCGCATTCTAGGCGTGCTTCCTTTCTTTGTTCATGATTATCCTGTATAGTTCGGTTAAGGTGGAATGCAGCCTTTCGACAAAAGCGTTGCCCGTTGATTGTTGAAATGAAGTTGTATGAGCTGTTATTTGGAATTGGTTTAAGAGGTCGTTGAATAGACTGCCCGAAAATTCCGCGCCCTGGTCGAAAATTATTTTTTGGTGCGCCAGAGTGATTTATGAATTGTAATAGGGCATCGGCAACTTTATTGAACTCTTATTTGTAAGGGGTATGCTTGCGCTAGCTTGGTGAATTTGCCGATAATGGTGAGGTTACAAGAATTATTAATGGAATATATGTCTATATGCACGACTGCCAATGGTCCCTTTGGTGCGGTTGGGGCTTGCATCAATGGTCTATGGGGTGTCTATCATACTTGAGGGTTAGGCAGGTGTCGCAATCTTTTATTATTTTTGTGATAATGTCTTTTAAATGCGGAAAATAAATGTCCTTTTCAAATGGTTATATGTTTCATCTATCCCCTATGATTGGTGTTAATATGGTATTCACGAATTTTGTTTTCCTGGTCATGGGGATTAGTGATTTCGGCTAGCCATATTTTGCAACGCGCAATTTTGTAGAGGTCATTTCGGAGAAATAATTATAATAGGACTCTTCTATTAAATTGAAAATATCGTCTGGTGCAAATATCGCGAATGTTTTATTCGGTTTTAGGATTGTTTGAAGGGTGTTTGTAACAGAGTCGAAAGTATGCACGGGTTCTGTGATTATGTGCCTTATTTTATGGACAAATGGTGTTTTTATTTGGCTTGATGGCGTTGTTCCGGTGCGGAATATTATTTGGCTATTGTAATGATTAAGTGGTTGTGAAGCGACTGGTATAATTTGTGGGTCTTCGTTTATGTTCAAGTTCGGTTCAATTCTGCTGAGTGCGTCAGCGACTACGTTTTGCGACCCTTTTTTGTATACCGACTTCGTAGTCGTAAGCGGCCAGGATGGTTTTTCATCGGAGTAGTTTTGGGTTCTGGCCCTTCAGATTTTCTAGCCAGACTAATGGCTTATGGTCTGTGACTATTTTGAATCTACGACCGAAGAGGTATGGTCTGAAATGACGTACAGACCAAATGATAGATAGCATTTCTTTCTATCGTAGAATAACGGACTTCCGTGTCCGATAGTGTCCTGCTAGCGAAGGATCTGTCATTAGTGTCTGGGCCTTGTGACAACACAGAGCCTATCGCATAATTACTTGCGTCTGTGGTCAACGTAAACGGTTTGTTGAAATCAGGGTATGTGAGTATGGGATCGTTACAAAGAAGATCTTTTGACGTTTCGACTGCTTCTTTAAATTCGTCGTCTATTATTATAGATTTCTTTCCTTTTAATTGTCTTGTTATGGGTTTAGTTATTTTCGCGAAGTCCTTTATGAATTTCCTGTAATACACTAGTAGTCCTAAAATGACTTAATTTCCTAGTTGTCTTCGGGCAGGGATGTCCTTGCTGGCTTGAATCTTAAGTGGGTTTGGTTTGACTCCTTCTTGGGTGACGATATGTCCCAAGAAGTCGATTTCCTTCCTTAAAAGTTGCAGTTGCTCTGTTGGATTTTTAGGTTTGCGTTTTGGAGTTTTGTGAATACGGATTTAACATCTGGTTTATGTTTTTGGAGTGAGGGTGAGAATATTATTATGTCGTCGAGATAGACGAGACAGACGTAACCGACTAAGTCATCTAAGACGTTGTCCATAACGCGTTGGAAAGTGGCAGGGGCGTTCTTGAGACCGAAGGGCATTCTCGTGAACTCATAATGCCCATTTTCGACGGTGAATGCCGTCTTGCTTGCGTCGCGTGGGTTCATTTGAATTTGGTGAAAGCCACTTGCTAAGTCTATGGTTGTAAAATACATGGTCTTTCCTAAACTGTCTAGGATATCCGCAATGTTCGGGATAGGGTATCTATCAGAGACAGTTTTCACATTTAATTTCCGAAAATCGATTACCAAGCGCCACTTTTTTTCACCTGTGGTGTCACTTTTATTGGGTACGACCCAGACGGGTGCATTCCAAGGGGAATGGCTATTTTTTATGATATTTTGTTTGAGCATTTTTGAAATTTGCTTTCGAACTTCCTCTTTATGTACAAATGGGTAACGGTAAGATTTTGTGTGAAGTATTGGTGGGTTCGTGGAGAGAATTCTTCTGCCTGTAACGGTTCCTCGAGTCTGAGTTATTGCAGACTTCGAAGTAGGCGGATCCTGCGATTGCGGTGTATAAGCCGCCTGTTATGGATATTTGATTATCCAAATTCGTGGTTTCATATATAAAGTCTCCCTGCATGATGTTTACTGGGAGTGGTAATCGCATTTTAGTATTTTGTGGCAGGGTATGTAACGTGTCTACAGGATTTGTCCTTGTGAGGGTTGGAATGGCGGTTTCTGGTGTTTCTAGTATGGAGTCGGCAAAGTTTATTTTTGCATTTAGGCCGGATAGGAAGTCCATGCCTAGAAGACCATTAAAATGGGGTGGAAATTGAATAGTAATAACTTGAAATTGGGCATTTTCCGAATTGTTTGAAATTTATTCCATCTGTATATTCCTGAATTTTGAATGTACTAAGAACAGTGTGGATATTGATTTCGGAGGTTAGTTTTTGATTTGGTCTGTATTAATAAGTGCTGGATCTATGAATGAGCAGGTAGATCCAGTGTCTATTGGGAGTTTGAGAGGGTTTGACACCATGGGGTTTGGTGATAGAGAACGAATGGCAAGGAAGATCCATGAGTCTTCTTGCTTATGTAGCCGACTGGCTTCCCGAGGCTTCTAATAAAAATGTGCATCATCGTTGACGTTACATAGGGAGCGCTTGAATTATGGTTGTTCCTTTCTTGGTGGTTTAGGGTCTGAGCTGATCTGTCGCCATTGTGGAAGGGGTTCGAATTTTGTTTAGAATTTTGTTGATGGGGAGCGTCTGTTATTATTGTTGTTAAAGTTCTGTTGTCCCAGTGGGTAACGACCACTATTATTGTTGTTGAAATTTTGTTGTCGTTGTGTAAAACGACTATTATTGTCATTGTTGTTGTTATAATGTCGTGGTACATGACGAGCGTGGTTGTCATTATTATAGTTTTGCTGTCGTGGTATGTAGCGGCTATTATAGTCACCGTTGGTTTGTTGTCTTTCGGCATATGGGTGATTCCTGTATATCGAGCTGTCGCGTCGTCGGTTTTCCTGGTGTTTATTCAGGCTTCTAGAGAAATTTAATTCGATCTGCCCGTACTCGTACGCTTTCTCGATTGTATCTGGCTTTGTTTTCTAATGGCTGACCTAAGTGGGTCTTTTAATCCAAACAGGAATGTATTTAGGCAGAACCTATCATAATGGTTACGTTTGGCCGTAAGGGAATGTCCACTAGGGTCTGCTTCTCTGGCCAGTGACATTAATTCGCTTCTTATTTTCGTGTCTTTCCCATACTGAGTCCATCCGGAAGATTATGTAGCTCTCTAACAAGCATTTCCCCAGTTTTCTTGCTAGAGTATAGTCGTTTGATGTCATCCCAGGTGAGGAGTACATCGCAGACGCTCAGCGCTTCGTCTGCTCTGCCTTTAATTTTGTCACGGATAGTTCCGAGTATGTACTGTCCGCATGGTGTTTGATCCACTGACCCGGCTTATAAGAGTAGCTGTTCCACTCTAGCTATAAATCTATCGAGATTGTCAGGTGGGCCATCGTAGGTGGGTAGTTGATGAACAAGGGGTAGTATTTGTTGTAGGTTGAGGCTGGTGCTTGAAAAAGTTTATGAATTGCCAACGGTGAGACTATTGTTTTGGGGTTGAACTATCTGGTTTTGCTCTTCTATTTCCATCTCTTCCCTTATCTCAGGTAGACAGGACCCGCTCCTTAGCCCTAATCTGCCCCTAACTGACCTACTAGTGGTGGCTTTTTCGACATTTAGATGTATTGGCAATGGTAATGGTATGTGTATTGAGGTATGGTAATGGTATGTATATAGTGTATATAAAATAGTAATAATATATAAAATAGTATATGTATGCGTGTATTAATAGTATGTATATGTATTCTAGTATAGGGAATATTTGTTTGTTTGTAAATTAGTATGGTAATATGATGTGTTATAATATGTGATTCTATGTATGTGTATCTATGTTTGAATGTAAGAAAATTGTATGTACAGGGCCTCTATTTATATATATGTGTGGCAATTTATTCTTTTTTTATTTTGTGGTGCGTAGTGTGCGAAAAGGATTTAACAGTGTACAAGGCACGCGGAATCAAGTGTTGCTTTGCCATTTTGCTGCGCCTCGCTCTCGCTCACGGTGTATACCAATGTACAGAGACGCACCAAGAATTTCGCAAGTCAGCGTAACACTAACACATAGATATTGGCAGCTAATGTACAGAGACGCACCAACCATTTTGCACGTCAGCGTAACACTAACACATAGATATCGGCCGAAGGGAAACGTTTCTCGATGTATGACTTTTATTTTTTTATGTTTTTAATAGAATTTGTGCTGGTTTAATTTATTCATTTACTTTTTGTAGTATTCTTGTTTTTATGTATATCACAATGTAAATTGATAAATGAAAACGAGCCCGGTGCCTTAACAGCGATTGTTGTACACATGTACGGTCGTTAATCACACAACTTACATTATCTTTATAAACCACTGTGTGCGGATGGTCCCGGTGCTTTGTCGGCAATTGATGCTGATGTACGCATTGGTGCGTCGGTTATATTCAAGGGCACGTCGTTTTTATTATTTTTCTCCTGTGCAGCGAGTTTTGGTCCCAAGGAAATCTAATTCTGATCCGTTGCAGCGACGGCCAAAACTTGAAAGGACAGATACGTGTGGCTGTCTAGTCAAATTCTGCCGGCGTCGCTGCCGACACATGTATAGAGAGAATATGTGTATTCTCGGCTGCATTTGCTTGCGACACTTGTGGTCAGTGTAAAGCAGCAAAACGTCACGTTGCCTTCGTTGCTTCGCACAAGCTCAACGCTTCCATTGTGTGTGTTTGGACACCACTGCACTTGTGTATAACGAACCACACTCGGCGACAACGACCATAACGGTTCTTTCTAAAGCTACAAACACACTTGACAACAGCGGCGCAAGGTTGTCGTCGCGTCAAAATGGTTCTTCTCAAAACTACAAAACACAACAACCAATCACAATGCAATTATAGGCTGATGCAACATTAGTGTCGAAATTACTACTCTGATGAAAACCGAAAAGGATACCAATACTCTCTCATACACGCATCCAACACCCTGGTACAATACTACACACACCAAAGCTCTCCGACATACACATATACGGTCATCGCACACAGTAGTTTGAGATGTAAAATTTTGATTTCTTTATTATTTATGTTGGTTCTTTTATGAGTTGCTGTATATGGATGATCCCGGTGCCTTATCAGCGATTGATGTACACATATACGGTCATCGCACACAGCAACTTATTGGTATAATTGTTGTAAACAAGCGATCCCGGTGCCTTATCAGCGGTTGATGTACACATATACGGTCGCTTGCGTAATTAGAATTTGATTTTGTCTGTTTCGCTTATTTTATTTGCATACTTTTGTGTGCGGATATGTATGCACATTTTGTAGTCTTTGTGAACTGTAGGTTGCGTTGCTTGTTGTGCCTTCCTTTGAACTCCCATTTGCACTTGCACGTCATAATGTTTTATTTGTTGTCACCTGTTCACTCACCTCACCTAAAAGGAAGTTAGAATGATAAGCGTAGTGGGCATGGTTAATCCCTTGTTCGTAGTCCGGCTGCGCCAGTTACAGTCTTGGGTCCGAGGGAGCAGAGGAGGCATCAGTCTTGGGTCCGAGGGAGCAGAGGAGACATCCTGCAAGTATAAATTTATAATATGCTGGAAAGAAGCTTGCAAATAAATAGACTGTATTGTTTGGAATTCCAAATGAGAATGAATGTTGACATTTATTACGAATGTGTGTGTGTCTGTCAAATTACAACCCAGCCAACCATTTTCGGAGCGCTCCGAAGTAGGATCGATAAGGGACTCCCGAAATAGCACCTTAAAGGAGCGTTTCCGGAGCGCTCCGAAGTGGGATCGAAAAGGGACACCCAAAATAGCACCTTACAGGAGCGTTTTCGGAGCGCTCCGAAGTAGGAGCGAAGAGGATTCCAATTGCCTTAAAGGTGCGTTTTGGAGCGCTCTGATAGGAGCGAGTAGACTCAAAAGGGTTCGAGTTGGGACTCAAACTCGTAGACAGAAAGGAAAGATATTTGAGATGATATGCATTCTCAATTTCCTGAATGGCGACAGAGTTTATGTGCTGGATCATCCAAAACAAGTTCAGTCGCAATTGTTTCAGAATGTAAGTTGCTTTATAAAACATGTATAATATTTACATCCATTTAACAGTAACATATTAACACATATAGCAGTGCCAGGTTAATCTTGGACGACGGGACCCTTTTAAAATCTATAAGCTAATAGAGGAGTCCGCACGGAGTCCTTGCGGTTTATCTACAGGAGCATTTTGGGACTCCGAAAACACTCACTTCTAGGACTCCTAAAGGAGCACTGTTTTCATATAAATTGAAAGGCCATTTTCTCCCGCAAACATGCTCCCTTAGGACACCTTTCGGAGCCTCCCTAGGAGGGTTTGAGCTCCGCACAGGGAGTCCTAAAGGAGCACCCTGCGGACTCCACTGGTTGGCTGGGCAGTGCTTCCCAGGGAGGCTCCGAAAGGTGTCCTAAGGGAGCATGTTTGCGGGAGAAAATGGCCTTTTCAATTTATATGAAAACAGTGCTCCTTTAGGAGTCCTAGAAGGAGTGTTTTCGGAGTCCCAAAATGCTCCTGTAGATAAACCGCAAGGACTCCGTGCGGACTCCTCTATTAGCTTATAGATTTTAAAAAAGGTCCTTAAATCGTCCAAAGATAACCTAACCGATACTGCTATGTAAGTTAATATGTTACTGTTAAATGGATGTAAATATTATAAATGTTTTATAAAGCAACTTACATTTCTGAAACACAATTGTTCCGACTGGGACTCGAACACGTGACCTTTAGATTTAAAGTCCAGCACACTAAACATGTCGCCATTCAGGTAAATCAGAGAATGCTGATGAAAACAAATGCATACTATACCAAATTATGCTTCCTAAACGCTCCTATGAGGAGCTTTTTTGGAGTCCCTTTTCACTTCAACTTCGGAAATTGCACCTTTTTGGAGTCTACTTTCGCTCCTACTTCAGAGCGCTCCGAAAACGTACCTTTAAGGTGCAATTTCGGAGTCCCTCTTCGCTCCTACTTCGGAGCGCTCCTACTTCCAAACGTTCCTATAAGGTGCTATTTTGGGTGTCCCTTTTAGAAATAGACTTAGATATAACCCAGCCAACCATTTTCGGAGCGCTCCGAAGTAGGATCGTTAAGGAACTCCCGAAATAGCACCTTTAAGGTGAAATTTCGGAGTCCCTCTTCGCTCCTACTTCGGAGCGCTCCGAAAACGCTCCTTTAACGTGCTATTTCGGGAGTCCCTTATCGATCCTACTTCGGAGCGCTCCGAAAATGGTTGGCTGGGATTTTTATTTAAAGTTTCTGCACTGAACAAAATTGTAGTGAATAAAAAATAAACAAAACGAAAAAATAAAAAACAAGAACTAGATAATAAATTGTCAATAATTATATTTGTTTTAATATTGAAAACGCACTTTCAAACATAGGTAGAAATGTATATAGAAATTAGTCTCTGCGATGTCAACCATCTAGTCTGCAACGAAAAGTACGACTGATTTCTTGCAATGCAAATTGTGCCAAGATCCAACAACAATCTTCCTATAGCAAGAGCAATTACAACAAGTGGGAAAGCTACAGTCGACTGTGACCGACTGTAAGATACCCGGTACCCAAAGCATTGTGGGTGAAATTAAACAGCACATGAACATGGAAAAAGGAAATGTTGACAAATGAAGTCAAATTTTGCTAGAAACATGTTGAGCAACACTTAAAAGAGACAAATGTTGCTAGGAACATGTTGGGCAACTCTCAAAAGCGACAAATGTTGCTAGGAACATGCTGAGCAACACCCAACAAAGACATATGTTGCTAGGAACAAGTTGAGCAACACGCACGTGCGCTCTCTCTCTCTCTTAGAAACTTTATTGTTTAATAACTTCTATGTTTATCATCCGATTTTATTTTTCGTGTGCTTCAATCTTTTTGCTTGGCACCAAAAGTTTTTTTTTTATGACGAATAAAAATTGTGTAATTCAAAACGGGGTGCGCTGGTACTCCTGGGTATTGGTAAAGGTCAAGAATCGTCCGAAATTAAGCCCCAAATAAAATTTCAAATAAGCCCTATTCAAGTTAATTCGCTGAATGGATTCAACTGCCCTCCACCGGAGTGATCAGTTCCTTCTGCGCCGACTTGACCTCTTCCCGGGAAAACACAGTACCCACAGGAAGGCTTTGTCCAAACCCCCTCCCCCGGTCGTCGAAAACAGGTAGAATCACTCACATGCAGACGGATGGAGCTTGATTCCAGACAGGTGCAAGGAATTGCCTTCCTGCTCCTCTCTCTTTGGACTCGAACCTCGCGAGAGACTTGGTTCAGTGCCTAGTACAGTGGATAGCGTCGGCCAGCGAGTTAAACCTTGCGAGAGACCTGGCATAGCCTAGTACAACTGAATAGCGTCGGCTGTACGGTTACGGTCATTCCCCCACCCCCTTCAGTACTGGATCGACAAACGATGACGAACCGCTACCCAAATCGATAATGGCGGCTATATTATGGCCATGACTAAATACTATTAAGACCGGTCGGTGGTGCGCCGTTATTCGTTTGCGACCCTGCTCTTCCTGGAATCGACCCTTGCGACCGACCTGGCATAGCCTAGTACGACTGAATAGCGTCGGCCAGGAAGCGCAGCTAAGTTTATTTACGTTAAATATTTTAAAAATGGCTTGCACGTTTATAGACAAGCTATTATGGTATTATTTCTTTTTAACCAGGAACTATGGTTCAAGCATTGAATTTAATATTTAAAAATTACAAGGGTCCTCAAAGTCAAGTGATAATTCTAAAACTACAAGTGTCGGATCGGATGGCCTTTCCGCTTCTGATACTATCTGTCTGAAAAGTTGGTGGCTTTAAAAGATGATACAGAATTGTTATATTTGAGGTATAAAATAAATTCACCGAAAATGTTTTAAAAAATGTTAGCTAATTTTGACACCAAAAATTTTTTATCTGAATACTAAGGTTTTTCTCGTCAAAGAAAATAAGTTTTTGGCAATAAAGGATGCAAGCATATTGCCTGAGTTGGGCGACATTTCTGTTACGTCGGTGGTGTCGTTGGTGTCGTTGTGCCTTAGTCCTTGAAGGACATAGGGCTGAGGAAGTGGCCGCGCGGATAGCAGACACGATTTGTGCAGCTGAGCTCGCCGGATTTGGAGTGGGTTCTTTGGACGCCACTTTCCTCTCCAAACGTAATCAGAACAATTATTTACGTGCCTGAAAAATAGAAGAAATCGTTCGTCAGTCTGTCTTTCTGTTCACATTGCCCCGCAAGCGGATTTATGCTTGATCGTGAAAACAATCGGGCTATGTTTTGGCCGTTTTCCCTCCCCCTTCGCAAACTTCGTGCGCCGTTGGATCGTCGCCGGCCGTGCAATAGAATCCCCTGTTGTGCATGTCGTTCGTTAAAAGTTATGTCATTATCTTGCCCAGTCTTCCATTCGTACCAATGCCCGCTTTTTAATGGGTTTCTACCAATGCATTTTTGTTGGTTCAAGTTCGCATTACAAGTTTATTATATAGGTTGGGCAAAAGTGTATTAAACATGAACGTGTATTGAAATGTGGTTTTGTATAGCAAGTGATATTCTGAGTGAGTGTAAATAATATTTAAATGTGTACTTATGTTATGTTATGTATGTAAGTGTATCTTTGAAAGCTAATATTATATTAGGTATGGTGTGGTTATGTTATGGGGCACGATCATATATATATATATATATATATATCAGACAATATTGGGCAAAGGTCCCGTTGACTCACCCTCGGTTATTCCATCGTTGAGAGCTCTCGTTTCGGAGTTGAGGTTTTACTTGTTGCAAAAGTTAAGTAGAATTAAGCATATATATATATAATATCGTGCTATGGGTTTGGGGCTATAAATTCATTCACTAAATTAAAAGTTATAGGTGTTGGTGTTGAAAAATGCGGTTATGCGTTTAGGAAATTGTTTATTTTGTTGCGGATTTGCTTTTATATGTTTGTTGTCAGATTAATGTGGCGTTGATGGTATTGGATCGGCTTTTCATTATTGATGTAGAGTCCGCTTTGGTGATGTCCAGAATCCTGGAAGCGCTTGGAGCTGATATGTGTCTCGGGGTTGTAGTTTCAGGATTTAGGCTACGCCTAGTGACACGGGAACATAGCCTGTTTATCGTTAGTTGCACGGTTTATTCTGTCACTGTTAACACGGCAAAGATCGGCAGCATCCCCATATCGGCTTCCAATCGTGTCCAGACATTCTTGGACGAATTCGAATGTTGGGCATCTCGATGGAACATAGCGCTTAACATTGAACAGACACAGCACACCACTTTCGCACTTCGGCCTGGCCGCTCACTTGCCCTTTACTTAGATGGGAAGAGACTAAAGCAGGGGTTCCTATGCTGCTTATGGCAGAGCAACTCACCTATACGCACAATTAAAATCACAAATACATAGAAGAGAACGTTTATTTTTATTTAAAGTTTCTGCACTGAATAAAATTGTAGTGAATAAAAAATAAACAAAACGAAAAAATAAAAAACATTTTCATAATCTTATTTTCTTAAGAACTACATAATAAATTGTCAATAATTATATTTGTTTTAATATTGAAAACGCACTTTCGCAAACATAGGTAGAAATATATATAGAAATTAGTCTCTGCGATGTCAACAATCTAGTACGACTGATTTCTTGCAATGCAAATTGTGCCAAGATCCAACAAAATCTTCCTATAGCAAGAGCAATTACAAGTGGGAAAGCTACAGTCGACTGTGACCGACTGTAAGATACCCGGTACCCAAAGCATTGTGGGTGAAATTAAACAGCACATGAACATGGAAAAAGAAAATTTTGACAAATGAAGTCAAATTTTGCTAGAAACATGTTGAGCAACACTCAAAAGAGACAAATTTTGCTAGGAACATGTTGGGCAACTCTCAAAAGCGACAAATGTTACTATGAACATGCTGAGCAACACCCAACAAAGACAAATGCTGTTAGCAACATGTTGAGCAACAAGCACGTGCGCTCTCTCTCTCTCTCAGAAACTTTATTGCTTAATAACTTTTATGTTTATCATCCGATTTTACTCAAATTTTCAGAACACGTCCAAGATTGCCTACTTATTAAGCCTATCTTTTTATTTTACGCCGAAAATCACGCATATGGTTATATACCGTTTTTTTTCATTTTCGGGGGCGGAAATGGGCGTGGCCAAATTTTAAAACAAACTTGATCTGCGTGCAATAGATTCCAATGTTGTCAACAAATTTGATATCTCTAGCTCTTATAGTCTCTGAGATCTGTTGTTTCACACGAACGGACAGGCGGACGGACGGACGGACGGACAGACGGACGGACGGACAGACGGACAGACGGACAGACGGGCATGGCTAAATCGACTCGGCTGGTGATGCTGATCAAGAATATATACTTTATTGGGTCGGAAATGCCTCCTTCTGCCTGTTACTTATAATACCCTTGTACCCTATGGGTACCGGGTATAAAAACCAAATGAGCTTGATGAGCAATGGCTTGGGCATCAAGGGAGTAAAGCATGAGGATAAAGTAATGTACCTTGGCGTAACCCTAGACCGCCGACTTTGCTGAAAGGGGCAGATTGACCGAGTCTGCAAAGATCAAAGCTCGAAAAAATGGATTGACTCCTTCGTTCTGGTAGTGGTCTATCCCTCTATGCCATAGTGCGCTTATTAAAAGCCATTGTCCTTCCGACACTGAACTGGGGAATTACATGCTGAGGCACCGCAAACATGCATAACGAAGGCTCTGAGAAGGATTCTGGGAGCTAAGTGGCACCACTACGTACAAAATCACACGCAATTTTAAGACACAGGAATACCAACTGTAACAGAAACCATTTCATTATTTGCAAACCGATACAGAGATCGCATGCTTTCGCATACCAACCGTTTGGTTAGACATCTTGCCACACCGTTAGGCTGCCGGCGTTAGCCGGCCGAGACAGACATGGACGACTTCTTTAACACCAAATAATCGACCACACATAAAATGCCCCAAAGTGGAGCTCTTTCCTACCCGCAGTTTCCAGGATCTATACTTACTATTTATTAAACACGAAAACCAGAGCTATTCTTGTGATGCGTGACAATTAAACTTACAATAAAAAAGTGATTATTAACCAACAAACTACGCGGTGTGGGAACGTGTTTAAAGAAAGCCGTGATTCAATTATTATTATTTTTTAAAAGGGGTGTTTTGATTTTATGGTCATCAGGCTATGTATATTTTAGGATTTTTTCTTTGGGAAAATTGCGCTTACACTGTCACAATTTAATTTCCACTTTTTAAAACCGTTATGTACGATAAACTTACATATAAATTTCAAAATACACGCTTTTCTCCCTAAATAATATTCAGTGTTGAATTTTGAGACTGATCCTAAATCCAATATACCCCTTTCCATAGTAATTAATGGATAAACAATGAAAATAAATTAATTTTTCCTAGCAAACACATTTTTAGCATTCTAAGATTTTTTGTTTCTTATGTATCTGAACCTCCTCTACCTGGCAAAAACAAATTTGAGCGAATATCGACTGGCTTTAAGACAAAAAAATTAAAAACCGTTTTTTTTTAATTTAAAACCCGCTTAATATTAAACCTAGATTAGTCTAGTAATTTTTTATGAAAAATGTGTTTGAAAAAAGGATAACTGTATATTTTGTCTTTCAAATTGCATGCACAATTTCAATGCTATGATTTTTTTAAGTTTTTTGTCCAAGAGCGATTATCTCGAAAAGTATTGATGGTAACGAAAAAATATTTAAGGGTCACTATATGGACATAAAGCACTTTAAAATGTGGGTATGCTTTTTTTTTTCCGAGCGAAAAAAAAAACTGGGGTGGCCGAGTTGATATGGAATGTCCCATATATAAATGCCTAAATGCTTTTTTTTATGTATAGCTCGCCTTGCTCATACGGTTGGTCCTATCGATATGATTTTATTTTT
This sequence comes from Drosophila triauraria, assembly GCA_014170255.2. Taxonomy (NCBI): domain Eukaryota; kingdom Metazoa; phylum Arthropoda; class Insecta; order Diptera; family Drosophilidae; genus Drosophila; species Drosophila triauraria. The sequence continues at coordinate 4,390,067 of JABJVT010000007.1, forward strand.
AAATCTTTCGTTCTTGGCTAAAGATGCACGCTAAGAAAGGATTTTTTGATAGGCCTACTAGAAAGTCGAAAAAAATCCGAATTTCCCAAAAACTTGCATTTCAAAGTACTCTTAATGCAGCTTTGGCCAACCATTTACAATCGAACGGTTAGCCTGGCGAGTAGAGTGCTAGCTTGCGCGGCAGTCCTTATTTTCTATTCTATTTTTTGTATTACTTTTCTAAATGGCTTGACTTTGTTATACCTTTGCAGAGGGTATTATAATTTTGCCATGCTATTTGCAACGTAGTGAAGGAGGCATCTCCGACCCCATAAAGTATATATATTCTTGATCAGCATCACCAGCCGAGTCGATCTAGCCATGTCCGTCAATCAGTCCGTTTCAACGTGAACTAGTTTTTTATATGTTTCCAGCGACATTTTTACTTCATGTGTTCAGCTATAAACCCTTCACACCAAAATAATATTACAACCTTAACCCTTTGCACCAGAACAAAATCTTGTACATAATTACTTGAAATCTACTCTTAAATAAGCTTAAGGCCTTAGTTGCTATAGCTTTAATCTTTAAACTAAGCGCGGATTTGTAATATTCGTATAGGTCTTAATATCGGTGTGGCTTTGAACACCACTTAGCACAATTCTAGCTAATTAATTAATAAAGGTTATTTTGTATATTGAATACCCACTGTGCCGAGAGTACTTAAAGGGTACGCACTGTAACACTTTGTTGCAGTGCTTGCATATTTTAATGTCCCGGTCATAAACCCTAAGTGGCCGAAATATGAACCGATCGCTATGGCTTAGCCCGCACACAAAGAGTGCTAGCGTCGGCATAATTGTAACAAACGGACAGCATGTGCATATCCCTCGCGCCTCCACTTGAGAGTGCATAGCCAATGTATATAAGTACATTCATACATACTTAAGTATATACCTACCTAACCGTCTCTCTGCCGCCGTCTGCGGGCAGCGCAGCTACGAGACCTAGCCTTAATTAGACTTAAAGAATAATGTCAAAACACAGAAGGAATCCGAACATTGGAGCGGCACCATTGCTGCTCCCAATAAACAAATTAATATTCTTAATTCAAATACCGGACTCTTTTACTTCAATTTACCGAACGGTGTGAAAGAACCTTTAGATGAAATAATAAAAAAATTTGACTTGTACAAAATCTAGGTGACTAACGAAAATTATGTAAAAATAATAATAATAATAATAGAAGAGATATATTATATATAAATATATTTTAGAAGATATTCCATTCTAGAGTAGACAAATTTTTCGTTTTAAAAATATATAAAATTTTAATGCAATTTGGCAAGTTTAAGGTAGATTTTCCGGAGAATTAGTAAATGGATTCTCAATTTTTTGTTTTGTTTTTATTTTTTGATGTACTTATTATAATAGAATACACATTTTACTGTTTGCTTGTTGTTTTTTTTTTCAGAAAATGTATTATCTACCAACTGTCCATATTTTCACTATTTTTCAATTTAAATCGAAAATAAAAAAATATTACATATATGCACATTTGCTATTTTATGTAATATGTTCTTTGATTTTTTCTTAATCGAAAAAAAACTTTAATATAGTCATAAATTGCATTTCGTGCAGCCGTCGTATTAAATATACATCCCTGCTAAACGCCAAACACCGGATTCGTTCTCAATGGCCAAAAATACAAAGGGATATGGTACTCTGTTCTCCCAAGCCCGAGAATTTGTTTGGTATGTGTGTTACAAAATAAATTCGAAAAAAGGTTTTTTTTTTGACTTAACCTGTTTTTTTTAATTGAAAACATTAAACCTAAGCACATAAAACAAGTGGGAAAGCTACAGTCGAGTGTGACCGACTGTAAGACACCCGGTACCCAAAGCATTGTGGGTGAAATTAAACAGCACATGAACATGGAAAAAAGGAAATGCTGACAAATAGGGACAAATATTGCTAGAAACATGTTGAGCAACACTCAAAAGAGACAAATGTTGCTAGGAACATGTTGGGCAACTCTCAAAAGCGACATATGTTGCTAGGAACATGCTGAGCAACACCCAACAAAGACATATGTTGCTAGGAACAAGTTGAGCAACACGCACGTGCACGCTCTCTCTCTCTCTCTCTCTCTCTCTTTCTCTCTCAGAAACTTTATTGTTTAATAACTTCTATGTTTATCATCCGATTTTACTCAAATTTTCGGAACACGTCCACGATTGCCTACTTATTAGGTCTATCAATTTACTTTACGCCGAAATCACGCATATGGCTTATATACCGTTTTTTATTATTTTCGGGGCGGAAGTGGGCGTGGCCAAATTTTAAAACAAACTTGATCTGCGTGCAACAGATTCCAATGTTGTCACCAAATTTGGTAACTCCAGCTCTTATAGTCTCTGAGATCTGTTGTCTCACACGGAGAGACAGACGGACAGACGGACAGACGGACAGACGGACATGGCTAAATCGACTCGGCTAGTGACGCTGATCAAGAATATATATTCTTTATAGGGTCGGAGATTTCTCCTTCTGCCTGTTACATACATTCTCGGTTGGCACTTGTACCCTATGGGTACCGGGTATAAAAATCTCAAAAGGTGAACAAAATTATTTATTTTTAAAATAATCTTGATTTTGGTATTATATTATACATTTTGACATTGATAATTTATAAGTAAATGTCCAAAAGGCGTAGCACCTTGTTAAAAAATAATTTTAATAGGCTTAACAATTATCTATCTTTTATTTGCAACGCAGTGAAGGAAGCATTTCCATCCCCTTAAAGTATACATATTCTTGATCAGCATCACCAGGCGTGCCGATCTAGCCATGTCCGACTGTCCGTCTGTCTGTTTCTACGCAAACAAGTCTGCCAGTTTTTGAGCTATCTGAGTAATACTTTGTATATAGTTTCGATCAGCAACAATGGTGGCGACGCTAACAGTTTGAACATCACAACACCAATTGGAAATGAGTCGGGTGGCAAAGCTAGCAGTTTGAACGTCACATCGTTCGCCCTCGCAAATTTGGCAACGCCAGCAGTTTAAGCTTCACTACAACCGCTCTTGGAAACGCATCGGGTGGCAGCATCACCAACTCAACCGTCTACGCCGCCACGGACAATAACAGGGTGTCAACACTGATGTCACTGCAGGGGTGGTGCACAACAACCAGAGAGACAGACAAATACACAGGGCCCGATCAGCAGCTTCGCTCTCTTTCGCTAAGAAGGGTGCTGTCGACTTTGATGGGAACATGTGCGCACGCAACTGGGTGCACCACCTGAAAATCGTTGGCCAAAACTACAACTTGGACAACGACTACCTAAGGATGCTGCTCGTTACCAAACTAAATGCAAATGCACATCCGCATCCAATGGTTCTCGAGTCCGCAGGAAATGCAGCTAGCATTTGCGAACATATGCCTTCCAGAACAGAACGGAATCCTTACAACAAAGAAGTCAACATTGGAGGTCTGGAACTGGAACTACAAGGGTAATTTTGCCAAGGGGGCTCCCGGTTCCTGTTTCGCCTGCAGAGAAATGGGACATTTATGATGGGACACCAATGATAACTATGTAAGAATGTTGCAATATTTTTTCGTTTCTTTCCCTAATTTACCCATTATTGCAGAATAGTCTCATAGACTCAGGCAGCGCGATCTTATTTGTTAAGGAGTCCAAAGTTCCAGTTCAAATATCACTAATTAATGCCAATGGAGTTTATTTTGAACGAATCAAGAGCCGACTTAAATTACTTTGAAAAACATGTTGTTTTATTTTAAAAGACAAAATTAAGATTAATTTTGAATTAATTGTTATCGCTGGTGAGTCAATAAGCCACGATGCAGTCTTGGGAAGGGACTTTATAAATCATTATGGATTAAGCATTAATCTAGATACCCTTGGCACTTTTAAATATGTTAAAAATAAGATGAAAGTAAGCACCAGCTGCTTAAACCTGTTATGTGGGAAACAGGATCAACAACTGGCAACTCCTGTAGTAGCCAACTGTACAAAATATTTAAATGAGAATGAGACAGGTAGTGATAGAATTGGAGTCAGGTAGTGATAGAATTGGAGTCAGGTAGTGATTAACATTAAGAAACTGAGACAGGTAGTAAGGAACAGTTAGAGCAAGAGACAGTAAGCGAACAGGAGTTAGAAGATGAGATTGTTATGGAAAGACTGTTAGGAGATGAGATTTTTATAGATAGACTGGTAGGAGATGAGATTGTTATATAAAGACTGTTAAGAGATGAGATTATTACGGAAAAACTATTAGAAGATGAGATTGTTAAAGGAAAACAATGAGGAAATGAAAATATGAAGAAAAAACAAACACATGATCGAACAGTTAGAAGCGAAGAAACAGACGGGCAAATTGAAACATTTAAGCCACTGTTAAAAAAAAAAAATCAAGGTTATGAAATGTGGGAAAAAGCAGAGACTAGTGCTTTAGAAGACCAATTTGAAAATGAAATGTTTAACATTAACGTTGTTAAGCCTAGTACTAAGATCAACGAAAACCGCTTTCGGAATTTCGTGAGCGAAATTGCGATATATTTCGTTCGGGAACCAGTGTGACCGAAGAAAACAAAGAAAATGGTCAGAATCGGTCAAGATCGGTCACACTGACTTGTATTTCCAGCTGTGTTTTGTAAACAAACTTTACAAATAAACTTTAAAAAGAGAAATTAATTTAACGAACTTGATTGGGCGTATTATTAATGTAATGTTCCGTAATAAAATTGTCAATAAAAACACAGAAAAAAGTTTATTTATGTACTAAATTGCATATAATATGGCTTGCCTTTACGACTTTTATCAATTCCACATTATTCTCACGGCTGTCGAAGCGCTACAACCGAGCAGCGATTGCCTCCTCCCCCTTCCCCTGCATGCTGCTTACGAAATATATGCAATTGATATAATTCGTTTACGGAATCACAGCTGTTTATTAGTGTCTTTTGCCAACCGTTTTACCCGGTTCGCTCATGGAATTCCGTTCATCTTAGTACCCGACCAAACGAAATACCACAAAATTCTTCTTCTTGCTCTTTTCGTTCTTTTTTTTTATATGAAGTTTTCCGTTTATGGATTTTTTTCGTTCATCTTAGTACTAGGCTTTAATGATGAATTTTTTGACTACAACTGTGGTTGTAATGTTAACTATGAAACGAAAATGTAATTTATTGAGATGTTTGAGGAATCATATGTCAATGCAAAGAGACCAGATATTCCTTTGATCAGATGCGAAATTAAAATTAGTTTGAAAAAATCGAAACCTTTCAGTTGCTCACCTAGGCAACTATCTCATAGTGACAAGGATCAACTGCAAAAGTTATTAGACGAATATTTAGAGAAGGGCATAATAAGAAACAGCGACTCAGAATATGCTTTTCCTATTGTGCTAGTAAAGAAAAAACTGGGGATTTGCGGTTATGCATAGACTATCGGAAGCTAAACAGAATTTTAAGAAAAGACAATTATCCATTGCCTTTAATAGATGATCTTTTGGACAAGTTAGTGAATAAAATCGTATTTTCAAAGCTTGATATAAAAACTTGATTTTTCACGTAGTTGTTGGCGATGGTTCACTTAAATATACACCTTTTGTGACTCCAGTAGGATCATTTGAATATTAAAGGATGCCTATGGGCATACAAAAGGAATCAGCAGTATTTCAGCTGTTTGTAAATACAATTTTTGCTGACTTAATTCGGGAAAACCGAGTCATTGCATATATGGATGACATAATGATCGTAGATAGGTAGGTAAATGTGGTGAGGGTGCCGACTTGGCTCTCCGCCAGTTAGAGCTAAGCTCCGTTTTGATCCACACTTTCTTCTGTTGTCGTCGCTGTTACTTAATACCCCTCCGAATCCTTTAGGTAAAAAAGAATCGCAGTTACAGTCTGCTAATCCGGTTGCTGGGCAGTGACACATCAGGTGCACCGGTGTCTCTTGCTCGCCTGGTTCCTTTCAGCTTCTGCAATGTGGATTGTATGGCAGTCCCATCTTATAGGCGTGCGTGCCTATTGCCCAGTGGTCGGTGATGGCTGCTGTAACTCTTCTTATGCCTTTTTTTTTTTGGAGATCAGCTCTCTCGTTCTTCTCCTATCGTATTCTGGACAGCATAGCTACGATCTTTTGAGCTCATTCTTTATTAACCACTCCCTGCTGGCTAGCTTCTTAAAATGGTAATGAATTCCTGTCTGGACTGACTTCAGAGAAACTAGAATGTTTGCTGTGTTAGTGTTTTCGCCTGACCCCTTCCGGGCCAGCTCGTCGGCTTTTTTTGTTTCCCGGTATGTCATTGTTTCCCATTATTAAGTGTACCCAAGCTATTTGTATTTGTTTAATAACCTTTTTACACTTGGCCACTAGTGTAGAGGATGTCCTTGCTACGGCGAAATTTGATAACCGCTTAGCTATCTGAGTATATCCTTACCCTGGTATTTCGGAGATCTCGCTCTATTGAAAGTTCGACTGCTTTCAGTATTGCTAAAATCTCTGCCTGGAACACTGTCGCTGACTCTGGGGGATGGAAAGACTTTTCCACTCCCCAGTTTTCGGCGAAGATTCCGGCCCCTACACCGCAGCTCATCTTTGAGCCGTCGGTGTAGAGTGACACCTCATCTGGTTCGGTAACATTTCCTCTATTCCAGTCTTCCCTTGTTGGTTATATTGTCGTATATGCGTTTCCGAATCGCAGTTCGGATATCATGTAGTCTGTGTTCTCCGTTACCCGACAGTTCAATCCATCCAGGACCTTACAGTGCCCAGTGTGGTAATCCTTGCAGCTATGGTTTGCCTTTAGTCTTACCGCGCTTTGGGCTGCTGTTTCCTTGATGAAGTGCTCTATTGGTATTATGTTTAGAGTGGCATTAACCGCTGCTGCAGGGCATAATCTTAACGCTCCCGTGGCTCCTGCGCATGCCGCTCTTTGTATCCTTGTCAGTTTCTTAATGTTGTATGCTTTAGTTAGCACTGGCCACCATACCAGTGCTCCGTATGTTAGTATGGGGCTTACAACCGCTGTGCAGAGCCATATTTTATTTTGGGTGAATGCCCCAGTTTTTTCCGAACATCTTCCTGTAAGGGTAGAAGGCTATGCTCGCCTTCTTTGCTCTTTCTATGATGTTCTTTTTCCACGATAGCTTCGGATCTAGTATCACTCCTAGATACTTTGCTTGCTCCGATAGCTCCAGTTGTATGCCATCTATCTGTGGTTCAGTTTTGCTCGGGTTAATGCCTACACGCAGTTTTTTGCCCATTTGTTTAGTCTGTGAACTGCCCTTGTCATTATTTCAATAATGACTTCGGGGTATGGTCCTGATACGAGTGGAACTACATCGTCTGCGTATGCTACTACTTTTACTCCTTTGCTATTGAGTACTATTAAAATGTCGTCCATATTTATTAGCCAGAGCAGCGGCGACCGAACGCCTCCCGGAGGTGTGCCCCTATTCACAAATCTTGTGTGATGAGTGCCACTCAGTTCGACTGTTATCCTTGGCGCATGGCGGCGATCCATGCTATAATGTTTCCTTCAACTCCTATTTTGTTGAGGAAGATGGATTCTGCGTTTACATTGTTAAATGCTCTTTCTATGTCTAAGAAGGTAGCCATGGTGTAATTTTTGAAAAGCAGTGCTTTTCTTTGTGTCGCACCACTTCGTGTAGTGCTGTCTCTGTTGATTTCTCCTTTCTTTACGCATGCTGTGCGTCAGACAGGTATCTCCCTTTTTTCATTCTAATGTGGTTATCCAGTATCCACTCCATTGTTTTCATTAAAAAATGAGGTTAGGCTAATCGGCCCACATTCCTTTTCTAGGATGTGTCCTCGTCGATGCTTAGATGCATGCTTAGAATATTGCTAGCAGTCAGTTTCCAATACATGTTTTTGTCGTCTGAAGTATTGCCGATATTATTCCATCCGGACCTGGGCTCTTGTATTTGTCAAATGAGTCAATCGTCCAGTAGATTCTTTCCATAGTGACGCTTTCTTTGATATGTTGCTGTAGGCCAACCGTTGTTATAGGTTGTTCTTTTTGGTTTCCTGGGAAGTGGGTGTCCAGCAGGACCTCCACGGATTCTTCCGCTGACGTGGTTCCTGTGCCTTCTGGCTTATAAATTAGTGTGGGGCTTGCTTGTCCCTTTGCTAATATCTTGCTCAGCCTGGCCGTATCTTTGATTACTTTGAGTGTTTCGCAGTAATTGTTCCAAGACTCCTTCATGGCTGCTTATAACGCTAATTTGTATGCTTTTTGTTGTTCCTTGTACGGACTCCAATCTTCGGTACCGTTGCTTGAACTTAAGGTCTTCCGCACCTTTTTCCTGATCTCGCTTAGCTCTTTGCTCCACCATGGTGGGTATGTCTTCTTGGAGTACGTGAATCTGCAGGACTCCTTGTATGCATTATTTGGGAGGTTCGTAAGATCTTCGACTTCCTTATCGATTCCGTCCAAGGTGGATTGAATCTTGATCCTCCTGTGTTTAACCTTTGACTGTACAATCTTTTCATATTTGTCCCAGTTTGTGTTGCGTGGGTTTCTTTTCGGTGCCGATTCGCATTTCGGCATCAACACTTCGAAAAATATGTGCCTATGGTCTGAAAAAGAGTGTTGTGTAGAAACCTCCTATTTTCCTACCTTGTAGTTGCTAAATTCCATCTGGAGAGGTATGTCTAGGACCTCTTTCCAGCCTTGAAATTATTCCGTGCTTGGAAAAATTAAGCTGGGGGTCACAATGTTACAGATAGTGACGTCAGGAAATGAGACTCACCCCCTTCGTTTGTTTCCTTACTTTCCCACAGTATGTGCCTTACGTTTGCATCACAGCCGAAGATAATTGTCGTCCAAGTTGCCTCTGCCCACTGAATCAACTTAATGACCGGCTCAGGAGGTGCCGGTTCTTCGTGGGCCATGCATCCTGAGGCGACTATATTGGCAGTCCCGTCCGCTGCTACAAGTCTCGCCACTGCAAGATTTAAGTTGCTGAGGTTGGGATATAAAAGAGCGTTAAGGTTGTTTTTAATGATTATATGCTGTTTAGTGTTGTGTATGCTGTCAATGCCATGCCAGAGATGTGCTCATCTTGGATCCATGGCTACTGTACTAGGCCGATATCAATGTCCTTCTCCCTTAGAAGGACTGCGAGATTAGCTGAAGCGTGTTAGCTGCGCTTCAGGTTTATCTGCACGACGGTCGGCATTATTGGGGGGTTGTGTTCGGGGTGTTGTCCTCGATGACCAAGTCGTCCAACAGCTTGTTGGTATTTTCGACTTCATTTTCGATTACATCGTCCGGCTCGGCTAGGAAGATCTTGACTTCAGCCTTCCTAATCCCGAACCGGACCCTGTTGTCGGATTTTTCCAGCTGTTCAATGCATCGCTGGTTGATGAGGAAAAAGAACGGCTGACTTGTATTCATCTCCAGCTCTGCCTTGTGGAAACGGGTCTTGTCCTCTTGGTCACGCGGGTGGGTCTTGCCCTCCTTTTCATTATTGGCAATCTTTGCCAAAATGAATCGGGCCTTACTCGCCTGCGCTTTCCTTTGATGGTGGGTCATCGGCTCTGGCTTGCGGACTATCCCGCTCACCTCGGCGCGGCTCGCCTTGGTAGAGATGGTATGTGGTTGTGTCGCTTGGGGAGTGCTTGTCTTAGCATTCCAGCTGAACTTGTCATGTTACTCAGCTACTTTGAGGATGTGCAAAATATCTACATTGTCTCGTCGTCTGAGCGCAAACCAAACAAACCAGAACTTTTATATTTCTCTGGGTATCTCCGAGTGATTACTTGCCACCGCCAAACCAAAGCGAACGTGAATATAAAACGGAACCAACACCTTTTGATCACAAACACACGCTCAGGTTTACATACCTGATTGACCCAAAACTGCTCAAATGGCTCTAGCACCCAAACGCCAGAGCGAAGCAACGGCTACAGACCTGAAAAAGGATCGGCCTTCTGATGCTTCGTCTCTAAAGCTGCTCGATTCGATCGAGAACAAGTTTGCGGAGCAAACTGCCACATTACTGCCACGATCACGAAATCAATTCAAACATCCGAGGATCGCATTCTACATGAACTGAGCGAAAAGGTGAATGTGATGAGTGAGAAAATACAAAAACTAACTCAAAGGGTGCTCCAGGTGCCCAAGAAACTCAACATTTGGGTGGGCGTCTTGGTCAACGCGATCATTGCAGTAAACCTACGAGTCCACGGAGTCCCTTACGATCAAAATGAAAATTTAAAATCCATTTTAGTAATGTTGCAAAAATATCAAATTATGTAAAATTTGTAAACTTTACATCTTACATGTAGAATCTTACATTTTCATATAAATCGACGGATCCCTTCTATGGCAGCTATACGATATAATTGTCCGATCTTAATGAAATTAAAACCGTAATTCTAGAACTATAAAAAACGACTATATCTCGAAATTTATAGAAACTCGTTGAAAAACAGAGAAGTTAACACTTTTATACCCTTGCAGAGGGTATTACAATTTCGCCATGATATTTGCAACGCAGTTAAGGAGTCATCTCCGACCCCACAAAGTATACATATTCTTTATCAGCATCACCAGCCGAGTCGATCTAGCCATGTCCGTCTGTCTGTCTGTCCGTCTGTCTGTCTGTCTGTCTGTCTGTCCGTCCGTCTGTCGGTTTCTACGCGAACTAGTCTCTCAGTTTTTGAGCTATCGGGCTGAATCTTTCAGCAAAGTCTTATTTCTTAATGTAAAAAAATTTTTACTTTTTTGTTTTTCAACGTATATCGATCAATTTCAAGATATAACAGTTTTTTACGGTTACAGAATTACGGTTTTAGTTTCATTAAGATCAGACAACTATATCATATAGCTGTCATAGAAACGATCGGTCGATTTATATAAAAATTTAAAATTCTACATGTAAAATGCAAAATTTACAAAATTTACCTAATTTGATATTTTTCAACATTACCAAAATGTATCGATTTTCAATGATCCAATTGCAGACTGCAAGGGTATACAAACTTCGGTTTACCGAAGTTAGCTTTCGTTCTTGTTTTTAAATTAATTTCGCCATCATTCCTATGGCAGCTATAGGATATAGTGGCCATACAGTGGGATATAGTAGCAGAGGGTATTAGGCATCTCCGACCCCATAAAGTATATATATTCTTGATCAGCATCACCAGCCGAGTCGATTTAGCCATGTCCGTCTGTCCGTCTGTCCGTCTGTCCGTCCATGTGAAACAACAGATCTCAGAGACTATAAGAGCTAGAGTTACCAAATTTGGTGACAACATTGGAATCTGTTGCACGCAGATCAAGTTTGTTTTAAAATTTGGCCACGCCCACTTCCGCCCCCGAAAATAATAAAAAACGGAATATAAGCTAAAGGCGTGATATTCGACTTAAAGTAAATAGATAGACTTAATAAGTAGCCGATTGCGGACGTGCTCTGCAAATTTGAGTGAAATCGGATGATAAACATGGAAGTTATTAAATAATTAATGCTTTCATGCTCTCTTGCTCTATCGCACTGCTTTGGAATAATTTCGCGTGTCTGAGCACTTAGCTTTTGTGTGGCAGTAGCGAAAAAAAGTGTTGCGTGCTTTCGAGCGCAGTATTAATTCGTAATGCAGCTGCGGACAGCTGCAGAATTAGTCTTTTTTGAACGTTGCTCAACATGTTTTAGTAACATTTGACTTTATTTGTCAACTTTTTGTTATACCCGGTACCCATAGGGTACAAGGGTATTATAAGTTAGTGCCAATCGAGAATGTATGTAACAGGCAGAAGGAGGCATCTCCGACCCCATAAAGTATATATACTCTTGATCAGCATCACCAGCCGAGTCGATTTAGCTATGTCCGTCTGTCCGTCTGTCCGTCTGTCCGTCTGTCCGTCTGTCCGTGTGAAACAACAGATCTCAGAGACAATAAGAGCTAGAGTTACCAAATTTGGTGACAACATTGGAATCTGTTGCACGCAGATCAAGTTTGTTTTAAAATTTGGCCACGCCCACTTCCGCCCCGAAAAGCGTAAAAACTTTATATAAGCTATAGTCGTAATTTTAACTTAAAGTAAATAGATAAAATAAATAAGTAGGCATTTGCGGACGTTTTCTGAAAATTTGAGTAAAATCGGATGATAAACATGGAAGTTATTAAATAATAAAGTTTTCTGTCAATGCTTCTTCTTCTTCTGAGCCACAAAGGCAGTAGCGAAAAAAAGTGTTGCGTGCTTTCGAGCGCAGTATTAATTCGTAAGCTGCTTTCAGCTGCAGAATTTGTCTTTTTTGAACGTTGCTTAACATGTTTTTAGCAACATTTGTCTTCATTTGTCAACTTTTTGTTTTTTCCATGTTGATGTGTTATTTAATTTCACGCACAATACTGGGTACCGGGTATCTCACAGTCGGTGACACTCGACTGTAGCTTTCTCACTTGTTTTTTCATGTCCGTGTGATATTTAATTTCACGGCCAATACTTTGGGTACCAGGTATCTCACAGTCGGTCACTCGACTGTAGCTTTCTCACTTGTTTTGTTCTGTCTCTGTTATATTGTTGTTGCCGTTGTAGTTTGTTGTTGTTTTTTCGTCATTTGTTTTGTGTTTTATGTTTTAAGAATTTTTTTTTCGTTTTACTATTAATTATTTAATTATTAATTAATTAATTAATTAATTTATTAGTTTATTTAATTATTTTCTCAGGTACCCATAATCAATGCGAGAATTCTCGTAAACATGTTTTCATCATTTAGTTTAATGCATGGGGCACAATTGCGCAAAAAATTGAATAAGTTATTGATCCCCCTTATTAAGGACATACAAAATTAGGAATATTAGACGGATTTGGAAGAATTGCAAAAACTAATAAACTTTATTTGTAAAATAAATGAATTGTTTTTGCAAGTCGTTATTCGGAAATACCGGTCATTTTTTAAAAAATTATCTGATTGGCTAGTGTGCATGGAAATTATATTTCTAAAATGCTGTTTGTAACCAAATTTAAATCGTGGACGTCCAAAAAAGGATTTTACTGAGGTTTCAAATAGGACGAAATACCTTACTGAGGTTTCAAATAGGACGAAATACCTTACTGAGGTTTCAAATAGGACGAAATACCTGTCTGTTATCTGCGTGGGGGTGAAAACGAGCAATCACACCCACACCTGTATGTATTATATATCTAGGTTGTTAAATAACTTACATTAAAAATATCAGCCTGAATATGTGAACTTGCTGAATTTATGACTGCTTTCTCAAGTAAGCAAAATTACTGATTCAATCGTTCTTATGGAAGCGACAAGATATAGTGGTACGATCCGATCAAGTTTTTTTCACAATATATTTATAATATTTTTATAGATTTTTGGTGAAAGTTTCATGCCGATAGCACGTCTAGAAGTATTTATGGCCGCGGTTCCATACAAGCCCGACCACTGTGGAATGCCTCGTTATCTCTTGACCCCTCTTCCTTTGGCCGCGAATTAAGAGAAGGAGCACCTGATCAAAATATTTTTCGTTAACGTATATCTCATAGGTATTAAATTTAAGCTAAGTTTTTTAAGAGAAATTACTTTGATAGGATACATTAATATTTATTTATTAATTGTTCATAGATTGCGTGTGTGCTTAACTTATAATTTTAATTCAATAGCTCCGATTTAGAGGCATCCAGAGCGAACAGTTGCGCAATAATAAGGGTTCTTGCAAAACAAAAAAAAGGGCTCCACATTTGTCATCTTAATGCGCAAAGTCTATGCAAAAAGATTGAAGAGTTTCGGTATTTATTTGTAAAGTCTAATGTTGATGTATTGTGTGTTAGTGAAACGTGATTTGTTCCCCAACTTAGTGATGTTCTAGTAGCATGTGAAGGTGACGACCTTTAAAGATCTGACCGTGAGGGGCATGCTGGGGGTGTTGCGATTCATGTAAAAAAAAGACTCAAAAGTAAATTAATAAGCAAGCAACCCTCCGGCAGTTCAATAGAGTACCTCTTTTTAAGTGGGTGTCGAAAATCTTCAAATATGCTTCTCGGATGCGTTTACAGACCACACCGAACGGTCGACTGTAGTGATTTTGTTAACGAGGTATCTACATTATGCACTGAATATACTGACTTTTTAATAACTGGGGACCTAAATAGTAATATGCTTAAGGAACGACACCTAAACTCCAAAATGGCCAGTCTTGGACTGCAACTTGTAAATGAGACAATACCTACACACTTCACAGCAACTTCAAATACACTTCTTGATGTTTTTTTTGTCAGCAATAATGACAAAATTCTTTTATATGACCATGTCTCAGTGCCAGCTTTTTCAAAACATGACCTAATATACATGACGTACGAATTTGACCGTAATTTTACTGACCAAACTATTTATTATAGAGACTTTAAGAATATTGAGTTGGATCTCCTTAGCCATGCATTGGATGTTTATGACCATAGCTATATGTATCAGGGACCGTTAATAATGATTATTTTCTTTATTTTTAAATCAAAAAATTAGACACTTGGAAAAGACTTTGAAAAATATCAACTAGACCGAAATTATTCATTTTGACCAAGCTATTCCTTTCCGCCAAGATTTTTAGATTTTGGATTTTTACGTTTTTAATTATCGATAATCATTATTTTTAAGTGATTTTTCAAATCTTAGACCATAATTATTATTTTTGATAGAAAAAAATAAAAATCATAAATAATTATTATTAATGATTTTTATTTTTTCGCTCAAAATAAAACTCAACTGTAATTTTCTCATTCTGTGCTTGAGATTTCGCCGATATTATTTCATATCCTTTTAAAAGGATCACAAGGCAACAACATACGCTAAAATTTCCCTCGAAACCCAATACTTATTTTAATTAATTTTATTTATTTTAATTATTAATGATTTTTATTTTTTCGCTCAAAATTAAACTCAACTGTAATTTTCTCATTCTATGCTTGAGACTTGGCCGATATTATTTTATATCCTTGAAAAAGGGTCACAAGGCAACAACATAAGCTGAAAATTTGTCCTCAAAAACGTATACATTAAAAAAATATTATTTAATTAAAAATTTAAATTATTGGTGCGTCAATTGACACAGAGCTGGTAAACGGACTAATATTATTGGAAAGGGTTGCTAAAACCCTAAACATTATTAAAAATTATAATATATATTTTGAATATTTAAGCATTCTTTAGTCTGCAACGCAGATATTGTAAAACATTAAATTAATTTATGAAATATTTTTAAGTTTAGTAACCCTTGGGTATCTTATAGTCGAACTTTTACTTGTTGTTGTTTACTTGTTGTTTATGAATGAAGCGGACTTTATTAATGTTGACGCGTTCTTGCAAAATATTGAGGTAGCTTCTGATGATGAAAATGAAGATGGTGAGTCGAACGACCTGTTTCGGAAAGGATATGCAGAAATTGATGGCTACAGTCCAAAGTCAATTTGATTGAATTTCAACATTATGGAGTATTGGGAGGACAAAAATATATGTACCCCAATTTATACCAGTTGGCGAAAGTGGTGCACTCCGTTCCGGCAACTCAAGTAAGCGTTGAGAGAACCTTTTCGGCCCTTAAGATGATGCTTACCGATCAAAGGCGCAACCTCCTGATAATCAACATAGAAGTGTTTAATAATTTAAAACAACAGGGTTTGACTTCAATGCTTATGGCTGCCTTAAATTCCTTTTCAAGGATATGAAATAATATCGGCCAAGTCTCAAGCACAGAATGAGAAAATTACAGTTGAGTTTTATTTTGAGCGAAAAAATAAAATCATTAATAATTAAAATAAATAAAATTAATTAAAATAAGTATTGGGTTTCGAGGGAAATTTTAGCGTATGTTGTTGCCTTGTGATCCTTTTAAAGGATATGAAATAATATCGGCGAAATCCCAAGCACAGAATGAGAAAATTACATTTGAGTTTTATTTTGAGCGAAAAAATAAAAATCATTAATAATTATTATTTATGATTTTTATTTTATTTTATCAAAAATAATAATTATGGTCTAAGTTTTAAAAAATCACTTAAATATAATGATTATCAATAATTTAAATGTAAAAGTTCAAAATTTAATCATTAATTTGTAATTTTTATTTTAAAACTTATAATGATTACGGTCCCTGATATGTATAGCTTAATTGATGTAAATTCCCAATTACATTATTTAACAGAACGCATAGACTCGATGTACAAAAAGTATGTGCCATTTAAGCATAATGTTTTAAAAGCCAAATGTAATCCGTGGTTCAGCCATGGTATTGCCGTAGAGGTGCAGAAACATCGATGTTCGTGTCCATCGATGTTTTCGATGTTTTCAAAAAAAAACATCGAGTAAAACATCGACGTTTTAAAAAAAAAAAAAATGCATAAAGAACAGAAACAGCACAAACAGTAACATAAGATTTATTTGAGATCATTTAAAGTGTCTATTTCTATTCAGGAACAAAAGTTGATCAACAACTTCAGGTTTAAGCCTTGTCCTGCGGTCAGATATGGTTTGTCCAGCTTTGCTGAATACTCGTTCAGACTCACAGGACGAGGCTTGTATACAGAAAAATTTTTTTGCAACCAATTTCAGTTCGTTGTCAGCAGTCATCTGTAAAAAAATATTTCTTATTTAACATGTTAGTCATAATTATTTAAAAATCATACATCCCAATACTTCAAGGGGTCGCAAGTGTCAGAAATGTTTTCTTTTTCAATATATGGCCTTGTGGCAATAATGGACTCGGCTCTGGTAGACTTTACTTTAGGCTTATTTTGCAAAAATGAAAATTTGCTGCTTGCCTCGTTTGAAGTTGATTCTGGTGTCGGTGGACGTCGTGGAGTTGTTGATTTAAATTCATTTACTTACAATTTTTTCTCACCGAGCGCAGAGTTGTTTGTGAAAACATCGATGGTGGTCACGAACAATCGATGGTTCCGATGTTTTGAAAACATCGATGTTATCGATGTTTCACTCGATGTTTCTGCACCTCTATATTGCCGCCAAGATACGTCAAAGTGATATTTCGTATAGAAGATGGAAAAGATACAAAATTTCAGATTGCTATAGAGAATTCAAGACTTGAAAAAAGACAGTAAATATAATGATTGCCAATGCGAAGACTAATTATTTCTCTCAAAAATTTACTAGTGCAATAACAATGAAACAAAAATGGATGGAGCTTAAAATGTTGGGAATCGGAAAATCGAAAGACAATATCAAAATAGACGCCTACCCAAATGAACTATATAGACAATTTTTGCAAACAAACGTACCTGAAACATCGACGAACTCTTATCTTGACAATATTGTGATTAATATCTGTGATAATAGCTTTAGTTTTATATGTGTCTAAGGTAAAGTCGAGTGCTGTTGGTCTTGATAGCGTTCACTCCACCTTTGCAAAATTAATACTACCGAAGATATTAAACAAAATAACATATGTGTTCAATTCCGCACTGACTACATCCTGTTTCCCAAACTGCTGGAAATCAGAAAAAAAAATTTTCTTGTCCCGAAACCCAACGGTGAATATAGGCCGATTTCCATACTACCATTTTTATCCAAAGTCCTTGAACAATTAATGGCCAAACAGATAAACTGTTTTTTTAAAACAAAACTCTGTACTGTGCAATAACCAATCTGGTTTTAGACCATATAGAAGTTGTACCACTGCAATCTTAGATATAACCGAGGACATTAGACAAAAACTTGACAACAATCATGTGACATTCTTAACTCTATTGGACTTTAGCAAAGCGTTTGACACGGTGAACCACGAAATTTTATGAACTAAGCTATCAAATCTCTTCTCATTTTCGGACACCGCTGTTAAATTAATATCGTCTTATTTGTACGGCAGAACACAATCTGGGATCACAGACAATGGATCTTCCGACGCGATGATATTAACGCGAGGTGTACCTCAAGGCTCTGTTCTTGGTCCACTTTTTTTTCTATATATTTAAATGACCTTCCGACTATATTAGCCAGGTGTAATGTCCATATGTATGCTGACGATGTCCAAATGTATGTTAGTTGTCCAGTTGGTCGATTATTTGGTTGTGTAGATGTATGTAACTTAGAATTGTCAAATATTAGTAAGTGGGCAAGCAGGAATGGACTTTCGCTTAATCCGTCAAAATGTAAATGTTTAATTATAAGCAAAAGATCGGCATATGTTCCAACTCTCCCTAGTTTACGCATTAAAAACGCTTGTATCGAATATGTAGAACAAGTTGTTAATCTAGGCATTACAAACACATGTAACAAAGGCGCCTGGAAAAATATATGGTCAACTTAGGCAGCTCAATTTGACACAAAAGTACCTCCCAACAGCTATGCGACTCATAATAGCAAAAGCATACCTTATGCCTACCCTGAGTTACGGGATTGAAATTTTCGGACACTGTGATGTTGCCTCACAGCATAAATTAAACGTTGCCCTTAACAACATAGCCAGTGTTGACTTGCTCTGCTTGTAGATTACGAGTTGCTCACCTAACGTTCAAGATAGGGATGCGATCACAATTTCACAATGTTATGGCTAATTGTGAAATCGTCGCTTCGTAAAGGTACAGTTATAAGAGCAGCCGCGTGTGCACAAAAGTTTTTAAGAATGTTGTTGGCGAGAATAGAGTAGGTTTTACAGCAGCGCACCACAAAAAACAGCCACAGACGGATAGCGATAGTTTTCAAATAAGTATATTTATTTTCAGCTTCCGAATCGATGTGTTCGTATAGTTTTCTTAGTGAGGTGCGCGAACGCGCGCTTAAAACTTTTGTCTTCTATTTCTTTCTCATTTGCCAATTGAGTTTGGCGTCCCTTTTTTAGAGATCATACTTAATGAGTAATGACATTTGTAAAGTATCGATAATTCTTATATCGATACATCGATATTAACAGATAAAGTCTTAAATAAAATAAAAAATGAAATTAAATTAAATTATGGCGGCAACATTCCCCCCTCCGTAACTGATCCTAGGGTGGTCAGTTACCGTCTCCTTCGCCGACATTCAGAACCGCAATCTTGGTAGCTGGTCGATCGAGAATTCAATGCTGCGTTTTAATAGTAGCTCGACGAACCTGGCCGTCCTTGGCTGGAAAAGTGTTGGTTACGCGTCCTTTAAGCCATAGATTTCTGGCCAAGTTCTCGTCGACGACGATGACTATACGGCGGGCACTTCTCGAACCATTTTGTTCTTCTAGTGAGCATCGGTGTAAACTCTCTCACCCAACGTTTCCAGAAACAATCTCCAAAACGTTTTACCTCGTTCCAGTGACGTCTCAAATTTAAATGCTCCGGGTTGATCGGTTTGTATCCGTTTGATGATCCCATTAACAGGTGGTTCGGAGTGAGCGCGGAATCGTCCTCAGAGTCCAGGCTGACATAGGTTAACAGACGTGAGTTCATGATGAATTGTGCCTCCATTAGAGCACTTCTCAGGCTTTCGTCGTTGAATGAGTAGCTCGGGCAGATGTGTTTTGGTAATTCAGTTGTATCGACCTCCGTTGGCTTGGAGGGAATCGTTGGCCACGTATTGGGTTCGTCTTTCAAAAACTTGGGCCCGTAAAGCCAAGTGTCTATCCGAGGGTTGTTGATTACTTTTTTAGCCCCGTCCGCAACGTTGAGTTTCGACGGTATCCATCGCCATTGATCCGCTCGAGTGGTTTCCAGGATTTCACCCATTCTTTGCATCACAAACTGTTTAAAGTGGCGGGGGTCCATAACCAGCCACTGTAGGACTTTGACGATCTTTTTCGCCAAGTGTGAGCCTATCAACGCCGCTTGGAGCCCATGCGTGGAATGGACAGCGGTTTTAGTGGCGCCACTTTGCTTTTAGCGACCACGAGCGTTACGTCCACCTTGTCCTTTTGTGATACTCGCAGGTAGGAGGCAGCGGCATAAGCATGCTCGCTAGCGTCCACAAACGTATGAAGGTCGATGCGGCTTGCTTCAGGTATTCCCATGGAGTAGCATCTCGGAATGCTGACTGTTGCAACTTGAGACAGTAACAGCTTCCACTGGTTCCAGTCCTCCAACAATGACTCTGGCAGCTCTTCGTCCCAGTTAATATTTGCGCGCCAGATTTTCTGCAGAAGGATTTTCAGCCCAATTGTGTGACATGATAGCAAACCCAAGGGATCGAAGATAGACATTAAAACCTGGAGGACTTCTCTCTTAGTTGGGACCGCAGAATTAATAAAGACGTCTCGCTTAAGTCTTGAGAATTTGCAAACAAACTTAAAAATGTCGTTACGTAGGTCCCAGTACATACCCAAAACCTTTTCTGTAGCGCTAAACTGTACTGGCTTTTGATTTTCGGTGTCTTCGTCGTTCTTTAGATGAGAGAGAACTGCTCTGGAATTTGACGCCCAGTTGCGAATTTCGAATCCACCTCTGGCGTGAACCTCTTTGAATTGGTTGGATATTTCGATGGCTTTCTGCTCGTCGCTCATGCTGTCGATAAAGTAGTCGACGTAGTGCGCACGCTGAATCGCGTCCACGGCTAATGGGAATTGATGTTGGTGGACCTCGGCGTTTTTGTTGCGCACGTAATGGGCTATAAATGGTGCGCAGCTAATTCCGAAGTGTTTATCCCATTCTGGCTAGCGTCATACCAAAGAAAGCGCTGAGCATGCATGTCCTCTTGGCGAACGTTGATCCTGTGGAACATTTCGGCGATATCGCCGCTTACAGCGACTCTTCCGACTCTAAAGGCGGTGACGGTGAGCCTTTTATACCCAGCTTCCCGAAAATTATTGCGTCTATTAAGGTAACAGAGGATCCGTCGTCCAAAAAGGCGAAGGTGTCGATCTTTTTGTCGGCGGAATGCAGAGTTACGGGCACAATTCGGAAAAACTGGTTACCTTCTACGTCGCTTTGGTGCGTGCTTACGTGTTGTTGATTCATCGTGTTGTTGGATGTGTTGGGAACGTTTTTTAGAGTGGAGTAGTGGATGATGCTTCCTAGTACAGCCGTTCACTCCGCAATCCCTCGGACGACAACTGTTTCGGTGAACCTTCAAGCAGCGGAAGCAAGCCTTTCCAGCTTTTGCAACTTGCCACCTCTGCTCCACGGTGCTGGATTTGAATTGGTCGCATTGTGCCACCCAATGACCTGTAGACTCGCATGTTATGCACTTTGGATTAGGCTGCTGCTGAACTGCAGCCATCTGGCTAGGACTTATGGCATTAAAATTTCTCTCGGCTGCGCTGCTGTTGTGAGTGTTTACGGAATTTGCCCTGTAAGAAAACGGTGTAACAACTGTCGACGCAGCCTGTGCTATTTGATAGAGCCAGTCACTAAAGGCCTTAATGCAGGAACTGTATCGTTGCGCGGGTGCATCGCCTAGCTTAGCTTGTGATTATTTGGAAGTTTGTCTACCAATTCTTTTACGAGCATCGGGTTGTTTAGGTGCGCTTCCAGTTTGCACGCTTCTATTGTGGCGCAAATATTGCGTACTGCGAGCGCGTACTCTATTATGGCTTCCAATTTTTCCTTGGGTGGCGGAAGCTTTCTTACTCGATCGATCATCCTCTCCAAAATGTGCTCGGGTCTGCCGAAGAACATTTTCAGCGTGTCCATTACTTCCGGTACTAGACCAGGAAGCAAAGCTTATCTTTGACCGTTTCGCGTGCCCTACCCTTAAGGCACTTTTGCAGACGAAGCATGTTTTCGACGTTGGAGAATCCTGCTGCTGAAGTACTATGCTCAAATGTACTGATGAACATCGGCCATTCCTCAGGGTCTCCGCTGAATGGCGGAAGATCCTTTGGTATAGCTTGTCTGGCGGCGATTTGGGAGCTTGACGGGGACGTGGGCATCATCTGGAACGGTCCGTGTGGCGATCCGAGAGGCACGTTCATCTGAAGTAGGATTTTATATTTCTCCTCGATAAATCTCTGCTCGGAAGCTCTTTTTCTTCCAACATGTCGAGCCTAATTTGGTTTTTGTTGACGCTTAAATTACCGTGGAGAATATTCGGGGCTTCGACGTGCTCATTCATGTCGATGAGAGTGTCCACTTGCTGCACGAGCTTGTTTTGGCCGGCTGATGGCGCGGTGAAGTTGTCGAATTGATTTGTGGTATTTACCGGTGATCGCAGTGTCCTTCCGAGTGGGTTTCTGGAGCTACCTCGCCAAGGCACGGAGCGCAGATCCAATCTTTGTCCTCGACGCCGTCGTCAACACCTGCGCAGCGAAAATGGTACCAGCCGTCGCAACCGTCGCACTGAACCCAGCTTTCCTCAGATCCAGTCGACTTCTTCTTGCAAATTCTGCACGCTTCTCCGTTCATAACTGTTTAGTTTGAGGTTATGTGAATTTGCATGTGGCAGAAGCAAATTGCGTGTTTGATTGCAATTTGTGTGTAATTTCAAGTGCGTTGACTTGCTCTGCTTGTAGATTACGAGTTGCTCACCTAACGTTCAAGATAGGGATGCGATCACAATTTCACAATGTTATGGCTAATTGTGAAATCGTCGCTTCGTAAAGGTACAGTTATAAGAGCAGCCGCGTGTGCACAAAAGTTTTAAGAATGTTGACTTGCTCTGCTTGTAGATTACGAGTTGCTCACCTAACGTTCAAGATAGGGATGCGATCACAATTTCACAATGTTATGGCTAATTGTGAAATCGTCGCTTCGTAAAGGTACGGTTCTAAGAGCAGCCGCGTGTGCACAAAAGTTTTTAAGAATGTTGTTGGCGAGAATAGAGTAGGTTTTACAGCAGCGCACCACAAAAAACAGTCACAGACGGATAGCGATAGTTTTCAAATAAGTATATTTATTTTCAGCTTCCGAATCGATGTGTACGTATAGTTTTCTTAAGGCGAGGTGCGCGAACGCGCGCTTAAAAACTTTTGTCTTCTATTTCTTTCTCATTTGCCAATTGAGTTTGGCGTCCCTTTTTTAGAGATCATACTTAATGAGTAATGACATTTGTAAAGTATCGATAATTCTTATATCGATACATCGATATTAACAGATAAAGTTTTAAATAAAATAAAAATGAAATTAAATTAATTTATGGCGGCAACAGCCAGATATATATATATTTAATATTAAACGAGGGGAAGACATTACGCTCATGGCCAACAGCATATACGGATTTAACTTTAAGAGTTGGTGTAATACCAGAAACCTTATTCTTTCCATAAGATAATAAATACCACTGAGCCCAGTTATTTATTTGAAAATTTAAAATTTGGATCTTTAACAAGAACCAATAACTTAATTAATATCAGACATAATTTCGCCTCTTCCGAACGTCACTTTTTTATTCACACTATTCGCAGCTGCTGCAAAATTTAAAAACACTAAGTAGCACACCGCAATTTAGGAATAATTAAATAAAGTTTCTTAGAAATCAAAATATAGACAATAATTAATTAAAGAAAGTATAAATAAAAAATAAAAAAGAAAAATAAATAAAAAAATAAGAAACTAACAAAATGTTAAAATTAGGAAAATTGTCTTAGTGGCTAAAACGTTAAAAATAATAATATGTAAAACAAAATAATAATAAATAAAATGTTAAATATTAGAAAATTGATCCAAAATAAATAGGATAAGTAGGGTTCGATTTTAAGAGTAATAATTTTAATGTTTTTGTAGTCACTTAAAAGTCGGAAAATTAAAATAATTATGCTAATGTCGCAGGAGTACAAATTTTTTGAACAAAAATTGCGCGATTTTTTTAAGTGACTATAATTCGATAACTAAGTTATCGACAAATTTTATTTAATATTTTCGATTTATTTTTCGAAAATCTATAAAAATACACAAAGAAACATTTTTTCTCGATAACTCGATGAAAATCGATAAATTGCATTAAGTATTTTCTTTTTTTTTCCAAAATACATTTAACTTCACAAAAAAAAAAATTATTTTTCGCTATTTTTCAAAATTTCGAATAACTATTTCTCGATAACCAAGCGAGTTATCGATAAATTGTAAGTTTTTCGTCTTATTTTGACGAGTTCTAAAAAATCGATTTTTAGATCTTGGCGCCGGAGAAACCGTAGACGTGCCACAGGCACGGGTCGCTTGACACGCCTGACTTGAGGGGAGGCCGTTTCAAGACTTGCCCAGGTCATGGTAGGGATTGGGAGACACAGGATTTATGGTTTTGGGAGTCACGGGAGACGCCGCTCGCATTAGCCGTACCAAAGTACGTTACCAGGAGGTACCACGCGGAGGACCCATTCTGTAGAAAGGGTGGTGTTTATCAGGCTGATATACACCTACGAGTCGACTTGGTGCACCGGTAGAGCCAAGGAATATACATCAGCAAATCTATGCTGATCTTGCCTTGATCCGGTACACCCATACCACCCGACATAATGATAGCCAGCTCAAATATGTTAGAACATTTAAAAACGTAAAAAAAAAGTGTTCATAAGATTAGTAAATAATAAGTAAGGATAAAGGCAAGTTTATGCAATCCAGAATAAAATACCTGGGGCTCTTGATCACAAAAGAAGGTATTAGAACAGATTATAAGGGGATCGATGCGATTACGAGTTTTCCAATTCCTGAAAAAGTACACACTGTGAAAAGCTTTTTAGGTTTATGCTCATATTTTCAAAGCGGACTACAGACACAAAGGCACAGAATCACAACTTTAAGCTGGAAACCCTGGCTATAATATATGCACTACGTAGATTTTGTATTTATTTACAAGGAAGACATTTCAAGATAATAACTAATTGAACTAAACCAGGGTGCGGCACCCAGACACTCACAGTTTTTTAGTGTGTATGTATGCGAAGCTAACAGATCCGAATGATACTGTTGCTGCGAAATCCGAGCAATTGTGCATAGGCTATTCCATGGGCTATTTGGTCATATCTCTACCGCAGCGGCACGCGAACATTTTAAACATTTGATACGAAGCTGTTTTTACATAGCTTTGACGCTTGCTACGACAGGCTAACAGAATCCCGAACAAATACGAAGCGCTTACACTATAGATGTACTGACAGCGCTGCCTGACAATTTTTCCTATGCACAGAGTATACGACGCTGCCGACCCCTGAACTAAACCCTAGAATCGCCCGATGGGCTCTTCAACTTTAAAATTATGATTACGAAATAATTCATAGATCCGGAACGAAAATGCAAAATGTGGATGCCCACAGCAGATGCAATGTTTTGATTGAAAAAACAAATGGTTCTGAGGACAAAATTTGAATCTGTCAATCAAAAGACTTAAAAATACAACAAACTAAGGAAGAAAAGGAGAAAAATCAACAGAAAGATTTCTAAATAAGAAATGGAGTGGTGTACAAGAAAACAAATGATAATCGATTATTATACCCGGTACCCATAGGGTACAAGGTGCCAATTGAGTATGTATGTAACAGTCAGAAGGAGGCATCTCCGACCCCATAAAGTATATATATTCTTGATCAGCATCACCAGCCGAGTCGATTTAGCCATGTCCGTCTGTCCGTCTGTCCGTCCGTCCGTGTGAGACAACAGATCTCCGAGATCTCTGAGCTACAAAGGCAGTAACGAAAAAAAGTGTTGCGTGCTTTCGTGAGCAGTATTAATTCGTAATGCAGCTGCGTACAGCTGCAGAATTTGTCTTTTTTGAACGTTGCTCAAGATGTATTTAGCAACATTTGTCTTCATTTGTCATCATTTTTTTTTTTCATGTCCGTGTGCTATTTAATTTCACGCACAATACTTTGGGTAACGGGTATCTCACAGTCGGTCACACTCGACTGTAGCTTTCTCACATGTTATTTTTTGTCCCTGAGGACAATGAAAGTCGCGTTTTGCATAAATACCATAATGACCTTGGTCACATTGGTATGGATAAGGTGGTAGATGCGATTTAAAAAGACTTATTGGTTAAAAAACATCAAAGATAAATGCAACAGCCACATTGAGAATTGCTTGAAATGTGTAGCATTTTCTTCAAAGACTTGAAAATCAGAATTCTTTTTACACATTATTCTTATGGGATATAGGCCGTTCGAATTTTTGCATATAGATAATTACGGACCAGTGGCGAAAGAAAGAGCAAAGAAACACATATTCCTTATAGTAGATAAATTTATGAAACTCGTTAGGCTATATACAACAAAGACAACCAAACACAAAAAAAGTTATAAAGGCGTAAAGTGATTATTTTAGGGCTTATAGCAGACCAAAATGTATGGTTTCAGACAGAGGGAGTTGCTTTACATCTAACAAATTCCAAGACAGGTTCCCCACAAGCAAATGGACGGGTTGAACGAATACACAGTAGCATTGGGCCAATGAATACAAAGCTAAGGGAACCAGAAAACTGCCTGCATAGGGGCAATGTAATCGAGCAAGTAGGAAGCATTAAAGTGATTCCTAGCAAAATGCTCTTTGGTGTAGAGCAGAAAGGTCAGATTATGGAAGAAACTTAGAGAAAATTAGAAGAAATTAAGGATACAGTTAGGGGTACATGTAAAACGCCCACTGACATAACGCCCATGGGCGTTATGACGCAAAAAAAGTGACATAACGCCCACGGGCGATATGTCACTTTCAAAAGTGTCATTGCGCCCACTCCCAAAGTGTCGTAGCGCCCGTGGGCGTTATGTCATTTTTAAAAGTGTCATTACGCCCTCAATTTCTTAAAACTTGTCAAGTGCATCAGCAATCAATGAGATTACCGATAAGAAAAATACCGTTTATTATGTTATCTCTCTAAGCATGTTTCAAGTTCTCGGCACAATAATCTTCATAGTCAGTTTATCACTAATCTGCAAGCGAAATGGAAGCTGTTGATCCGTACCAGTACAAAATTATTTCCGGCTTTCGAAACAATTCGAAGTTGTTGCTGCTCACAGCACAGCAACAATTGTTTAAATTTAAGAGTTCGCTAAAAACTGGTTCGCGATGTACTTGTTACATAGAATACTGTAGTGTCTCAGTGGTGTTGTCAAATACTGAGGTGTGTACTCAGTTGAGTCTTGAAATGAACCATAGCGATTTTTTTGAAAAAAAAATTTGTTTTGATTGCATCTTTTGATAAATAAATGTTAAAGTTGGGAAGTACTAAAAGCGCCGCAGGCAAAATTTTTTTTTCAAAAAAATCGCGCGATTTTACCACTTTATTAGTACAACTTATTTAGTACAACATTCCTAACATTTCCCTTTACAATCAGCTAGAATTAGAAACTAGAAACGTTGCCTGAATTGTATTCTATTTTACTATTAATTCATTTTTTTAATTCTTATTAGCTGTGGGCGTTATAGTGTCAAAAGGCCCACAAAAAACTGACATAAAATCTGCGGGCCCTATAAAACTTTTGAAAGTGACATATCGCCCGTGGGCGTTATGTCACTTTTTTTGCGTCATAACGCCCATGGGCGTTATGTCAGTGGGCGTTATTACATGTACCCTACAGTTAGGCTTGAAAGCTTAGAGGAGACTCGAAAACAAGCAAAAGATAACACAGCCCCACAAAAAAAACAAGTGAGAAAGCTACAGTCGAGTGTGACCGACTGTGGGATACCCGGTACCCAAAGTATTGTGCGTGAAATTAAATAGCACACGGACATGAAAAAAAAAATGTTAACAAATGAAGACAAATGTTGCTAAAAACATGTTTAGTAACTTTCAAAAAAGACTAATTCTGCAGCTGTACGTAGCTGCTTTACGAATTAATACTGCGCCCGAAAGCACGCAACACTTTTTTTCGCTACTGCCACACAAAAGCTAAGTGCTCAGACACGCGAAATTATTCCAAAGCAGTGCGATAGAGCAAGAGAGCATGAAAGCATTAATTATTTAATAACTTCCATGTTTATCATCCGATTTCACTCAAATTTGCAGAGCACGTCCGCAATCGGCTACTTATTAAGTCTATCTATTTACTTTAAGTCGAATATCACGCCTTTAGCTTATATTCGTTTTTATTATTTTCGGGGCGGAAGTGGGCGTGGCCAAATTTTAAAACAAACTTGATCTGCGTGCAACAGATTCCAATGTTGTCACCAAATTTGGTAACTCTAGCTCTTATAGTCTCTGAGATCTGTTGTTTCACTCGGACGGACAGACGGACAGACGGACAGACGGACATGGCTAAATCGACTCGGCTGGTGACGCTGATCAAGAAAATATATACTTTATAAGGTCGGAGATTTTTCTTTCTGCCTATTACATAAAATCTCGGTTGGCACTAGCTTATAATACTCTTGTACCCTAGGGGTACCGGGTATAAAAAGTCTCAGGGCTGGGAGATCTGAGTACCCTTTCCCCATGCATTTTGAGACGTGCTGGACCAACGGTCCGTCAGCGGCTTAAAATACATTTTTTTGTGGGGCTGTGTAATCAAATACGAGCACAGGCATACAATGAAACGTTTTATGATAAGACAAGGAAAAGGCCAAAGGATTATACTAAAGGGGATTATGTGATGGTGACCAATTTTAACAGTACAGCAGTAGTTGCTAGGAAGTTGATCCCAAAGAATAAAAGCCCATACCTAAGAGATGAAGTGCTTCGTGACGACAGCTTCCTCCTTAAGGATGTTGAAGGTTTTAAAATCTCTTGAAATCCAAACCAGGGTGTATAGAGTGCTCAATACATAAGACCTTGGATAGGGAAACGAACAAATTTATAAAGAACATACATATAGAAAAACTTTGTTATTTCATAACTTAACCATTACATTTTTTTACATTTTTAAGTTGTACCATAAGAAACCAGGTTCGGGTGATCCAGATCGCAGGATGGCCGAATTATAGTAGGCTCGTAGAGAGTCACAATGTCATCAGATCCCGATAGCAATACAACACCGAAAGTTATATAAAAAAAACTTATGTTAAGCCTTTGTTAACTAACATTAGTCTGTAAGCGAGTCAGTTTGTTCTGACAAGTCAAATAAAGCGGAAGTCTGTGTGCTTATTTTATTCGTGTGTGCATTTTTAAGCCTCTACCACGCATTGAAAGTAGATATATTTTGGTAAAGCTTAGTACGCAGATGCTCGAACAGCGTTTTTAAGCAGTGAGAGAGAGCGAGAGGTTAATGGTCGGGAAACACATTTCGAAAGCCCCGTTTTAAATGCCGGTACGCAGATGAACGAACAAAATACCAGATAAATACCAGGTGGCGGGAGGGAAGACTTTTGGTATTTCCAGAGCGGGGTGACGAACAGAATAAATAATTTATTAAAACGGCCTGTTCTCAACTATTGGCATCTCACTCTATCTCTCTCTTTGCCGCGCTTTAATTGAAGTTTTCACGAGTTAACGGCATTTCGCACGCATTGTATTTACATTTATATCCCGAAAAACAGTTGTTAATTTGTTGCGTTAATTTGTTTCGTTAATTTCTTAATGTGTTTGGTTCAAAAATATGGAAATCGCTAAATTAACCAAGATGCGAAAAAACAGAACAATGGACTTTACCAAGGAAGAGACAATTATCGTAGCTTCATCGCTAAACATGTTGACTAACTTTATATTTCAAATAAATTATTTTGTCAACAAACACAGCTGATTTAAGATTGGTATGACCGCATCATTTACCTCCCAAAAATACCGAAGAGCGTTTTAAGAAGCGGTCACACTGGAAAAAGATTAAATCTGTTTGGGGTTGCAAACTGTTCGAGCATCTGCGTACTAACCTTAAAACTGAAAAAATATCGAAGTGTTTACATTTGTATAACATTTACCTACACATTTTACGTTTTACATGTAGAATTTTATATTTTATATAAATCGACCGATCGCTTCAATGGCAGCTATATGACAAAGTTGTCCGCTCTTAATAAAAATTAGAACCGTAATTCTAGAACAGCAAAAACAGCTATATCTCGAAATTTATAAAAATCAGGGACCGTAAATAAGAGCTATGATTTAATTAAAATCAAAGGTCTTAAAATCGTCTGGGAAGTGCGGGAAAAATACACATATGGCATGTTATTATGGGGAAATTATAAATAATTTTTTTTCTAAACAAATCAAAAATAAAAATCTAATTGGAATATCTTTTGAAGCGGATCCTATTGCACATATCGTCCTATATACTTATATGATCTACTCTTCAATACCTTTCAGTTGATGTATAATGCATACGAAGCATCCTCAACTAGCATCATCGTAAGAGAACATTTAATACCAGGTTAAATATCTGCACTCTGAAAATTCGCTGTTAGCATTTTTCTTAATTAAAAGTCAGTTTAAGTTATCAGATAATTAAAAAAACTAGTCTTTCGCATGCGATTTTTATTTAAAAAGTAAGTTTATACACCTTCAATGAAGCTCTTTTTGCAGCTTACGGTTTAAAAAAAAAATAAAGTTTTCTTGTTCTTATGTGTGCAAATGTTTAAGTTACCCTGCAATACCAGCCATCAACGTTTCATCAACAAGTCATTAAAAAAACTTCGTTGTTGATGAATCATCGATGAAATTCCTTACAAACTAGTGATGAAATTAACATTGGCATGTCCTATGCTGTCATCAGTGACAAATTCATCTTTTCATCAACATTTCATCAATGATTCATCAACAAACTGTCATCAACATATTTTTTGAAGGGAGAAATTGAGACAGCGAGAGAGAGGGTTTTGACACGATTGTCGAAGAGAGCTTCGGTTTTGACACGATTGTCGATAAGAGCGTCGCACAGTGGTCGCTGCCATGGGTTATTAAAAACAAGTGCGAAAGCTACAGTCGAGTGTGACCGACTGTAAGATACCCAGTACCCAAAGCATTGTGGGTGAAATTAATCAGCGCATGAACATGGAAAAAAGGAAATGCTGACAAATAGAGACAAGTATTGCTAGAAATATGTTGAGCAGAACTCAAAAGAAGAAGTTTCTAGAAACTTGTTGGGCAACTCTCAAAAGCGACAAATTTTGCTAGGAACATGCTGAGCAACACGCACGTGAGCGCTCTCTCTCTCTCTCTCTCAGAAACTTTATTGCTTAATAACTTCTATGTTTATCATCCGATTTTACTCAAATTTTCAGAACACGTCCATGAGTGCCTATTTATTAAGCCTATATATTTATTTTACGCCGAAAATCACGCATATGGTTATATACAGTTTTTATGATTTTCGGGGGCGGAAGTGGGCGTGGCCAAATTTTAAAACGAACTTGATCTGACAACAGATTCCAATGTTGTCACCAAATTTGGTAACTCTAGCTCATATAGTCTCTGAGATCTGCTGTCTCACACGGACAGACAGACGGACAGACGGACATGGCTAAATCGACTCGGCTAGTGACGCTGATCAAGAATATATATACTTTATAGGGTCGGAGATTTCTCCTTCTGCCTGTTACATACATTCTCGGTTGGCACTAACTATTAATACCCTTGTATGGGTACCGGGTATAAAAATGCCTAGTATGCCCACTATTCACAGTATTAATAAAAACCATATGAATCTACTAAGACTTATCTGTGTTTCAGTTTTACAGTGCTCTCTAACTAGCAGACGTTTAAATATATAAAATGGTGTATAATTTAAATAGAGCATGGCTTATTTTAACCAATCTTTATGAAATGGAACAAATAAATTGTGTCTTTTATATAATACGATGAACAGCATACTTTTGCGGCAATGTTAACTATTTCGCTGATTTTGAGTGAACACCTGTATATGGCAGTTGTCGGCTAATTAAAATAAATGACTTTTCTGTCCCTTTCTGACACATGCGTTACTTACCGAAAAAGTCGTTGCTGCGATTTTCGAGAGTTGACGCAGATGCACCTCTGTGCAAAAGAAAGTAAAAGCAAGACGACAGCTGTGGATAAATAAACTTTTTCTCTTACTAATACCTCATAATGTCCACGCTTGGGTCTATGGGCATTGGCGAAGACCCATAGATTTCAGTTGTAGCCATTTTGATCTTATATATGCATCAATAGAAAGGTTTTGAAGAGTAGATCATATATATAGGACGATATGTGCAATAGGATCTTCGCTTCAAAAGATAGTCCAATTTAAATTTTATTTTATTTTTATAAAAAAAATATTAAAAAATTAAATAAAAATAAAAAAATAATACTTCTTTCTCAATTTTCAAAATAAAAAGCAAAGATAACAGACAGACGGACAGACAGACAGACGGACAGACAGATTGACAGACAAACGGACAGACGGACATGGCTAGATCGACTCGGCTGGTGATGCTAATCAAGAATACATATACTCTATGGGGTCGGAGATGCTTCCTTCACTGGGTTGCAAGCTTCTGTACAAAATAATAATTCTCTGCAAGGGTATATAAATGCTCCAAGCCTGCTGTAGCGAAATTCTTGTAGACTTTGAATCCCAGATCAGACAACCAATTTAGCCAACCGATATATAATTTTTTAGGTGATGAACAAACCTTTCAATTGCTTATACATATTATTTATATTGAGAAAAAACTTTAGGTGCTGGAGCCCGATAAACTTTAAAAAAGTGGAAATTTTATTCCGTTAAGTAAAATTCTAAAAACAAAAAAAAAATTCTGTTAAGAAATCAAGACTTTTTTTTTTTTTAAGTTGATGGCCCAAAGTGTCTAACAAGCCCATTACTCTACAAATAAGGTATCATGAGAAATTTTTGTAAAATTTTTGCTCGCCGACTACTAAATTAAAGGTACAGTGTTGGACAACGTTTTTATATGGTCAGGTTACTTTACTAGATGTGATGAACTGTCGGATTTAGCTAAGGAAGAAAAGCTAAGTTTTAGTTACCTTAGACCTTTCCGCTAGTACTCTTAAACGAGCTGCCAAAAACTACCCTTAATTTTTGGGTAATAACTAGATGGTGTGGAAAGTAAACGCATGGCTTCTTGTCAATCTCTTCTGGCATTAGTTCTGGCATGTGCCCCAATTGAAGATAGTCATGCGTAATCAGTACATACTGCGAGTGCAGATCCGGATCTAGTTCTAGGCACCCCTGAATCGTGCAAGCGCTCCCTGTAGTGTACCTGAAAACTGTCGATTGGAATCCTTGAAAGGATGCTCGACAATGCAACGCCCCTTAGAGTCCCTAGTATGTGTCTTCACAAAGTGTTGCTCAACTTCATCGTGCTCAGACTCACGAAAATTCCTGGTTCACATCCTTCAGCTCCCAAATGCGTTAAAGCGATGCGTCAATGTTAATAGCCAAGTGACTTGTTCTTGTAGATGATGAGCTGCTAGTCACAATTGAAATTATGAATCATAAAAAAAAAAACAAATTGCGATGATGTTCCCCTGGCTGTCAAACAGCTTTTGACCGGTGAACAGGATCCAGACATAATCGCTGCCCAAAACAAGTAAGAAAGCTACAGTCGAGTGTGCTCGAATGTGACATACCCGGTACCTAAACGATTGGGCTTTACATTAAAAGGCAATTTAAAAGAATACATACTACTTAATAATAAATTAGGTTAACAGTTGTCGAAGCATACTTATTATGAAAACGGCCACTTCACGTGTAATACAGGTAATGGCCCAGATGTCTAAGCGGCCGATTCACTTACATTTTGCAAAATTGGCCCGACGTCAATCCCAAACACAACCAAAATACTTTTTTTTCCATTTTTAATTTTCTATTTTTTTTTTACGTGTATATTATTGCAAAAAAACTAGAAAGAACTTTAACAAATGTGCGTCTCTGGTCGACGGACAAGAGACTAAGCTTCGGGCAAAAGCAGATATTGAGTCCCTTGGGGTAACTTTTATACAAGAACCATCTTCTAGAGAAAACGTGTGACGATCGGTTGGTTTTGTTTTGTTGTGGACCAACTTTGAAGTCTGTGTCAGTCTCACTATTATACCCTTCAGAGGGTATTATAATTTTGCCATGATATTTGCAACGCAGTGAAGGGGGCATCTCGGACCCCAAAATCTTGATCACCAGCCGAGTCGATCTAGCCATGTCCGTCTGTCTATCTGTCTGTCCGTCTGTCGGTTTCTACGCGAGCTAGTCTCTCAGTATTTAAGCTATCGGTCTGAAATTTTCAGCATAGTCTTGCTTTTTTAGCACGCAGTATATATGCCGAAATCGGACTACTATATCCTATAGCTACCTTAGGAATAATGGCGAAATTAATGTAAACAAAATTTTAACTTTTCTGTTTTTCAACGAATTTTTATAAATTTCGAGACTTAGTCGTTTTTTATAATTCTAGAATTACGGTT
This sequence comes from Drosophila triauraria, assembly GCA_014170255.2. NCBI lineage: Eukaryota > Metazoa > Arthropoda > Insecta > Diptera > Drosophilidae > Drosophila > Drosophila triauraria. Next base: position 4,424,194 of record JABJVT010000007.1, read on the forward strand.
TTAGTTTCATTAAGATCGAACAGCTATATTATAGTTGACCATAGAAGGGTCTGTCGAGTTACATGAAAATGTAAAATTCTACATGTAAAATGTAAAATTTACAAAACTTACATAATAATTTCAATTGTTTAATTGCAGACTGCAAGGGTATACAAACTTCGGTTTACCGAAGTCAGTTTGTTAACTTGAATAAGTCGTCTACAGTTGGCTATTCCAACGATTCCGACTTTCTTCAATAAATTTGCGTCAAGTTTCGGAGTCAATTTTTCCAGAATGAAATGTATTATCCAGCAGTCCCTCTCAGTTTGTCCTGATGCACTTAAGCCGCGTACAATATCCATTGCTCCACCCGTCGCTACGGCCTTATTTATTCTAGCATTTGCTCTTTAAGTCGAGAACAAATTCACAAATGTGACGTGATCAGTTGTAATGCTCAGTTAGCCAAGTCCAAGCAGCAGCGAGTCTAAGCTTCATCTGTAATTGGCATTTTTGGAATCAAATCAGCTGCTTCTCCAGAATTATAATTTGAAATTGTTACTGAGCTCCTTTAGTTCTTGTTGTTGTTGCCGTAAATAATAAAGTTTGAAAATAAACTAAAAACCTATCTTGGCACACACACCAAAAAAAAATAGTTTCCATTCAATACAATTTTGACACCAGTATGAAACTATTAAGTTGAAAAATTTTCTTAATAAGATGATTGTCAATTTAATATTTTCGAATTACCAAAATGAAACTCTTGAAGTTATCACGTTGATACTATCAATATCACGAATACTAATATCAATATGAAACTACCTGTCATCAAATTTCTAGTTTCAATTCGATACTAGTTCGTATTAAAAGGACTCCAAGTTTCAATTAAAGCTAGTATCAATTTTATACTAAATAGAATCAATTAGAAACTACTTGTCATCAAATTCTTAGTTTCTGGTAGAAAAAAAATAAAATACTATTTCGTATAAAAACCAGCTTTTCGCCCATTTTACATGTAGAATTTTACATTTTACATGTATAATTTTACATTTTCAATTAAATAGACCGATCGTTTATATTGAAGCTATATGATATAGATGTCCGATCTTAATGAAATTAAAACCGTAATTCTATAACCGTAAAAAATTCTATATCTTGAAATTGATTGATATACGTTGAAAAACAAAAAAGTTAAAAATGTTTTTACATAAATTTCGCCATTATTCCTATGGCAGCTATAAGATATAGTGATCCGGGATCGGACCGTTCCGACATATATACTGCGTGCTAAAGAAATAAGACTATGCTGAAAGTTTCAGCCCGATAGCTCAAAAACTGAGAGACTAGTTCGCGTCGAAACCGACAAACAGACAGACAGACAGACAGACGGGCAGACAGACGGACATGGACATGGCTAGATTGACTCGGCTGGTGATGCTGATTAAGAATATATATACTTTATGGGGTCGGAGTTGCCTCCTTCATGGCGTTGCAAAAATCATGGCAAAATTATAATACCCTCTGCAAGGGTATAAAAATATGAATAATTAAAACCAACATAAAAAAAGTCTATTTATCAAAAGCAGGATATGAACCAGCTTGTAAATACATGACTTGACGACGCCTTAACGTTGTAAGCTACGGTGCAGTTTGGAAATACGGGAAAAATTAAACATACAAAAGACGATTAAGAAAAGTCACTAACGCGACAAACGGACCAACGCAAAATTTCACCATACGCGTTACGTTTGGAATTTTCGGAATACAAGGGCAGGCTTCGAGCATCGAAATGACACCTTCACGTACAAGTTGATACTGTGTAGTATCAGGGTCTAGTTTTTAATTATATTGGGTATCGGTTTGACATTTTTAATTTCCATATTGATATTTGAATATCGATGCTAACTTTAGTTTCATTTAGAAACACACTTATTATTTTAATACGAAGTGACTTTTTTTTTTGGTGCACACATAAAACATACAAAGTCAAAACACATAAAATATGTAAAACTAACAATATAAACTTTTTAATTTTAAATAATATAAATCCTATATCATTAGTTCAATAATTGCTAGAGAGGCTGCAAATAAAGCAAACGTCTACATTTTCGAGTTGATAATTCAAACTGATATTACTAGGAACTGATTTTATTAGGTAGCTAACATAAAATTTTGTTCTAGACTAATCGCTTGACCAACGCTATTAGCAAGTGACACATTCTTGAGTGCGATAAGGGTGAACACAAAATTCTTGGAACACGCAGGGATTCAAGTTACTTGTACAAATTGTCAAGAGCAAGGATTTGTGTTAGGCCCATTTGGCCTCTATTGTTGAACATAAATGTTTTCCCGAAGCAATGCATGCCCATTTGCCATTACGTCATTAAGAAAGAAGAAGAGTTAGTCGCAAATAAACTCTCAAGAAGCTTAGTGTCTTTGTACTTATTACGCGGGTAACGGTTTTCCCTTCAAGAGGTTATGGGCCCAGAGCCCCGGCGTGGCCTCATAAATAACTTAAATGTAGTTTGGGTAGTGGCTCGCGTTTTATCACTTACTCCGGAGATCGACAACACCAATATGAATACAATGTACCAAATCGAGCAGCTCGAGGAAAAGAATTAAGATTCATGGATACACGCAGAGCTGTGGACAGTCAATCAGGGGAGCTAAAAGAAGAGGCAGTTCCAGAAGGAGTGGACTGGACAAGCTTAGACCAAAAAGCGAACGGAGGTATTGTTGCAGTTGGTTCATTCAGACGTGTGCGGGCCATTTGGAACTAGTTCGATTTTAGGATCAAATCAAGACGTGTGTTTGTCTACTTCTTAAGGCGCAAAGATAAAGTTTTTTAACCGAGATTTTGATGAATTTCTACGAGCAAATGGAATTACGAGGCAGCTCACAGTCCCCTACTTTGGTTGGACTTTGGTAGAAATGTCACGATGTTTACACGTGCAGTCTGGACTTTGTGAAGCATTGTGAGCATAGGCAGTATTCACAGCAGTGTACCTTCGGAATCGGTCTTCTAAAAGTGCGCTGAGCCACATGACTCTAATGGAAGCATGGATTGGTAAGAAGCCCTCGATCATTCATCTGAAAGTTTTTGGTTCCATTGCAGTGGTGCTAGACAAAGGTGCCCGAAGAAGTAAATTCCAACCGAAGGGCACGGAGTACCGTATAATAGGGTATTCGAGGACAGCTGTATGATCTTAAGAAGCGGCAAGTGGTCGAAAACAGAGACGTCCTTTTCGGAACCATGGTTGCAAGAGACGTACTTATTTCTACAACGTACGATGAGCCGATCAGCGGCGAGTTTTCCACACAATGGCGAGAAGCGATGCAGCGTGAATATGATGCCTTGATTATAAATCAGACATGAGAAGTCACAGATTTACCCATCGGCTTTAAGGGGGGATACAGTGTAAAGCGTGACGAAAGTTTAAAGGTTTAAACTCTATTTACACAAGATAGACGTATGTACAGCGTACTTCAACAGTAGCCGGGAGAATACCGTGTACATGAAGCAGGCAATCTACAGATTAAAAAATGCAGGATCATTAAACTGGTTGGTGTTTTGAAAAGCATAGGCTTTCTTAAATTGGAAATTAACCGTTCTTGTATAAGCGTGCTGGCGATGTGAAGGGTGAACCTGGAGAGATAACTCTGGCACAGACAGAGTACATTCAGGACTTGCTGCGTCGACACCAGGCGTTCGCAGATTACGTTGACGCCGATTGTGTACAGAATACGATTTCTTTCTAGCTGGTGGTCCAACATCGTGGAACTCGGAGAAGCAGCACATCGCAGCACTCAGCAGCACCGAAGCTGAGTGCCGTTGTCGACTCCGTGCAAGGAGCAACTCTATAAGGCGACTGATCATCAAACTTTGCTGCGGTGACACAGAAACTCCAACAACCGTATTTGAAGATAACTTAAGCGCGCCACAGCTAGCCAAAAACCTTGTACATCATACTAGGACAAAGCATGTAGATATAAGATACCACTTTATTCGACAGATTTTAATTGAAGGTCAGATTGTTTTGAAATATGCTTCTACAAATGTAATGAATGCAGATATACTAACTAAAAACTGGGCGGGTAACGGTTTTTCCTTCCAGAGCTATATTTAAAGATATACATGACGGAAAATACTTAACCAATGTGGGAAAATGATAAAGATAATAATTAAATAAAAATAAGAAATCGTAAATATCGTTTAAATCCGAAATCTTTAATGGTTCGATTTGGATAAAATTTCAAATCTGTAGCTGTAACATAATTAAAAGATCATACATTTAATTGGTGGCCAATATCTTTAAAAATAGCGAAAATATGAAATTTTTGCCATAACTTTCCTATGGCAGCTATAAGATATACTAGCTGCAGTAGAAAGAACACTATCTGCAAGGTTTCATTCGGATAACTCAAAAACTGAGAGACTAGTTTGCGTATCAACGGACAGACGGACGTAGCTAGATCGACTAATCAAGAATATATATACTTATGTGGTCGGAGATGCTTCCTTTACTGCGTTGCAAACTTCTGATCAAAATTATAATACCCCTGCAAGATATATAATAAAAAACGAATATTTAAAGAAATTTAACGGGTGACGGCGCGATCCGATCCCGCCTCATCTTGCTCTAGGCCCCGCCTATTCCTAATTAATCTATATCTTTTAGCTAATCAAGAATATATATACTTTATGTTGTCGGAGATGCTTACTTTACTGCGTTGCAAACTTCTGATCAAAATTATAATACCCCTGCAAGGATATATAATAAAAATCGAATATTTAAGAAATTTAATGAGTGACGGCGCGATCCGATACCGCCTCATCTTGATCTAGGCCCCGCCTATGCCTAATTAATCTATAACTTAACTGGTGGAGATTCAGAGACGTGGCCCTGCTCCCGTTCGTTTCAACCCGATCCAGTTTTTTTTCCCGTGCTTACCCCGGTCAGATTCCCGCCCATTCTTGGGCTCGTTTCGTAAATTCAACGTCAGACCCGGTACGAAATCGGAAGCGTGGCCTTCCTGCCGTCCGATCCTGACCTGATCACCTTTGTCCCGGCGTACTTAAGCACTAACCATGATCCTGACCAGACGGAGACTCGGAGATGCCGCCTTATCGTGCTCTAACCCCGACGCGTCGCCTCCAATGCGAGCTAATCTTACCGAAACTTGGAGGCGTGTTCGTTTTTTTCCATAATTTAGGCGGCCAAACTGCATGTCTTCGGTTCTTGGTGAAGGGATGCAACCTTACAAGTGGCTCGCGAGTAAGGATAGTTAGTAACCATAAGGGTTGGATTAAAGCCCCACCTTGGACAACTGATGGGAGAATCCCAACCCCCTTATAGCCCCTCTAAATCTTTCATTCTTCTCGACAGCAATCTTTCACTCAGACTAAGCAGTGCATGACAAGAAAATTGGTCGATCGACGTTCGTCGAGATTGCCGCCGGTGCATAGTAATTGGGCATTATAGTTAGGCTCGTCGAGACTTTTGCTGGGAACGCGGACGCAGCTTATGTGCATAGATTACCGACAGTTAAACGCACACTTCAGATCAGAGAGGAACCCGGGTTGTAAAAATCGCAGAGGAAGCCACTGCTGGAGTCCCTGAGGAGCTTCAACGTCCCGGGCTACCTGCTGAACATAGCACAGAGCTATTTCAGCGACAGTGTGCTCTTGATGGACACGAGTCTGGGTTCCAGGCCATACGAAGTCTCAGCTGGAGTCCCTCAGGGCTCCGTTTTGGGACCCCTGCTCTGGAATACAATTTACGACGGAGTCATAAGGCTGCCGATGCCAGCCAACACCACCCTAGTGGGCTTCGCCGCCGACGTAGCCATAGTGGTGGTAGTAAAAGAGCTCTCCATGGTGGAGGACCGCGCCAATGAGGCTTTACAAGCAGTGGAGGCGAGGCTAGCTGTAGGTTTTTGGTTTCGAATCGGAAAGTGATGGAGACAGCCAGAGTGCAGGTTGGAGGGACCACGATCCAGCGGGCCATCAAATACCTAGGCGTCCTGATCGACACAAACATGTCGTTCAAGGAACACTTGGAGTACGTCCACAAGAAGGCCAGCGAGACTCCAGGAGCGCAATACAAGATGCTGCTCAATACCCGAGGCCCGAAACTGACAACCTGGAAGCAGGTCACTTCCGCTGTCACGTCGCAGATGCTGTACGCAGCGCCTGTGTGGGCAAAAGCCGCACAGGTAAAGAGCTACATGCGAGGGGTGTAGGCAACACACAGGCTTTGTGCCATCAGGACCGCGTGCTCGTTCCGGACCATTTCGGTCATGGCCGGGCAAGTGCCTCTCTCAGAGAGTAAGGAGATTCAAGAAGCCTCCCAGGACAGCGCGGCAGGTCTAGGCTCCAAGACCGAGTTGAAGGAGACTGCCAGACAGAGAAGTCTGGAGACCTGGTAAGCCCCTCACATAGAGTGCTTTGTGGGAAGGCCACACGGGCAGGTAGATTTTTACCTTACAGCTATTTAAAGCGTTTTGGTCACGAGACGGAGGACTGGTGCCCAGGGTATGGGTCGGGCATAATGGAGGATGCGCAGCACGTTCTTTTTGAATGCCACCGTTTCGACCATGAGAGGCAGGAGCTAGAAACCATTGCAGGTCCAGGATCAGCGTTGAAACGCTGGTGCCAAAGATGATGGAGGATCAACCATCTGGGAAGCGGCGTTTGCGGCTAGCGTTATTAGAACGCTCAGAGCCCTTGGAGAGAAGACGGAGGGAACTGACGGAATAGGGATCCCAGCGCTTGCGAAGCAATGCCTTGCGGCGGTACCGCACGGCGCATGCCCTTTATTCTAAATCTTCCCAAAACGTCATCTTTATTCTGTGTGTAAATTTTAAATTGTTAGTAAGAACCGATGGAGAAATAAACCCTTGAATAAAAAAAAAAAAACAAATGGGTACCTGGTGGTGTGTGTTAGTGTTGATCAGTGCAATTGTGTTCATTAAAATTTTCAAAAGATATTTTAAAATTTTTGGATTTGATTTCGATTTTTAGATTCAACGGCTGGTTGAGAATCCCACTGTGGTCCAGAATCCCAAATTGGTGGCAGAAATTCAATTTTTTTTTTTTCAAGATTTCAGCAAAAACCATTTTGGATTCCAGTAGAGTATTCCCAAGGGCAGTCTAAAAGCATAATTTTACAATGAAATTGAAGCCCTCGCGATTTAGGCAGCCCTGGAAGTCATCTGATCATTTGCATTAAACTTTGCCTTTGCTAGCCTTCCAAGTAAAAGCTGATTTCAACTTAGTATAACTCAGTTATTTCTTTGACTATAAAAATAAAAATAAGCCTGGAAAACATAGATAGAGGTATTTATAATAAGGGTGTATTTACACAATAATTGTTAAATGTGATTCGTCTTTGTTTATATGTGCTTTTGTAATGTCATATTTCCAGCAATCCTAACCTCAAACTCATTGTGTTTCGTGGAATAAAAGTATGTTGTGTTTGTGTGTATTAGTTAAACTAACAACGCAATTTTGTTGCTTAATGTGTGAATAATGCGATGGTATTAATATTTTTTGCCCGTTTTTGCCCCTTATCCTTACAATTGAATTTTTGTAGACAACATTGATTTTAGTTCCGCTTAATTACTTGAGTTTTGGCTCGAAACGGACAACGATAATGAAGATGATCTTGACATATATGAATGCATCGATGCCTATTCCCTCGATTTAGATGTGGAAAATGATTAATTATTTCATTAAATTAATTTAAATCATTAAAAAACAAAAAAATTATGAATTTTAGTACAGGTTTGTGTGGGGGCTAGACCACCCAGTAATCCTAGGTTGTTGAAATTCACATGGTATGTGCATATTGGTGAAAAACTTAGTGCGTCCGCATTTCAGCTTGATAACACAAAAAAAAGTTATTCTAACAAAAACATTAATTTTAATACGGTGCTTGTATGGGGGCTACCACTCCTAGCTGTCCGATTTGACTGATTCCGACATATGTGCTTTGTGTGTGGAAAAAAAAAAAACAATGTGAAAAATTTTAGCTCGCTAGCTAACAAATTAGAATTTCTGCCACTAATTTGGGATCCCTTTGATCATACCGCTATCTTCCTCTGATAAATGGTTTAACGAGGCAATATTAACGAGGTAAGATTTTATTTCTCCAAAGACTTAAAATTAATTTTACTTATGTTCGCGGTACCCATAGGGTACAAGGGTATAATAAGTTAGTGCCAAGCGAGAATGTAACAGACAGAAGGAGTCATTTCCGACCCCATAAAGTATATATATTCTTGATCAGCGTCTCCAGCCGAGTCGATTTAGACATGTCCGTCTCTCCGTCTGTCCGTCTGTCCGTCCGTCCGTGTGAGACAACAGGTCTCAGAGACTGTAAGAGCTAGAGTTACCAAATTTCTTGACAACATTGGAATCTGTTGCACGCAGATCAAGTTTTTTACTTCCTACTTCCGCCTCCGAAAATCATACAAAACGTTTTATAAGCTAAAGTCGTAAGATTCGCTTTAAAGTAAATACATAAACTAAATGAATAGGATTGTACGGTCGTTTTCTGAATATTTGAGTAAAATCGAACAATAAACTTCGGGGTTATTAGGCAATAAAGTGGGAATTTGAAGATAGGGACTACCAGACACCCAATGCTTGTTGCTAAGCTAAAGGTTCGATCCCAGGCTCAGGCGAAATATTCTGACGTCTTTGTCTTCAATATTTTTATGTTCTTAGTACTTTCTTATATCCTTGCAGGGCGTATTATAATTTTGATCAGAAGTTTGCAACGCAGTGAACGAAGCATCTCCCACCCCATATAGTATATATATTCTTGATCAGCATCACCAGTTGAGTCGATCTAGCCATGTTCGTCTGTCTGTCTGTCCGTTGCTACGCAAACTAGTCTCTCAGGTTTTGAGCTATCTCAATGAAACTTTTCTAATGCAGCTAGTATGTATGTCGAAACGGGCGAAATCGCACCACTGCACTGTGGTCCAGAATTCCAAATTGGTGGCAGAAATTCAATTTTTTTTTTGTCAAGATTTTAGCAAAAACCATATTGGATTCCAGTAGAGTATTCCCAAGGGCAGTCTAAAAGCATAATTTTACAATGAAATTGAAGCCCTCGCGATTTAGGCAGCCCTGGAAGTCATCTGATCATTTGCATTAAACTTTGCCTTTGCTAGCCTTCCAAGTAAAAGCTGATTTCAAATTGGTATAATTCAGTTATTTCTTTGACTATAAAAATACAAAAACATGGAAAACAAAGATAAAGGTATTTATAATAAGGGTGTATTTACACAATAATTGTTAAATGTGATTCGTCTTTGTTTATATGTGCTTTTGTAATGTCATATTTCCAGCAATCCTAACCTCAAACTCATTGTGTTTCGTGGAATAAAAGTATGTTGTGTTTGTGTGTATTAGTTAAACTAACAACGCAATTTTGTTGCTTAATGTGTGAATAATGCGATGGTATTATTATTTTTGCCCGTTTTGCCCCTTATCCTTACAATTGAATTTTTGTAGACAACATTGATTTTAGTTCCGCTTAATTACTTGAGTTTTGGCTCGAAACGGACAACGATAATGAAGATGATCTTGACATATATGAATGCATCGATGCCTATTCCCTCGATTTAGATGTGGAAAATGATTAATTATTTCATTAAATTAATTTAAATCATTAAAAATTATGAATTTTAGTACAGGTTTGTGTGGGGGCTAGACCACCCAGTAATCCTAGGTTGTTGAAATTCACATGGTATGTGCATATTGGTGAAAAACTTAGTGCGTCCGCATTTCAGCTTGATAACACAAAAAAAAGTTATTCTAACAAAAACATTAATTTTAATACGGTGCTTGTATGGGGGCTATCACTCCTAGCTGTCCGACATATGTGCTTTGTGTGTGGAAAAAAAAATCAATGTGCAAAATTTTAGCTCGCTAGCTAACAAATTAGAATTTCTGCCACTAATTTGGGATTCTGGACCACAGTGCACTGTATCTTATAGCTGCAATTGGAAAGATTGGCCTAAATTGGTCGATTTTTGTTGTTTTTAAAGATACCGGATTCAAATTAAATATATGGTGCTTTATTTTAATTATAGTCATACATTTAAAATTTCATTTAAATAGGACCACAACTATATTAAGAAGAAAGAAAGCTAACTTCGGTAAACCGAAGTTTGAATTACCGCAATTGGATCATTGAAAATCGATCCATTTTGGTAATGTTGAAAAAATATCAAATTATGTAAATTTTATAAATTTTACATTTTACATGTAGAATTTTAAATTTTCGTATAAGTCGACCGATCCCTTCTATGTCACTTATATGATATAGGTGTCCGATCTTAATGAAATTAAAACCTTAATTCTGGAACTATAAAAAACAGCTATTTCTCGAAATTTATAGAAATTCCCGTATCCACCCTGAGCGACTCCGGCTGAGACTTCGTTTGTTCTGGAACCCGTGTCAGACTCCACTTTGAGCATTTAGTCGCTGAAATAGCTCCGCACTATTTGCAGCAGTTACCCTGGGATATTCAGGACACCAAAGGACTCGGCGGTGTTGAAGGCGTTCCTTATGACTAGCGTAACACCGAGACAATAGCTCTTCGAGCCGCCTTTCCACCTCGTGCCCGCGATCGCCATTCCAGCAATCTCCTCCACCTTCTCGATGGCGTCCGGCGTTGACCTTCCCTTCCTAAAGCCAAAGTGGCTCGGATAAACAACAACAGCCTCCTCGATAGCAGCATTTAGCCTTACTGCTATGGTGGTGCCGGTGAGGCAGATGGGTCTGAAGGAGGAAGGCTCCCCAGGTGGCTTTCCTGTCTTTCCTTTCTTCCACCGCTCCGGAAAGGTCCGCTTAGGCACTTGGAGAACTTGTCCACCAGGCTCTGGCACCTGATGGCTATGTGTCCAACTATATAAGTATGTGAGTAAGTATATATGTAAGTATATAAGTAAGTAACAAATTGGGCATCCTGATAATTAAAAACCGCTAATCTTATGGGGATTACATTCGATCATCATTTTTGTCCTATCCATAATATTTTGACTAATCCAGATACCTTCATAAAGATAACGTGCTAGCTGAAAAACCTTATCTTTTTTCAAAAACCTTTAATTTCTTAACACTTTGTAAGGACCCTTTTGCTTTGGTATTAACTTCCTTGCTACTCCCACTGTACTATAAAAGTTCTTGATCATTATAGAATTTCCTTCTTTGTATTTCGAGCTATCTTTTCTACCTTGATTTCTTCTTTCTTCTTTCCTTATAATTTTTTAACTTTTTCTGAAATTCCGAGCCTTTATTGCTCTTTTTTTCTAAGTTCCTAACATTCTTTATTTCATTAATTTTTTCTAATATCTCTTTTAATCTATCAATAATCTGTCCTTTTTGTTCCACACCAAGTACCATCTTACTTGGCATTTGAGCAATACTTCTTTTATTTGTATTATTTAAGGAATATTCTACATTTTTTATAACTGTATCCCAGTGCAATTCTTTTTTCTGAATCTGCTTATTTCGCTATCATTGGCCCTGAGATACGATTAACACTTTCCACTTGTCCATTCGCTTGTGGTGAACCTGTTGCAATTTTGGCGTGCTTTACATTGAATTCTTTCGTAAATTTTCCAATATCTTCCGATATAAAAAAACTATTCCTGTAAGAAATAATCTCTTAACTCTACCATAACTTCTTTTGTATTGTCGTTTTTGTTGTATACAACCTTACAAATTTAGTTAAGCCATCTATGCCAACAAAAAATGTTTCTTTGGTTTTCAAGAATCCACTGGTCCATAGTTTTTGGATTATTTCAAATGGATTTTTGGATTATTTCAAATGGAGAATTTCCTTTTGGAACACTATGCAACGTTCGCTCTCCCTTTCTGACTTTAGTGGAAGCGCAACACAACTCACACAATTTTCACTTTGTCTACCAACATCATTTCATTTTGTCTACTAACTTTCTCTTTAATATTTGGAAAACAATTTGTCCTAACAATAGCATAACCTAATTAAATAATTAATGACATAATTCAATAACTAATAATTGATATTTATACAAAAATTTCTCATTCATCCCCTAGGTACACAAAACCGTAATCGTCCATCATTTGATTTTCTATAAACTACTCAATTTCTCATTTTAAACATTTTGTCTTTAGTTTTCTAAAACTGTTATCTGATCACTTTAAGCTTTTCGTCCTTATTTTAGCAAATAAACAAGTTATCTTCAAAACTATTAGTCTCCATCACCTCCATATGCTCGAATTTCTACTTAACGTATACACATGTTGCATATGCTTACCTGCTTTATGAATCAACTCAATATCATATTCAAGAAACTCTAAAGGCCATCTTGCAATTCGGGGATACAATTCAATTCTGTTTAACGTTAATGTCAAAGAATTGCAGTCCGTAACAATTCTAAGCCTTTTTCCTTGCACATAAATTCGAAATCTTCGTAAGGCATAAGAGATCGCTAACATCTCCATCACAAAACTGTCGTATTTTGATCCGTCTTTTGTCGTAGCTTTAGAAGAATAATATATGGGATGTAACCTTTTATTTTATTCTCCTGAACAACTGCTGGACATTCTTCAACCCCATAGCATTCTCAAAAACTGAAATTAACACATAGGTGTCATAAATAAGGTATATTTGATATATATATATATATCATATATATCTTATATATATAAGAAGAAAGTCGTGTTATAAGTCACTTATAACTCAAGAACGGCTGTACCGATATGGCTGAAAATTGGTGGGTAGGAAGCTTAAAGCCAGGAAAGGGACATAGAACACTGTTTATCCATAATATAGTGGAGGAACACAGATAATTAACGGGTTTCAGTTTGATGTCGTAAGTAATAACTTTATGTTTGAAGTGGGCATTTCTACGACTGTCAAAGAAATACATAAAATTCTCCTCTCAATATAAACAGTTTGTTACAAGTAGATCGAATATTCAGGGCCGGTCGTCGAAGGTCACTGAACATTGAGAAAGAAGGCAGCCTTTTACAGGTCGTACGTTTTATTTATTTATTTTGTTATCATTTTCGAAACAATGATATTCGATGGGTCGTTCACAATAGTCCGCGCACATTAGTAGCTTTAGCGATCAAGCCGCTTTCAGCATACACCTTTTGAAGTGAAAATATCTGTATGGAACTAATATCTGCAGCTCTGAAGCAGTATGGAAGATTTTATCATTCGAAGTGGACAGCCGGGTTCAGATTTATCATTAAGGTATTTTTGGTCATCATCCCATCATCCCAATCCAGCCATCATAAAACTTTTCGAAAACGTAATTACTCTCCATTTGCAACATCTGTGAAGATCAGTAATTGATTTATTAAACGAAGAAGAACGACAACTAACCTTTCGGAGCTCACTTCTTTTATTTTAAGGGGCTTTCCACAAAATTTGCAGACAGATGTGACCTATACTGATTTCAATAAAGCATTTGACTCCGTTAATCATTTGAACACTCAACTAAATGGGTTTTCCTGTCGATCTTCTTAGGTGGACCTGAGTTATCTAAATAAAAGGACGCAAAAGGTCCTCTTTAAAAACAACACGTCGAATTTCCTCCATGTGATCTGCGATGTCCCGCAAGGGAGCCACCTGGGTCCCTTACTTTTTACATTATTTATTAACGACCTACGCAAAGTCTTGACTAACTCCAGAGATCTCATGTACTCTGACGACGTTAAACTGTGCGTGCAATAAAAGGACGGCGCCAGTCGGATTTACAAACAGATCTTTACAGCTTTTAAAAACTTATTAAAACTTATTAAACCTAAATGGCTCCAAATGCAAGCTGATGACATTCTCATGTGTCACTGCTTGCTACTTATACGCTGAGCTGCTGCTCTGTGGAAAGGATCACTCCACCTAAAACCCAAATTGGAGTTTGTTGATCATTGGGTCAGTTGAATGTACACGTACTTTGTAGAACCACTAGTTTTTACTTGGCTTGCACTACTGCAGAACATCGTATGAAATGCATGAACCCTTTAGAGTACTATGTGCAAATTGTAATGATTTGTACAAAATAACCTCGTCTGTAGATAGCCTTCCCAAACTAAAAACATTAATATTAACCCACTTAGTACGCATACAAGATAGCAATCGAATTGCCCAATAGTAGTCCATATTCCTTGCATTCTCTTACCTATACTTTTTTTTCGCGCCTATCAACACCTAACCCTAACAAGCACGTGCTTGGTTTTAAAGGGCCAATTGAGGGTACTGACCGTAGTACAAAATTTTCAAAAAAAAAAAAATAATATAAAATCAATAAACAACAAATGGAAAAGCTACAGTCAAGTGTGATCGACTGTGAGATGCCCGGTACCCAAAGCATAGTGGGTAAAATTGAATATCACATGAACATAGAAAAACGAAAATGTTGAAAAATGTAGACAAATGTTCCTAGATACATGTTGAGCAACACCTAAAAAACACAAATGTTGCTAGGAACATGTTAAGCAACACGCATTGGCACTCTCAGCATCTCTCTCAAAAGCTAAGTGCACAGACACGCGATATTATTCCTAAGCAGTGCGATAGAGCGAGGGAGTGTGAAAGCATTTATTGCTTAATACCTTCCATGTTTATCATCCGATTTTACTCAAATTTGCAGAGCACGTCCGCAATCGCCTACTTATTAAGTCTATTTATTTACTTTAAGTCGAAAATCACGCCCAGGCTAATATACCGGTTTTTATTACTTTTGGGGGCGAAAGTGGGCGTGGCCAAATTTTAAAACAAACTTGATCTGCGTGCAACAGATTCCAATTTTGTCACCAAATTTGGTAACTCTAGCTCTTATAGTCTCTGAGATCTGTTGTTTCACATGGACATATGTACATATTTTTAAGGTCAAAAGGTAATTTTTTGTAACATTATAAGTTGAATTACTTAAAATCCTGACGTGCTGGTTAAGATTAAAGTGTGTAGTGTAGGCCGTCTACAGTTGAGGTTATTGTGTACAAATCGTTGTAAAATTCACAGTGGTCGGCACGGCCCTATCCAGCGGGATAGGATTTTTCTCAGTCGACGTCGCTGCCGCTCATGCACAGTATGCACAAAAGAGAACAGCAGAATCAGTGCAGTCAAATAGTAATTGTGTGGCTAGATTGAGCCTTTTTTAGCGTTAAATAGCTAGTTTTTAGTTTATAGCTATTTTTTTGCCATATTAAAGAACATTTTAGCTATATTTATACCCTTGCAGAGGGTATTATAATTTTGCCATGATGTTTGCAACGCAGTGAAGAAGGCATCTCAGACCCCATAAAGTATATATATTCTTGATCAGCATCACCAGCCGAGTCGATCTAGCCATGTCCGTCTGTCTGTCCGTCTGTCTGTCTGTCCGTCTGTCTGTCCGTCTGTCTGTCTGTCGGCTTCTACGCGAACTAGTCTCTCACTTTTTGAGCTATCGGGCTGAAATAGCATAGTCTTATTTCTTAAGCACGCAGTATATATGTCGGAACGGCAGAAATCGGACCACTATATCCTATAGCTGCCATAGGAATGATAGCGAAATTAATGTAAAAAAATTTTAACTTCTCTGTTTTTCAACGAATTTCTATTAATTTCGAGATATAGTCGATTTCTATAGTTCTAGAATTACGGTTTTAATTTCATTAAGATCGGACAACTATATCATATAGCTGCCATAGAAGGGATCGGTCAATTTATATGAAAATGTAAAATTCTACATGTAAAATGTAAAATTTACAAAAATTTACATAATTTGACATTTTTTTTTACATTACCAAAATGGATCGATTTTCAATGATCCAATTGCTGACTGCAAACTTCGGTTTACCGAAGTTAGCTTTCTTTCTCATTTTTCTCATATCTAGCCATAGATTGGTCCATTTTTACTCATACAAATGAAATGTTGGCATGTGACTGTAGTGGTGCGGACCACTGCTTTAAAGGGTTCATGCATTTCATAAGAAGTTCTACAATGGTGTAAAACTAAGAGTAAATAGAATCTAGTGGTTCTACATGTGGAAATTTAACTGACCCAATTGATCGGAGTTTTCACCTAGTCAAATTTTAAAACAAGCCGCATGTATCACATTCAACTGTTAAGATTTGGTGGATTCAGTCGTTAGTCTCTTAGATCTGCTGTCTTATACGAGCAGAGAGACCTTACTATTCGCCCAGTGACCGCCTGATCAATTTAGTCCTAACTTAGTCCAATTAAATAATGAACTATATTATATACATAGCTACACCCAAAAACTTTTTTTTTAATTTTTAAAAGTAGCTGTTTTTGTGGCTGCTACAACAAAACTAAAAGAGGCTCTCCTAAAAATCTATATATCAATATAAATAATTTTAACAATGGTCCAAAAGTTAGGCAATCTCAAGGGCTATAACGTCTCAAGTGACTATCAAAATCGTTAAAGCCGATTTTGAAAAAAAATCAAAATCTAAAAAGAATTAATTTGTAATTTAAATTCCTAAACTGCCTGACAACTACCTGTCCGGAAAACTTAGTCACCTTAAAAAAATTATCCGACTGTGAAAGAATAACATAGCACTGTTAACTTTACTGTTATGTATCGATTAGTGCTGTAAAGCACTGAACTGTCACTTTTGTGAAAAAAATATACAAATTAGAAAAATGTTGGGAAACAAAATCGCGAAAAACACCTTCAAGTCGAATCCTGGAAAGTTTTGCTCTTAAGTTTATTTCTCAGTCAGGAAAACAACGGCCGTGGAAGATCATCTTAAGAAGAAAAACAGACCAGACTTTGCTGAGGAGAAGCGGAAAAGGTATCGGCACTGGTGGAGGAGTGGCAACCTCTCTGTTTTAGCCATCGCCGAAAAGATAGGTAGAATCATTCAAACAAATGCAAGCATTCAGAACAGCTGTCTGTCTCTTTTTATTGTTATCGGTTATCGGAAAGAATTTTGTTTCCGGGCCGGAAAATATTTTACAGGGAGTCTGCGTCATGATAAATTATAGTAGGTAGTCTCGTCGTGTGTTTATCGTTCGGGTGTAGGGCCTTATTGAACACTTCGTGTTTGCTCGTTGACGTGAAAGGCTGTGTGTGTACGAATTAGTCCAAGGCGCACATTTTTTAATGCACCGAAATGTTTGGTAAGGAAAACGTTGTGGGAGCCAATTTTGGAGTGCAGCCTTAGTGAGAACTCGAGAATTTGCGACACGCATTTTAGTGCTTCACAGTAGAAGTCGAGAACCAATAAGGGGAAGACTTTCAAGAGAAGGCGACTAAACAATGATGCTGTTCCGGAAAGAAAAGCAGAGCCGGAACCAGCAATTCCAAACTTAAGCTACTCCGAATCGAGCTCGCAAATTAAATTAAATTATAAATAAAGAGCTCTAACTTAATATTCTAATAGGCCAGTTTTAACCCCAAACACCAAACAAGTAAGAAAGTTACAGTCGAGAGTGCTCCCAAACGTTTGACGGTTTAAATACTTCTTAATTAAAAATTAAATCGCCGCTCGAATTAGATCCCGACTAAATAAATTATTTGTCATATATTTAATCGGGACCCAGGGAGGCCATTGCAAATAAATGGGTAAACCATTTATTCATTTATTACAATTACATTCTATTACAAGAAACAAATCGCCTTCTTATTCAAAAGTGTGGAAGCTGTTAGAAGTAACAATCGCTGTCCATAACGCAACATAGAGCATAGCCCAGACGTCTAAGTGGTGGGCAAGCGTTTTCTATGCAAGAAAGTTCTGAGTTCTAAACCCGACCATGCCAAAGAATTTATTTACATTTTTATAATCAGATTCATATTCATTTTTTCGGCAAAGTTGGGTTATAAAAGTAAATTTTGTTATTTTTTATCATTTCTTGGTCACGCTTGTTCTTTTCTGTAGCTTGGCGAAATCTTTTTGGTCAGCAGTCGATCTTTTTTCTCTTTCACACATACTTGTTTTGTGCATCTCTATTACAATAAACAAACCGCCTTCTGATTGAAAAAGTGTGAAGGCTATTAAAAGTAACAATCGCTGTCTATTCCTGAAGATGGAGCATAGCCAAGGCGTCTAAGCGATGGGCATTCATTTTCTATGCAAGAAAGTTCTGAATTCTAGTCCCGCTCATGCCAAAAAAAATTTGTTACATTTTTATTTGCGATTCTTATTCATTTTTTCTCCTCGTTATTTAAATAATACATTTTATATCAGCTCGGAAAAGTTGGGCTATAAAAGTGAATTATGTTATTCTTTGTCATTTCTTGAACACGCTCGTTCTTTTCTGTAGTTTGGCGCAATTTTTTTGGTAATCAGTCTATCTCTTTTCTCTTTCACACACACTTTTTTATTACAATAAAAAGTATCTTTTCATTAAAAAAAATGTAGAAGCTATTAGATGTTAACAATCGCTGGCAATTTTATTTCAGTTCTGCCAAAATTAGGTTAACAGTTGTTGAAGCATACTTAGTATGAAAATGGCGCTTCATATGAAATATAGGTAGTGGCCCAGTTGCCTAAGCAGCCGATGCATTTACGTTTTGCAAAATTGGCCCGAGCTCAATCCACAAAAAACCAAAATATTTTCTTTTTTGTATTTTTATTCTAAAATTTTTTTCTAGTTTATCGGGTATAATAACAAAAGACAAAGGAAGAAATGCAAAAACAACAGAGAAAAAAAACAATAAAAAGTATTGGAGCGGTCGGGGCTCGAACCTACGGCCTGGACGGCTACAGGCTACGCAGCTTGCAATAGTAGGGTCTTCGGGGGGTGTTTTAAAATTCTAACCTTATTGCTTCTCCCATGTTTATCATCCTATTTTACTGAAATTTTCAGAAAACGTCCGCTCAAACCTATTCACTTATTGTATCTATTAACTTTAACCCTTAAATAACGAGTATGGCTTATTTTACGTTTTTTATGATTTTTGAGGGCGGAAGTGGTCGTGGCCAAATTTTAAAAGAAACTTGATCTGCGTGAAACAGATTCCAATGTTGTCACCAAATTTTATTATTTAGTGCCAACCGAGAATGTATGTAACAAGCAGAAGGAGAAATCTCCGACCCTATATAGTATATATATTCGTGATCAGCGTCACCAGCCGAGTCGATTTAGCCATTTCCGTCTGTCCGTCTGTCCGTTCGTCCGTCCGTCCGTCCGTCATGTGAAACAACAGATCTCAGAGACTATAAGAGCTAGAGTTACCAAATTTTAAAAGAAACTTGATCTGCGTGAAACAGATTCCAATGTTGTCACCAAATTTGGTAACTCTAGCTCTTATAGTCTCTGAGATCTCCAGTTTCTGGAGAGGATTAGGGAGTGCCGGCTGTTTGTTGATATGTTAAGTTAAATGGATATAAATATTATAGAAAGTCTATAAAAGCCAACTTATATTTTTTTGAAAACACAATTGCTTCGGCTGGTACTCGAACCCGCGATCGTTAGATTAAGACTCGAACACTCTAACCTCTGCACCACGCATGCAAACAAGAGGGCGACGTCAAAGACTGAAATACACACATACGCCTGCGTCAGTGCTCGAGCTATAAATAGACAAAGCGGGAGAGCAGAGCGAGACGGAGAAACATCGTCGCCAAACGGGCGGTGAGAGCGAGACGGGATACACCGCTTTGCCCTTGCGGTTGCCAGAAGAGTGCAAAGCATTAAATTTTAACCACTCTCTCTCACTATCTCTCTTCTCTGCTGCTGCTGCTCACGTCACGTTTGCTCTGCCTGTGTCGCGGCAGAGGTAACGCCGTATGAGTCATCCATTTTCGAGCGTGCAGCCAGCCTGCTCTATCGATTTATAAGACGTTATCACGTCAAAAATTTCAAAAAATAAGTTTTTTGTTTCCTAAAATTTCAATTGGAAACCAACAAATCAATCACGTATATTGTGCAAATTTGTATTGTTTCAACAGCAGGCATTTGTCTTTAAGGTGGTAAGTTGAACTATGTAAATTATGTGGATCGTGCATTTGAGGTTAAATTCACCACTCTGTCCATAGTCCAAAATGCCTAGAGGACGACGTGCGAACATCGGCCGCCGCACAAGACATGCAAGCCAGCAACAAGTGTATTCACAGAACTTAAGCGAAGAAAGACAAGATAGGAGGACACGAAGACCATTGGCATCATACAATCGCTTGGCATTCCAATATGATCCCACTGCGAACTACAGTGATTATGTAAATTTGGATATTGGGTCAATGACGACTATATGCCGATATTGCAATGCGTTAAAGTTCAAAAGAGAAACGGCTGGATTGTGCTGCGCAAGTGGAAAAGACAAACTGGATCCATTACTTACACCGCAGCCACTGAAACCATTGTTCGATGGAACTGATCCCTATTCCAGCCATATTCTCCAACACATCCTTGAATACAATAACTGCTTTCGCACGACTTCCTTTGGAGCTAATATCTTTCGAGAAGGCGGCTTCATGCTGACTTGCAAGGTAAAAGATACAACACACATAACTAATCACATAACAACTACATATACACCACACACTACACCATCACACGATCAGAAGTTACACATTGTTTGCAATTACATATACAAGGACAAATATAACATTTGCATGGTTCAATGGTGCCAACACCAGATGAACCGCATCAATTTCTGCAAATATATTTCATTTCGTCGATGGTGGATTAGCTGAACGTGCGGTGCAATATACAGGGAACACAACAGTTATAGAGACGAATCATTGAAAAGTTGCAAGCATTTTTTCACTCTAATAAAGCTCTGGTTAATATGCTCGAAACAGCATTGGAACGAATGCCATCGGATACGTACGAACTTGATTAAGGCAAAGTACGCAGGTGAAATGTATGTGTTCCTCGAATAATTATGATTCCGACTGATCTTCCGTTTGACTACAAACGATTGCAATTTCCAGTTCGCCTTGCGTTCGCAATGACAATTAAAAAGTCGCGAGGCAAATCGCTTAGTGTTTGCGGGATAAATTTAGAAAATCATTGTTTTTCACATGGGCAGTTATACGTTGCGTTTTCACGAGTCTGGAAACCATCCGGTTTGTTTGTGTTAACGTCAAACCGAAAAACAAAAAATGTGGTTTACCAAAGAGCACTTCAATGAAACGGATAATTTTCGGTCACGTATAACGCTTCGAAAGGTATTTTGCGGGGTCCAAAAGTGGATCATCAAAAATAAAAAAATCAATCTTATTTCTTTAAGCATTTAATTTTTAATCTCCAGGTACTCACGTCGTGCTTTTTATACCCTTGCAGAGGGTATTATAGTTTTGCCATTATATTTGCAACGCAGTGAAGGAGGCATCTCCGACGCCATAAAGTAAATATATTTTGGATCAGCGTCACTAGCCGAGTCGATCTAGCCATTTCCGTCTGTCTGTCCGTCTAGTTCTAGTTCTACGCGAACTAGACTCTCAGTTTTTGAGCTATCGGGCTGAAACTTTCAGCATAGTCTTATTTCTTTACCACGCAGTAAATATGTCGAAACGGACCACTATATCCTATAGCTGCCATAGGAATGATGCCGAAATTAATGTAAAAAAAGTTTTAACTTCTTTGTTTTTCAACATATCAATCAATTTCAAGATATAGCAGTTTTTACGGTTATAGAATTACGGTTTTAATTTCATTAAGATCAGACAACTATATCATATAGCTGCCATAGAAACGATCGGTCGATTTATATAAAAATGTAAAAATCTACATGTAAAATGTAAAATTTACAAAAATTAGATAATTTGATATTTTTTCAACATTACCAAAATGGATCGATTTTTAATGATCCAATTGCAGATTGCTAGGGTATACAAACTTCGGTTTACCGAAGTTAGCTTTCTTTCTTGTTTTTGTAATCAAAATGAATTCATTACTGTTGTGAAATGAAATGAAAATTTTCCTTTTCGAATATATAAAAAAAAAAACATTTCTTTATTTTTTAATCACCAAACGAAATGTTACATAAAACGAAGCCATCTGGTGGCGAATCGGAGCTCGCCGGGTCCGCTAGTTTATTATAAATTCGTAATATTTTGGGTACATGTAAAAAGATAGTAATAACGAGTAAAGAATGCAGAGAGAAGAGCTTTGTCGCTAACTGTTATTGCACTGAAGGAGAGATTAGGTCAGGTTAATCTAGAAAGCAAACACTGCAGGATAGACTACTTGAACACTTTAATTTGGTAGTTGACGACAATATGGAAGACGAAGAATCTGACTACGGAGATGTGGCATCCGTGCAAGGCCAAAACTCCGTGGCAGAATGAAGGCGAAGTACATTTACATTGCGAGATATAAAGAATTCTCTCTCTCAGCTCATCGGATCGGGTCAGCCGTTTATATACAGTTGGGTCCAAGAGTTCGAAGATAATGCCGCAGCAGTCCAATGGAATAATCTACAAATGCTTATTTATTCATAGCAACTATTGAAGGGCGCAGCCAAAAAAATATTCATTCGCAGTCATTCAGGCATTTCAAATTGGATAAATCTTAAGCAACGGTTAATAGCAGAGGTTGGACTAGAGGCATCGTCAATTGAAATCCACCGAATGCTAAGGAATCGCCGCAAAAATCAAGACGAGGACTATAAAGAGTATCTTTATTCCCTTATGGAAATAGGAAAGCTGGTAAATCTCGATGATAAGAGCCTAATAAAGTACTTTATCGAAGGTATACTCGACTCAAGAACCAACAAAAGCAACCTATACCAGGCCAGGACATTGCAGGAGCTTAAAGAACAGATAAATGTTTATGAGAATGTTATGTTATGTTATGTTTTATGTGTGGTGATCCATTACATTTAGCAAGAGAATGAATTGCCCAGGTGCAAGGGCGATTGCACAAAAGGAGATGAAAAGGGTCAACCCTATGATTAACCAGATCAGCAGCGGTGGGAAATGCATCTTTAAAGAAATGTTCTGCAGGGGCGTACAATTTACTGCTTTTATTGACACAGGCTGTGATCTTTGTCTTATTCCTGAGGACATGGTTCAGATGTTGGAAAATATTAATAACGAAAAGCACTGTCTTGTTGGCATTTGTAATATCGAGCTAATCACACTTGGAAGTTTTGTAGTCCGAGTAATTGTGGATAACACTTGTTTTGACCTAACCTTTCACGTTACTATAAGAACGACATTATGTATTTAGCAGTTATCGGAAATAGCGTGCGGAAGCTGGTAGATTTAATTTTCTCTAAAAATATTGTGACATTTCAATCCAAAATAATATGCAGGCCTGCGTGACAGCTCGAAAGTTATTAACAAAGAAGAAACAAAGGGTCAAGAACAGAGATTTTCCAGGAATATCCCCAGGTATGTCTCTTTTCTAGTGAGGAGACCGAGATTGACGTAACTCATCTTCAAAAATCTGTTGCCAATACATTGAAGAACTTCTTTAACAATTATAAGTTAGAAAAGAAAAAGGTCAGTCCAATTGAATTGAAGATCCGCGGCGCATTTCATTTGCGGATAAACACGTCGTTAACGCTCAGATAAAAGAAGTGGCTGAACAAGAGAAATATTCAACAAAGTTCGTTCCAGTATGCCTCACCCGTTGTCTTAGTCTGCGTCTACAGGCGATTGAATGCGAAGATATCCAGGGATCCTTTTCCGATGACGCTGATTGATGATGTAATAGAAAGGTTACGGGGAAATATAGTTTTTACAACGCTTGATTTAGAGAATGGATTTTTCCATGTCCCTGTTGAGCACAATTCAAGAAAATACACATGCTTCGTAACACATGCAGGTCAATTTCAATTTTTGTATGTACCATTCGGGATATCTAACTCCCCAGCTGTATTTTCAAGATTCTTTTATTCTACTGGATATGGTGCAGGATGGTGTTGTCGTAACATACATGGATGATTTTATTATACCCTCTAAGGATATTAATGAAGGCTTCCAAAAAATCTTTTTTTTTTTTTTTGTAATGCTCTGCTGTTGTTTATTGCATCTTCTCCTTTACGAGACTAACAATATGTGTATCAAATCTTATAAAAAAAACCTTACTAACAGTCATATGACTGGAGCAGAGTTAAATGTCTCTGATAATTATTGCTGGGTTGGATGGTCGTTTCGATGCAGGCGGGTTCTGCTGGAAACCCGAGTCAAGACTCTTGCCAGATGATTTGGGTGCACAGTAAGTTTGTTGTCTATTTTATCTTTTCCTGCAAGAATGCCGAAATCCCTGTGGATGTTTAGGTTGCGAATTTACCATGGTGCCCAAGTGATAGTTCTCAGGATTTTCGATTGTGCTCGCTGGATGATGTCTATGTTGCTGCTGCTCGCGTGCCCCCACAACTGGGAGCCATATGTCCAGATAGGCTTGAGAGAGGAGTTGTAGAGCAGGACCTTGTAGTCCAGACGCAGTGGCGATCGGGTCCTTAGAGGGTATATTAAAATCCAGTGGAGGCTGCTGGCTTTTAGTTTTAGATGGAGTTTCTTGCATTCGATGTGTCTTCGCCAGGTTAGTCGTCTGTCGAGGTGGACGCCGAGATACGTTACTTGGTTGACCTGGACAACCTGCGTACTATTCAAGGATATTAGAGAGCATGTTTGCCTGTTAAGAGTAAAAAATTATGTGTTTACATTTTTGTTCGTTTATTTTAATACGCCAGTTAGATAGCCACTTCTCAACTACAATAAGGTGATTTCCTAGCTGTGTTGTAGCTCGGGTTGGGCACATCGAGCGGCTTAGGATCGCAGTAATGATATCCGCTGTTGTGTTGATATCCGCTGTGTAAAGGACAAATGTTGTTGCGTTGCACCTTACTGCGAAGACTCTGTTGTAAAGATACGACTCAAGTAGCTTATGAGTGTATGTAGGCAAGTGTGCTTTGATTTTATGCATGAGGCCATTTAGCCAGACTCGATCGAAAGCTTGAGATACATCGAGGAATATTGCGCTGCAGTATGTAACGGCCCAGGTTTTTATTTACAAATATATGCCCAAAAAGCTTATGTTTAACATTGCCCAGGAGCTTAGCATCGGCGATTGCATCGCTGATATTAATGAGATGCATGCATATCTTAAGCTTGTTCTCTTAATTCAGCAGAAAAGATCAGCGGCACTGATAAGCGCAGCTAACTTTGTTCGAGCTCAAACATATTCCAGAAAAAGCTTGCTGTTCTGGAAATTTTCGCTATAAAAGCGCCCACGCGGCTTTAGTAGATCTTTTCCAACTGACCAAAAACTCCGCTACACCGCTATTGTTGTTTTAAAGTGCGACAAAAAGCAAAGATATTAATTAGAAGCGAAATAACCGCGCCAACGCGCTTAAACAAAATGTGCGTGTGGTCGCAAAATACACTGCGTATAATTTTTTGGGAAAAATTATATCTCGGCCGCAGTTGGCCAGAGAAAACTTCCTGGAGGAAGGTCAGGAAAATTTCCATATAGACCTTGCAGACTTTTCCGAAAGGTATGTAAAGTTATAGGGAGATAAAGAGCGTTTTCCTAACGGAAATTTTTGTTTAAAGTTTGGCGTGTAGCGCTCCAACATAACCCCCCCGCCCACTTTACCAATACAAGTGTAGAGAAAACAAGAGAAGACCTAGTCAATAATAACGGAAAACTACATCGGACTTGACACCAATAAAAGGAAAATCTAAAACGAATCTACAGGAACATAAAAGGAAACACATTAACAAAATAAAACCAAGCCAGGGAGAAGTCGTCAGGCAGAGCAGTTCACTACGAGTCCGCCCCTGTCCTAGAGCAGCAGCAACGCCGCAGCGCTGTAGACCACGCCAAAGTCAACGGCAGCAGCATTGGCAGTGCAGAAGCAGAGGAAGCGAAAAAGCTTGTCAGGAGCGGCTCCGATCGCACCGCGGGTGTTAGACAAGTGTTTTGTTTTGTTTTAAAAATTTTTTGTTGTTCCCCTAAAAACAAACTCTGGTTGGCTGGTATTTAAATACTTGATTAGATAACAAAGAGTGTTGCGATTAAAAACATTGATGTAAAAATATATACACTGAAAGTTAAAACTCCAAGGTTAAAAGTTAAAATAACAAGTTAAAAATCAAAATCAATAATGAAAATCACAAGTTAAAAATAAAAATTCAAAATCTAAAGCTAAAATTACAAGTTAAATTCAGTTAAGGTTATTATGAGAAGTTAGGTTCTTATATAAAAGCTTTCTTATTGCCCCCAAAGGCCTCTATTATCATCACCACGACCACGCTGGAAGGCCTTTCAACGCTGGAGAATATGAAATGTGAGTAATACCCTGCAAAATTATATATTGCTTCTTATTTGAATTTATCTTCTCGAATATATCGAGCCGATCCAGCCAAACCATGAATATCGTTGGTGACCGCTGACCGCTTGAAATTAGAATTTCTTTCATTATTAAATTCCCTACACTTAGAAAAAAAAAAGCCAACCAAAAAGTTAAAAAAAACGAGAAAGAAAGCTAACTTCGGTAAACCGAAGTTTATATACCCTTGCAGTCAGCAATTGGATCATTGAAAATCGATCACATTTGGTAATGTAAAAAAAAATGTCAAATTATGTAAATTTTGTAAATTTTACATTTTACATGTAGAATTTTACATTTTCATATAAATCGACCGATCCCTTCTATGGCAGCTATATGATATAGTTGTCCGATCTTAATGAAATTAAAACCGTAATTCTAGAACTATAAAAACGACTATATCTCGAAATTTATAGAAATTCGTTGAAAAAGAGAAATTAAAAATTTTGTACATTAATTTCGTAATCATTCCTATGGCAGCTATAGGATATAGTGGTCCGATTTCGGCCGTTCCGACATATATACTGCGTGCTAAAGAAATAAGACTATGCTGAAAATTTCAGCCCGATAGCTCAAAAACTGAAAGACTAGTTCGCGTAGAAACCGACAGACAGACAGACGGACAGACAGACGGACAGACAGACGGACATGGCTAGATCGACTCGGCTGGTGATGCTGATCAAGAATATATATACTTTATGGGGTCTGAGATGCCTCCTTCACTGCGTTGCAAATATCATGGCAAAATTATAATACCCTCTGCAAGGGTATAAAAAAATGAATTAAACATACTAAAATTTTGAAATTTTTTTTATACGCTGAAAACAAAAACAATGAAATAAACTACCTCTAAAAAAAAAAAAACATATATATATATAATTAAATAAGTTAAACCCACTCTCTTAAATTTAAATAGAATAAAAACATGCAGTTAAAAATCTAGTATTAACAAACATAAATAACTTTTTCATTTATTACATCTATCTAAATTAATTCGAAACATGTAGTCATAGTTAAATCGCCTTTTTTTTCAAACTATACACTGAAAAAAACATGAACAACGAATAAGCCATTAAATAAACATAATAATAACCCAGGCCAACCAATATACCCTGCAAATAATCAGAAATTTAATACAATGTAGAGCCATCCAAAATTATAAATATAAGTAGCATTAATAAGGAACTTTATATTAGGACACTTACAAAGCAACGAAATCGCTTCTTTAATAATTTAACTTAAAATGCATAATATCTAATTGTCTTAACACCAAACGCCTCAACAAAAGAAAACAATGAAGTAAAATCTATTTTAATTAACAGGATTAGGTTTAGTAAACGTTAGAAGTAAAAATGTAAACATAGAAAAAAAATAAGAGTAAATTATAAGTTAGTTAAGTAATTAAAATGTAGACATAAACAAACAACTGGACGTACAATGAAATTTATTTTGAAGTTTGAGATGATTATAATTTTGGTGATTAGAATTTATAAGCATTGAGTTTTGAAGTTATGATGTGTTAATTGGATGTTTTTCTGGATTGACATGGCAACGTAAAAACTTCGGAGAAATCTTTAGGGTATCTTCAGCGCTTGCATAATTTTGAAGATCATGGTTGGGAGGGTAAAGACCGCGGGAGTCAAATAACACCTAAGACCTCACTAACCTTACAATCGCTAGCAGTCCGATTTTTCACTCCTTTGTTTGAGATTAGATATGGTTTTTCCTTGTTAAGTTCGTGGAATAAAGCTCCCTTGATAGTTTCAGTAGGAGTCCTAAAAAAAATTAAAATTATGTGAATGTGGTAAGGAAATGGCAAAAAACCCACCCCAACGCCAAATGAGCTTAGGTACAAGAGGATTCCGCCCGCCAATGTTCCCGACCCAGCAGATCGTGAGACCAAGAGAGGCTAGCTATTTAGTTAGCCGGAGATGCCGCAAATACCCTACATTCATTACCCTCCTTCACACACACATTGTTCATTACATAATCTTTGGCGCCCAACGTGGGGCTGGCAGGCAAGCATGGCTATCACTAGTAGAGCCAACTTTTAGTGAGCCAATCAAAAACCGCTAACATATTTCCCAAATAGCAAAAATGTTATTTATTTTGGTTTCAAGTAATATTTAACACCGACTTAGAATCGATGCCACCCCAAACAAGTTTTTATGAGTATTTTTTTTTTTATTCTGGTACTACTACAGTTGAAGTAATTTAGACTAGACAGGTCCTAATATCGCTGGTAGTATACAAGGAGAAAATCTTTTATCTGGCCTACGAATCTGATTATTCTGATTGAGGATAACATATGAGAACCAGTAAAAGAGCTGATAGTTAAAAAAAAAAAAAAATTTTAATTTCAATGGTCTTATATCATATGAGAACTTGGGATTTCTACTCATAAAAATATTGCTCGTTTTATTGAGCATTCGACTGAGATCAGATGCCAGTACTCGATTATTTTGTTAGGTTGAACTATTCCTTATTGATGAGGGTTACACGATACTGATTCCCAAAACCGCCTCTGAAGATGGACAACTAGATACAATTGGTTTGATTTTGTACTTAGGTAACTAATGTCTGGAACTTGTTAAAATGCTGTAACGCTTTACTTGCCGAATAGAAACCGATAGGAAGATTGAAAATCAAGTAATTAGTACCATCTCAATTTAGTTGCAATAGCCCACAAAAATTTGTTATATCATAACGGATACTGCAAGCTAGGTTAAACACTCCGAGTTTTTTTTGTTGCCAAATTAAGTCAAATCCAGGAATAAGAATAGAAAACAATGCCAGTTGCAAGTACTCCTCCACGTGCCGCATCGGCGGTAGTGGAAAAAAATTGTTTGTTATGTGCCACGATAATGGATAACACCCGTACGTGTTATTTACTCACGTGTGGACATGTCTTTCATAAAAATTGTATAGAAGCATGGTTAACGGAAAATACGGTATGTTATACGTGCAGCATACACATTAATCGAGATGAGTGGTGGTAGGCAATTGCTCACCCAGATCTCAGCAAGTTGCTCCTCCCGCGGTACGAGCTACTCGAGGTGTAATGACCCGAAGCGCCAGAGCCTTAGCGTTAGGCGAACCCCAAAACTTAAACCTCCAGTTGCGAATGTAGGAGATGTTAGTCCTCCAGCCTTAGATGGTAGTCAAAGCACTAATCATGGAGATGGTGTTGCCGAAAGACCCGCTAGAGGTAGGCCTCGAAGAAATAGACAGAATCGTTCCACAAATAATCGCCGTAGTCAGCCAATAGACTACAATATTGTTCAAGATATGATCGAGCAGACAATCAGTAGAGTTATGGCTTCCATGAACGTTAACCCAACACCGCAACGCAATCCTTCAGTGGTAACAGGGATAAGAGCATCACCAGAACCAAGCAGCTCTTCAGGTCATTCTCGACAGACAGTCGACATCATGCAGAAATGGGGTGTATGCTTTGATGGATCTGCAGATGGATTAGGAGTTGAGAGTTGGGAATTCATTTATAGAAATTCTACACTTACCAAGAAAACTCTAGATAATGATTTCGCAAACATGTGTGATCATGTACATGTATTATTTACGGGAAAAGCTAGATCATGGTATTGGAGATACCATAAACAGGTAGACCAAATTGTTTGGTCCGAGATTTGTGCCTCTCTCCGTCAACATTATAAGGATTATCGATCCGACTTTATGAGTATGGAGCTAATCAGAGCGCGCAAACAAAAACATGGAGAAAGTTTTTCGTCCTTCTATGAGTCCGTAGTGACATTAATAGATAACGCCTCCAATAGGCTCGAAGAAGAAGAGCTAGTGGAAGTTCTGAAAAGTAATCTGCTTTCTGAAACTAGGGATAAACTACTATACCATCCTGTACATTCGGTAGGACAGTTACGTCGCTTGGTTCAGATGAGAGAGAACTTATCGTATGAGATAAGCGCTCGCTATGAATCCGGATCTAAGCAGAAACCATTAGTTAGCCGTCGTCAAATACATGGTTTAGAAAGGGAGCACTCGAACGAAGTAGAAGATTCCAAATTTGAAGCTGAAGTGGACGCTGTAAATAGCTCTAAAGCTAACTTAAAGTGTTGGAATTGCGAAGAAGTAGGTCATGTTTGGGAAAATTGTAAGTCTCCTCCTCGTATATTTTGTTATGGCTGCGGTAAGGTTAATGTATATAAACCACAGTGCCCAACCTGCCTTCAAAAGAAATCGGAAAACCGCCGAGCGGGGGCATCCCACAACCCAAGGAGCCCCCTCGCAATGTAATCCAACCCACTCAAGAATCGGATAAGAAAGTTTCGATACCAGTACTGTTTAAAGCTCAAAACGTCGAAAGTGATTCGTCAGAATCGATACTATCCACTTTGTCCGAAAGCCCAGAACCAAATCTAAATAACATTCCGCTAGGACATCGCTCTTACCAAGAAAGATTAGACAATTATCACAAAGTCCGACGTCGTATATTCGATGAAAACACGAGTAGGCGCACTGTTAGATTGAAGTTATATTACGCTGATATTAAAAAAAATAAGCAACTTCAGATCTCTACTATTTTTAATAACTCCAAGGATCTTAGAAGTTACGCAGATGTGTCGTTTTTAAAGTACACCGAACTAGGCTTGCTAGACACCGGTGCAAACATAAGCTGCATAGGAGCTCAATTGGCTCTTACCGACTTTTCCAAGTATCCTCAATTTAAGCACATCAAATCTAGAGCACGAACTGCTGGTGGGGAAAAACAATCTATTATAGGATTATTGGAAGTAGAAATGCAATACAAAACTGTTAAACGTCCCATTACGCTGTATATAATTCCAAGCATTAAACAGAACTTGATACTAGGACACAATTTTTGGAAAACCTTCGAATTAGCTCCAAATATTATCGGTTGCGTAGAAACAGAAAGTAAGACCGCCGAATCAGAAGATAATGCCTATCCGTTGAGTCAAAGCGAGATGCAAAAATGATGGTATTTTTTCTCGGTTGCCGAAGGCAAACATCATTTTGAAATTAGACCTCAAGGATGCATATTGGCAAATTCAGCTGGATCCAGAGTCTAAGCCCCCCAACGGCGTTTACTATTCCTGGTCGACCATTATACCAGTTTAAAGTAATGTCATTCGGGCTATGTAATGCCCCATCCACAATGTGTAGGCTAATGGACTGATCATTCCACCAGATCTGCGTTGTTGTGTATTTGGATACCTGGACGACCTGTGTGTCGTCTCAGAAGACTTTTTTTCTCATATTGCGATTTTGGTCAGGCTGGCAGAGCAGTTCCGAAAAGCTAATCTTACGCTTAACCTGGCTTAAAGCCAATTTTGTGTCACAAGCATAAACTACTTAGGATATGTCATTGGTAGTGGAGGCATTTGTACTAGAGATCTGCATGAATACATTCATTTCTAAGTATACAGTACTGTACAGTAGTCTGGTGTTCTCAAAAATACTGTACTCATTCTATACTGTACAGTATATTCAATATGTCAAAAGCCTGTACAACTTTCGTACTGTTCTCACTGAAAGTGAGTGACAGTAAAAGTTGTATATTTCGAATATGAATATCAATTCTATTCCGAACGTCACAAATGAGTGCTACAAATTTTCAAGTCGATGTACATAAGTTCACTTCAATAAATTTTAAATGATACAACAAATTATAAATTATGTATTTTGGCTTAAATAAAAACAGAAATCATTGTTGTGTAATACCCAAGACCCAATCGGTACCATGAGTTCGCTGAATGACTTCAAGAAGTACGCTGCTGATGTTAAGTCCAAAATAGCACCCAATGAACTAAAGCCATTTGTTCCAAAAGGTCGAAGCAAGGTTTGGGAGACCTTTTCGCGGATAGTCGATAAAAATGGATTAGAGATAACAGATGTAGTTGTGCACAAACAAGCACATTTAAAAGTTCGCCAAGGCCAATACTCTTAAGCGCGGCCATCTTGATATAACAGTTGACAATTAGTCGAAGAAGCTATGCACCAAGCTAGCAGTGCAGCTTCCGAAAGGTCTTTTTCGGTTGCTAAAAACCTCACAACCGAAAAACGTTGCAAAATTGCCAATACGCCAGAAATGGTAAATAGTATCACGTTTTTACACTCCAATATTAATATTTTTTGTAACGATTTTAATAAAAGTTAAGTTAAATAAAGTTAAGTTAAATAAATCAATTAAAAAGTTTACGTATTTAGAAGTAAGTACACTGTACATCAAAACACTGTATACTAAGTTAACTGTACACCAATTTTGGTGTACTCATTTTATACTGTACAGTACTATACTGAGTATGAGCAGTATCTGTCAAATACAGGCAATATTACAACATTCACTCACATTTATTTGGAGCTGTTCAGTAAAATAGTGTTCACTTTTTTGAATTAAATGATTCATTTGCTCATTTGAATGTATCCATGCAGGTCTCTATTTTCTAAGCCGGAACTTTATCTGGCCTCAAAATTTTGACAGGGAGGGTAGGAACCGGCCCTTAGTCATATAACTCACATAATGAATACGTCTGTTACTACGTCAAAGTTTCCTATGGTATAAAGAATGCAGAAATTACACAAGCACCCAAACCTAATAATGGATATAGACTTAACTCCATTCTTCCATTCCTAGCTAAGGTTTTTGAAATGAAAAAAAAAAACGATTTCCCAATTTAACGAATAGGCTAAGATCTTGACCACATCTCAACTAAAATTCAGGAGTAATATTGATTTGAAGGGGGCGCTCTTGTACAGAATACTGCTGCTATATTTTTTTTTGCAGAAAGAATGGTTTGTTTTTATGCCACATTTTGAGGCCGCGAGGACGATTAACCCCTTAATGGTACCAATCAAATTAATACATTGTCTATGTATGTATATAAAGGAGATTATTTAATTTTTATCTTACTTCAACTTAATTTTGTAAATTTTTGTTTATTTAACAAAACTTAGCTTTTTTTTCATAGCTAAATACCACTGTTCATCACATCTAGCAAAGTTAACAGACCATCTAAAGGCGGTGTTCAACACTGTGCCTTTAATCTAGTAGACATCTGGCCAAAATTTTAAAAATTTCTCATTTTACTTAACTTTGAAAATCCACGATAAATCGATTTTTCAACGGATTTCTGGAGTTGTAGGCCTGTTTGATACTTTGGGCGCTTAAATTTAGAAAAAACACGTTTTGATTTTTCAACGGATTTTTTCGAGTTTTTAGGATGCTAGCAGCATGTTAACATTTGAGTTAACAGATTAACATTTCCACTTTTTCAAGTTTATCGACCTCCAGCACACAAAGTACTTATCCCATATACATAAAGTGTAAAAATTAAAAGGTTAGTTCATTATCTGTAAAATAAAACATTCGACGGCTATATTGGTTGGCTACAACTCGAGCTATAAAATGAGAAACGTTAAATGAGCAGAATTTTTTGTGTAAAACTTTAAAAATCTTAAAAAAACGTATCCATAGAAAAAATTAAAGCCACTTTCGTGATCTGGGGACTCAACTCTACCAGAATTTCGCATCAACAGGCTTGGAGCATTTTGAGTGTAAACTAGTGTAATATAAAGCAATTTGGTTTTATTTTTATTAACATATTAAGTAAGGTCAAATTTTATAGTTATAATAATTTTACTTTGAATTAAACAGTGCGTTTAAAAAAAACAATTTTAAAACGCCTTAGACTTTATTATTTCTATAGTTTTGCAAAATTTGTTTCAAAGCCTTTACTTTAAAAGCATGTTGTGGGACAACTAATCAACGCATATTCGTTTTCTTTCTGATTTATATGCAGAATTTAATTATCTTTAAAGTGGCATTTACACAATTTTGAATATCTTAAAAAAATTCCATTTTGTCGCGGTTTTGTTCTAGACGCCCCATAGTGCATCGGTGCAGTGTTGTCCCAAAATCATAAACCCGTATGTTATGCCAACAGAACAGTGAATAAACACAAAATAAAATATGCGACCATAGAAAAGGAGCTCTTAGCCACAGCTTGAGCAACCAAATATACAGATCATTCCTATTCGGAAGATCTTTTGAAATATTGAGTGATCACAAGCCCCCATTTGGCTTAACAACATCAAGGAACCAAATATGAAGTTGCAGAGGTGGAAGATCAAATTAAATGAATTTGATTATAGAATTAAGTATCTTTCAGGTCAAGAAAACTACGCAGCAGATGCTCTACGGAGAACTAACACTGAAGAAGCAATGCTCGTCGAGGTAGTACATTACGTAGCTGCCACAATACATAGCGCTGCAGAAGACAACCTTGATTATATTTTTATCACAGAAAGACCCTTCAACTACTTTTCTAAACAAGTAGAATTAGAAAGAGGGAAGATGACAACACCGAAGTAAGGCATTACTTTCACAGACTAAAAATTAAAATAACATACAAGGAATTTGCTAAAAACATCATAAAACAATATTTATGCACCAATAAGAGCGCAATTTACTATCCTATTATACTATAACATTACTATCTGGATAGCCAAAGGTACATACAAAACATCATCAATGAATGTGAAATCTGCAACATAGCAAAACAGAACACAGAAACACAAAATTGTCATTTGAAATCACTCAAGAAATATTCAATGCAAGAGGGCTATACGTAATTGATTTGTATTTGGTTGGTAAACAACTGTTCCTATCTTGTATCGATAGAAAGATTCCATGAAACCGTGAATGAAAAACTGAGAATTATTGCTAGTGAGGAAAACATAGAAGATCGGTATACAAAAGTCAAAACCATTTTATACACAATACAAAACATGGCACAACAAATAGGACCCCAGAAGATATCTTTTATACGCTGAAACACCAGGTCTTGATTTACAACAAGACAAAATTAATAAAATCGGCAAACTCAACGAAATCAGACTTGATTATGAAATTGAAACTAAGTACAGGCAAGCTCAGTTAGGCTGAAATGACACATTCAATTTCTAGACTCAATTTATTATCATAATTTTTCCTTATGGGATTTCTAATGAGTGCGAGAGAGACGGCAACAACTTAGGTTCGCCCCACAATTATTGACGCTAGCGGCAACGCTGCACTGTGGGCGAAACGGCCGATCTAGCTCCATTTAATTTAATTTTAAAAGAGTTGATTGGCGCCAAAGCTTGATCTCTATCGATTTCAAATAGCCCAGTGAGCTTATTATCATGATCTAATGTGAATGATATACTCCAGCTGATCAGCTGTGAGCTTTCAAACAAGTACGACTTTCGTGGGCTGCAACTTTTGAGATTCGCAGGGACTCGCTCTGGAAAATTTTTTATAATTACTATGAAGTCTTGTGATTGTAAAATGTCCAAAATCATCTGCAGCCCCTGCAACTTTACAAGATATTGTCTACTGTAAGAACAATGTCGGTGCCCAGCCGAACCCTGTGGCGGAACGAACCCTTTCCAACCCAAAAATATTCTATTGTGGAAAATCATATTTTAGCTAACGAAATTAATATTAAATTGATAAATAAGGATAAAAGTATTAAAATGGCGAAAATTGAGACATTTCGTTTCGTTGAGAAATGGAAATTAAGCCACAGATGCCACAAAAAATTGAAGAAAGTAATAATGACTGCTTAGACGGACATCTGCTACTTTTGACACACAAACTAACCGTGGTAGACCCATTATTTGAGGAATGCTCCAATAAAACAAATCATAATACAATTTCCGAAATAGTTAAGGAAAGCTTGCTCACAGTAGTTGCCACCTCTTCTAGCTTGCACAAAGCAGGTAAAAGAAATGCGGCGCAACTTGTTTCGGTGGCAAATGACGAAGGAATTGCCCTAATATAGAATTGCTTACAGAATCTAATGCAATACTTCCGATTCAATATTCACAAGAAGAGGCTTTGGCATTATTTTTAGATAGAAATTTTACCAAGCACTCTTACAAATCGACAAAGTCACAAAGTCTCATTACATGGAGGAAACATAATAAGCGTATCACCACTTCTAATAGGAAAAATGTCGAAAGAAGCCTTAGAAGCATGCAATCAGGACTATCGCAAATTCCGTGAACACCATATGCGGAGAACATCCCGAATAAATACTGTGGAGGACTTAATGCATGCCTTATTAAGTTCCTCAGAGCCACTTAAAAAATATAATACAATTGAAATACAGTAGTTTATCATTTATTCGTGGTTTAAATAAACGTCTTAAATCTGATCAAAAATTGCAATTTTCACAAAAAAAAAACAAAGAAAAAATATATATATTTTTTAGTTTTGTTACAGTCAAATCAATTTCAAAGTAAAAGAAAAATAAAAAAGCAACACATTTGTCAGAAAGGGACAGAAAAGGTCGCATCAACTTCAAATACTAAAATTATACTACCTTGAATTCAGTATTTTTACATATTTAGGTGATTTTTGTGCTTTGGCGCTTGTGTCATTTATTATAAATAACCGACAGCTGCCATATACAGTGTTCAGTCCAAATCACCGAAATAGTAACCCCTACCGTACAAGCATGTTGTTCACTGTATTATATAAAAGACACAATTTATTTGAGTTGTTTCATAAAGATTGGTTAAAATACCACTTGATCTATTTAAATTATACAGCATTTTATTTAGTTAAGTGTCGACTAGTTAGACAGACCACTGTACGCCTACTGGATTCGCACAAACTCGGGCACTGTATAAACAGGCGCAGCAGGAAAAGAGTTGATGCGACTTTTAAGCGGCTGTGTAAAAGGCTATTACACAACTTTGGCACAACTTAAAAAATTTAAATCATTTTTTTCTACTAATATCCCGATTATTTATATGGCATATATACAGCTTGCAAAATAAATAAGACTATGCTGAAAATTTAAAAAGAAAAATAGCTCAAAAAAGAGACTAGTTTGCGTAGAAACCGACAAACAGACAGACAGACGGACATGGCTAGATCAACTCCATATATTAACTTTATGGGGTCGGAGATGCCTTCATCATTGCGTTGCAAACATCACATCATCATACAAAACTTCGGTTTTTCGGGGTTTTAAACTCATACTGGATATGCAAAATTGGGTAAATCCGGAACTCAGACCTCTGGGCTACACCCTATATTTCATGTCGTCCGGCGATTGTCACACTACAACATTTTTGGCACTAAAGTGCAGTGTGAGCGAAAGGGATAACATATCGCACAGCATTATTTTAGCTGGCGCCAAAACTTTTCATTCGTTAATTTTAAATTGTCTTCTAATCTAACACAACGCTTGGGTACCGGGTATCTCACAATCGACTGTAGCTTTCTAGCTTGTTGTACATGGAATAATAAGGCGGAATCAGTTTCCTCTTTCTGAGAATAACCTTTAATGTTATACTCAAATAATTAGTTGAGTTGAAGTTAAACAAAGTCTGTCAACAGCTACGCTTCAGGCCCTACGCCTCAGGCGTAGGGTGTTCCCGAGTTATCTAAATCGATTTGGACATGACGTCGAGGAATAGTGTCCAACGCTTGGAATCGTCTATGGTCCCGATTGTACTGACGAGTCAGAAGCTGTCTTTATATACCCTTGCAGTCTGGAATTGGATCATTGAAAATCTATCCATTTTGGTAAAATTTAAAAATATCAAGCTATATATAAGTAAGTATATAAATAAGTATAAGAATTTTTGAATCGTTCAAAATGCTTTATACTTACAATTTATTAAGGGCCGATTTTTCAACGATACTAAGCCAAAATTTTTGGAAATAGATGTACCTGAAGAAATATGCAACCCGAACCTGAACACTGCACCTCCCTGTGATAATAATTTTAGTTTTATGTGCGTAAATCAGTGTGATGTCCTTGATAGCATTCTTAAGGTAAAATAAAACGCGGAAGGTCTCGATAGCCTAAGCCCAAAATTTGTTAAAATTTTACTTTCCTTGTTGTTGCCCCACATCACACATGTTTGTAGCACCGTTTTAACCACGAGCTCATTTTCGGCCGAATGGAAAAAGCCAAGATCATTCCGATCCCTAAGCAAATAACGATTTCAGGCTCATATCTATACTGCCTTTTCTCTCAAAAGCTTTTGAAAACCTAATGTCCTCACAGATTCAACTTTTTCTGAACAGCAACTCGCTAATAACAGTCCGGTTTAAAAAAACGGAGTTGTACTAGTGCAATAATTGACAATAATTTTGTTACGTTCTTAACACTTCTTGACCACAGCAAAGCCTTTGACTCAGTCAATCATAAAATCTTAGGTTCAAAACTTAAGAACTTATTTAATTTTTCAGATTCAGCGGTAAACCTAATTAATTAGTCCCTGGAACGAAGTCTTCCACCTTATGGCAACCAACAAGAGGTGTACCTTAGGGATCAGTTTTAGGGCCTTTATTGTTTACAATCTGTGTCAATGATATACCTAGTGTCGTGTCTGACTGTGTAGTACATTTATATGCTGATGATGTTCAAATTTATGTTAGTAGTCCTGTCAAAGAAGTAAATGTTTTCGTCAGTAGAAGTAATAAAATACTGTCAATTATAGACAAATGGGCGAAGGACAATGGCCTGGGAATAAATCCAAGAAAATCGAAATGCATCGTCATGTCTAAAAAGCGAATGATACTTAAATTCTTCCAAAAATATGTATTAACAATATATCAATCAGTTATGAAGAAGTTAACCTGGGCATTACTTTTAGTAATACCTTAACATGGTGCAAGCACATTAATAAAACAACGGGTCGCACATATGGTCAGTTGCGTCAGCTTGCAGCCTCTTAATCTTTTATATCAGAAGAAATAAGGTTATTAGTTTTCAAAGTTATTCTTATTCCTACTCTCTTTTATGGAATCGAAGTTTTCGGCCATTGCGATGCGCGGGACATGCAAACTTTAGTGGTCGCTTTTCACTCAATTGGACGTTATGTGTTTAATTTAAGACGCTATGACCATGTATCACACCTATCTTGTTAAATTTTTACCTTAACTTGACCACCTGGATAGAATATAGAACTTAAATACATTTTCACAAAATTGTGACGACCAAAGAACCTATATATCTATACGAAAAACTTTATTCTGCGACTTCGCTTAGGACAAACAATTATATATGCCCTCGAACGCTAACGCTTTGCTCGAAAAGGCAGTTTCTTATTAATGGTATCCGATTGTGGAACAACCTCCCTCATCAATACAAATCAATTAGGAGCGCAACTCTATTTTCTGATAAAATAAAAATTTCTTGAAAAACGGTATGATTTAAATTAATTAAAATAGTTAATACAATATAAAATAAAATATAAAACCTTAAAAATAATAAAACTTTACAAATTAAAAACGAAATGAAGCAAATTAGCCATATAGTATAATTAAAGTTTCTGTTACATTTTAGCTTTATTAATAAATGTTTCTACTTAAGTATTAGTTTTAAGCGAAATTGTATTGAACCTGAAGTGACTAGCGCAATAATAATAAGTGTAAACTTGCAGCGCTGGGCTAAAAAATAAAAATAAACTTGGACTTAAACTTATTTACCTTGACAACACCAAATTATACTTACAATACTTTATCTTGTATATGCAATGTCCTAATTGGTACTGCTCTTAAAACTCGTGTGTATACTAGTATGTTCTCTTAATTGTGAGTGATTTTAAAGTGTATCTATCTCCTGTTAAGTACGTGGTCCCCAGGTTGTGCTTAATTATTTTTCCTTATTCTTATCGAACCTGGATATTTTATAAGGCGCATTAAATTTCATATTTGGCTCAGTTTACATTCTCAAAGTTTTCTGTCAGAAATTGAATTAATTTCTTTCTGGCTGGATTCTACATCGGTTAACATGATTTAAAGTGTACTCATAGCTCGGTCCACCTGTCCATTCGCCCTACTTGCACCAGTTCTTTGTATATGTCTATGCAATATTCCCTTTCTTATATATGTTTTATCTATATTCTCTGACAATTTACTATTGCCGAATTTGGTTAGTATACCAGCTACTTCAGTGTCACACTGTTGTTCAGATTAGAGATCTGCATGAATACATTCATTTCTAAGTATACAGTACTGTACAGTAGTCTGGTGTTCTCAAAATACTGTACTCATTCTATACTGTACAGTATATTCAATATGTCAAAGCCTGTACAACTTTCGTACTGTTCTCACTGAAAGTGAGTGACAGTAAAAGTTGTATATTTCGGGTATGAATATCAATTCTATTCCGAACGTCACAAGGTGTACAGTAAATAAAACAAAATATACAACTGTACAAATGAGTGCTACAAATATTCAAGTCGATGTACATAAGTTCACTTTAATAAATTTTAAATGATACAACAAATTATAAATTATGTATTTTAGCTTAAATAAAACCAGAAATCATTGTTGGGTAATACCAAAGACCCAATCGGTACCATGAATTCGCTGAATGACTTCAAGAAGTACGCTGCTGATGTTAAGGCCAAAATAGAACCCAATAAACTAAAGCCATATGTATCAAAAGCAAGGTTTTGGAGACCTTTTCGCGGATAGTCGATAAAAATGGATTAGAGATAACAGATGTAGTTGCAACAAGTGCACAAACAAGCACACTTACAAGTTCGCCAGACCAATACTCTCAAGCGCGGCCATCTTGATATAACAGTTGACAATGAGTCGAAGAAGCTATACTCCAAGCTAGCAGTGCAGCTTCCGAAAGGGCTTTTTCATTTGCTATAAACCTCACAACCGAAAAACGCTGCAGAATTGCCAATACGCCAGATATGGCGTTTGTACACTCCAATATTAATAATTTAATTAGTTAATATTTTTTGTAACGATTTTAATAAAAGTTAAGTTAAATCAATTAAAAAGTTTACGTATTTAGAAGTAAGTACACTGTACATCAAAACACTGTACACTAATTTAACTGTACACCAATTTTGGTGTACTCATTTTATACTGTACAGTACTACACTGAGTATGAGCAGTATCTGTCAAATACAGACTATATTACAACATTCACTCACATTTATTTAGAGCTGTTCAGTAAAACAGTGTACACTTTTTTGAATTGAATGATTCATTTGCTCATTTGAATGTATCCATGCAGGTCTCTAATTTGTACTGACCCTGCAAAAGTATCCTGTATTGTGAATTGGCCTT
Source organism: Drosophila triauraria (assembly GCA_014170255.2). Taxonomy (NCBI): domain Eukaryota; kingdom Metazoa; phylum Arthropoda; class Insecta; order Diptera; family Drosophilidae; genus Drosophila; species Drosophila triauraria. The sequence continues at coordinate 4,465,519 of JABJVT010000007.1, forward strand.
CGCCAAAGGACTTAAAACAGGTAAGAGGTTTTTTAGGTGTTTGTGGTTGGTACCGTCGTTTTATTCATAATTTCTCTGATCTTACTTGTCCAATCACAGATTTATTATCCAAAAAGATCAAATTTGAATGGACCTCCGAAGCTCAAATAGCTATTGACAAACTCAAAGAAGTTCTGACGTCTGCACCTGTTCTAACGAATCCAGACTTTGAAAAGAAGTTTTATTTTTATTGCGTTGCCAGCGATTTCGGCATTGGCGCAGTGCTAGTTCAGTTGTCAGATGATGGAGCGGAGAAGCCCATTGCATTTATGTCGAAAATCTTAAGTAGAGCTCAACGTAAGTATAGCGTTACTGAACGCGAATGTCTAGCCGTCGTTCTAGCCATTGAAAAATTTCGCTGCTACTTAGAGCTTCAAGAGTTCGAAGTGGTAACAGACCATTCTAGTCTTCTTTGGCTAATGCGTCAGCAAAACGGTTCTGGCAGACTTGCATATTTCGGCTGCAGCAATTTAAATTTACCTTTTTGCATAGGAAAGGGAAGGACCACATCGTCCCTGATGCCTTGTCTAGACTTTGTGAGGATGACATTGCTGAGTTAGATATGAGCCCAGTGATCGATCTTCAAGCAAAAGCGTTTTCAGAGAACTTGTATGTGGCACTGAGAAATAAATACAGTGAAAACAAGTCCCAATTAACCGATATTAAATTGGTAGACAAATATATATATTTTCGTACAGAGCACTCTGAGGAAAATGAGGTACAAGAAAAACTTTCTTGGAAACTCTGGGTACCCGAGAGCCTTCGTGCCAATGCCCTTAAACCAGCTCATGATAGTCTTACTTCAGGCCATGCTGGGATGCAGAAGACTATAGAAAAACTTAGGCGTCATTTATTTTGGCCAGGGCTATCAAAGGATGTAAAGGAATATATAGGTTCTTGCGATATTCGTAAAACCAGCAAAGCCCCGAATCAGACGCTTAGGCCACCAATGGGAGCTTACGTACCCCCTTGTCGACCGTTTCAACGGCTGTACATCGACCTTCTTGGACCGTATCCTCGAAGTAAAGATGGTCATGTAGGCTTACTTATTGTTTTAGATCACTTTAGCAAATACCATTGGTTACAGCCCTTAAAGAAATTTACGTCACAGGCTGTAAAAGACTTCTTGTTGAAACAAATATTTCATTGCTATGGAGTTTTTTTTGACTGAATTAGGTATTAATCATGTCTATACGGCCTTATACTCTCCACAAAGTAATGCCGCAGAACGTGTTAATCGTTCCTTGTTAGCTGTTATTCGATCTTACTTAAAGCACGATCAAAGAGAATGGGATTTGCACCTCACAAGCATTTCATGTTCGCTAAGAGCTGCGCTTCATTCCTCTTTGGGTTGTTCTCCTTATCGAGCCTTGTTCGGACTAGATATGATTACGCATGGTTCCGATTACAAGTTGCTGAAAAAGTTATCACTATTGGAAGAGCCGATTAAACCACTCTATATATGCCCAAAAAGCTTTTGTTTAACATAGCCCAAAAGCTTAGCATCGGCGATTGCATCGCTGATTTTAATTAGATGCATGCATATCTTAAGCTTGTTCTTTTAATTCAGCAGAACAGATCAGCGGCACTGATAAGCGCAGCTAACTTTGTTCGAGCTCAAACATATTCCAGAAAAAGCTTTCTGTTCTGGAAATTTTCGCTATACAAGCGCCCACGCGGCTTTAGTCGATCTTTTCCAACTGACCAAAAACTCCGATACACCGCTATTGTTGTTTTAAAGTGCGACAAAAAGCAAAGATATTAATTAGAAGTGAAATAACCGCGCCAACGCGCTTAAACAAAATGTGCGTGTGGTCGCAAAATACACTGCGTATAATTTTTTGAGAAAAATTATATCTCGGCCGCAGTTGGCCAGAGAAAACTTCCTGGAGGAAGGTCAGGAAAATTTCCATATAGACCTTGCAGACTTTTCCGAAAGGTATGTAGAGTTATAGGGAGATAAAGGGCGTTTTCCTAACGCAAATTTTTGTTTAAAGTTTGGCGTGTAGCGCTCCAACATAACCCCCTCGCCCACTTTACCAATACAAGTGTAGAGAAAACAAGAGGAAGAAACAAGAGAGGACCTAGTCAATAGTAACGGAAAACTACACCGGACTTGACACCAATAAAAGGAAAATCTAAAACGAATCTACAGGAACATAAAAGGAAACAGATTAACAAAATAAAACCAAGCTAGGGAGAAGTCGTCAGGCAGAGCAGTTCACTCCGAGTCCGCCCAGCAGCAGCAACGCCGCAGCGCTGTAGACCACGCCAAAGTCAACGGCAGCAGCATTGGCAGTGCAGAAGCAGAGGAAGCGAAAAAGCTTGCCAGGAGCGGCTCCGATCGCACCGCGGGTGTTAGACAAATGTTTTTTTTGTTTTAAAAATTTGTTGTTGTTCCCCTAAAAACAAACTCTGGTTGGCTGGTATTTAAATACTTGATTAGATAACAAAGAGTGTTGCGATTAAAAACATTGATGTAAAAATATATACATTGAAAGTTAAAACTCCAAAGGTTAAAAGTTAAAATAACAAGTTAAAAATCAACATCTATAATGAATGTGAGTAGAACCCTGCAAAATTATTTATTGCTTCTTATTTGAATTTATCTTCTCGAATATATCGAGCCGATCCAACCAAACCATGAATATCGTTGGTGACCGCTGACCGCTTGACATTAGAATTTCTTTTATTATTAAATTCCCTACACTTAGAAAAAAAAAGCCAATAAATAATTATCGTTAACTAAAAAGTTAAAAAAAAAAATGAATTAAACATACTAAAATTTTGAAATTTTTTTATACGCTGAAAAGAAAAACATATATATATATAAATAAATAAGTTAAACCCACTCTCTTAATAACATTTTCATTTATTACATCTATCTAAATTAATTCGAAACATGTAGTCATAGTTAAATCGCCTTTTTTTTCAAACTATACACTGAAAAAAACATGAACAACGAATAAGCCATTAAATAAATATAATAACCCATATAACCCAGGCCAACCAATATACCCTGCAAATAATCAGAAATTTAATACAATGTAGAGCCATCCAAAATTATAAATATAAGTAGCATTAATAAGGAACTTTATATTAGGACACTTACAAAGCAACGAAATCGCTTCTTTAATAATTTAACTTAAAATGCATACTATCTAATTGTCTTAACACCAAAAGCCTCAACAAAAGAAAACAATGAAGTAAAATCGATTTTAATTAACAGGATTAGGTTTAGTAACCGTTAGAAGTAAAAATGTAAACATAGAAAAAAAATATGAGTAAATTATAAGTTAGTTAAGTAATTAAAATGTAGACATAAACAAACAACTGGACGTACAATGAAATTTATTTTGAAGTTTAGGATGATTATAATCTTGGTGATTAAAATTTATAAGCATTGAGTTTTGAAGTTATGTGTTAATTGGATGTTTTTCTGGATTGACATGGCAACGTAAAAACTTCAGAGAAATCTTTAGGGTATCTTCAGCGCTTGCATAATTTTGAAGATCATGGTTGGGAGGGTAAAGACCGCGGGAGTCAAATAACATCTTAGACCTCGCTAACCTTACAATCGCTAGCAGTCCGATTTTTCACTCCTTTGTTTGAGATTAGATATGGTTTGCCCTTGTTAAGTTCGTGGAGTAAACCTCCCTTGATAGTTTCAGTAGGAGTCCTAAAAAAAATTAAAATTATGTGAATGTGGTAAGGAAATGGCAAAAAACCCACCCCAACGCCAAATGAGCTTAGGTACAAGAGGATTCCGCCCGCCAATGTTCCCGACCCAGCAGATCGTGAGACCAAGAGAGGCTAGCTATTTAGTTAGCCGGAGATGCCGCAAATACCCTACATGCATTACCCTCCTTCACACACACATCGTTCATTACAAGTATTCGCGATGCTCAAAGGCTGTGCGTATCTCTGATGTTATTCTGTTGACTTGTTCGATGGTTCCATGGTTTTGACGGAAGCCAAATTGATGAGCCGGGATAACATTGTGTGCTTCCAGATATGGTATTATTCGTGTTAGCAGGCATTTCTCGAACAGTTTGGACAGACACGACAATAGACTAATTGGTCTGTAGGATCTGTGTGGTCTTTTCCATGCTTTGGTATCATTATGATGACCGATTTTTTCCATTTCTTTGGGTAGTAGCCGAGACTTATAATCCCATTAAAGATTTTACAAATAACCTCTATAGCAGAGTTTGGAAGTTCAATTATCATGTTTGGAGTTATTAAGTCATCGCCCGGAGCCTTTTTTGGTTTCAGGTTCCCAATGACTTTTGCGATCTCATTCGGCTGGAACAATGTTGGTATAGACAAAGAATTAGTTTGAGTTTGCGGTAGGACAAGAGGACTAGTGGCCGGGTTCGGCTGGAAAACGCTTCGGAGGTGTAAAGCAAATGTTTCGGCTCTATCTTCGTCGCTGCGGGCCCAGCAACCTGATGATTTCCTTATCGGGGTGACTGTTTCGATTGGAGAGCTTAGGTTTGGGTGAGCCCTCCACAAAGGATGCCTTGTACTGGTTGGCGAAAGTTTTTCGATGTACCGTAGTTGTGCATTTTCAGCGTCTTGTTTCAGAGCTCGATTTAGTAAGCTGAAGATGGCGATCTGTTGGTTTGCCAAGAACGTCGCATACGCCTCTTTTCCTGGACAAGCTGGTCAATTTGTTGATTAGTTTTGAATTTGTTGGGCTGTACGTCCTTCCCTTGTGGTGTTGAAGTAGTGGCTGTTGCAATGAGTACGTCTTCAAGAGCATCAGTAGAGCAGTCGATATCCGCTTCGATGTTGAGCTGAGGGGTTAGTTCAAAGTGGGAACTTACATATTTCTTATATTTAAGTCAGTTAGTTCTGTGCGACGTCAGCCTGTGGGGATGATCGGTAATTTCTGGGCTTTGAAGAAGAGTTATAAGCACTGGCGAGTTATAAGCACTGGCGCCGAAAGCGCTTTGGCACTTATTATGTTGCGTGAAATATTTTTTGTCACTGCAAAGTCTATTAAGTCTGGCATCTTTCTGGGGTCTGCTGGCCAATATGTGGGGCTGCCAGGGGAAACATAGTCCAGTTTGTTGCTCAAGTTTATGATTGCATTATAAAATTGCCTTCCTTTAGCGGTCACGAGACGCGATCCCCAGTGCGTATGCTTGGCATTATAGTCTCCTGCAGCTATGAAGCGGTCTCCACGTGAGTTGTAAAAATCCATGAATTGACCTTCAGAAATTGTAAAGCGAGGCGGGCAGTAGACAGCGGCTATGGAAAGGTTGCCGCTACCTGACTGCACTTTAATAGAAGTAGCCTGCAAGTAATCAGTTGAATACCTTTGGTGAAAATGGTGCTTGATGCGTTCTCTGATTAGGACGACGGTTCCGCCGTGGGCTTTACCATCTGGATGATCTGTGCGGTAGAAGGAGTAACCTTTTATTTGAAAGTTGTATTTGCTTGTGAGGTGCGTCTCTCCAAGCAGCATAACGTCGATATGATGTTCATTCAGGAACTGTGTTATTTCAAGTTTATGCCGTGAGACGCCATTGGCGTTCCACATGGTTATTCGTAGACTAGACATCAGTTATTTGGACTGCTGAGCTACAAGCAACTGTATCACCATGTTCTGGTTTTGAAAAAGTGTTTGCATGGTCGTTTTCATGAAGGACATTAATTCCGTCAGACTTTGTTGCATGGTAAGCATCATAGCTTCAATTGTGCTTTGTGGCTGTCCTGGGGCTTGTTGAACGTTTTCCAGATTAGACTGTAGTGGGTTTTCCATTCCTGTTCAAAGGGCATTAGCGTAGGAGAAGCCCTTCTGGGCGTTCAGCGGACCAAATGAGGATCTTGATGCCTTGGCGAAAAATACGTCCGGCGTCGTTTTTTGAATTAGTAACACGTTTCGTGTATTCTGATGGCGAGTTGCTGTCACTCGTCGCATGCGATTCTTCAGTTCCTTGTAGACCATACAGCTGTAGTTTGCCGTATGGTTTCTGATCGAAGTATGCACTATGTCCTGGTATGTCCATACTTCTGGCAATTTGTGCCCTGCACTGGGCCGTTCCTTTTATGTGGCTCTTATACCGTAATTCTTTGGTGCAATAGGAATTACAGGTAATAAATGGGGTACACTTCGTTTTTTTTTAAGGCTCTGCTGTCTGGCTTCAGCTCGACCTAAAAAAGTTGTTGCGGCTTTTTATTTTTGTTTATAATGTTGCTAACGTTCTTTGCAGAAAACGCCTTTAAGGGCATCTATAATTTTGTTGGGGTTACGTCGGGCTCGATTCCTTTTAATACTACTTGCAGGTCTTTGCTGCTTTTTAATTGGTACGTGTAATCATTTTTCTTAGTTTCATCCTGGTATTTGGACACTGCACGGAAATGTTCTTCAGAATTGGTTTAAAGTTTGGTTTCGTGTATATTCCCTTTAGTAAGCGGAAAAACATAAAAATTTCAAAAAACTAACGCCCGTTTGAAGCATCTGAGTTTAATTTGAGGATAAAATGGAGCAGGTGTCAGTTTCTCATTGCCGAAGGAGAGACTATAGGACCGTCACAAGCCAAAAACAAGCAGTAAAAAACTATCCGATCCCTTAAGATCAAAAGAGTCTCCAGCGTTTTCTTGGACTGACATCTCCGATTTGCTTTGTAAGGACGTCCCTTTTCGATTCGAGAGCTTGCAGCGCTTTAGCAACTTAAGGATGCATTAGTATCCGCACCGGTGTTATGTCTGTACAATCCAAAAGCTCAACAGAAATCACACAAACGCTTCTATGCATAGATACGATGGATTTCTTTTGCAAGAGGATACCTGATAAGCCGTTCAAAATCATAACTGACTGCAACGCTTTTACTCTAACGATAAAAAAACGTGGCAAGATTCCTTTAAGAGTATCACGTTGGGCGTTGTTTCTCCAGGACAACGACTATATCATCGAACATCGAAGTGGCAGCAAGATGAGACACGTGGATGCTCTGAGTCGAATATCGTGTCTAATGCTAGAAGATACACTCAATCATAAGCTTCAGATGGCACAATCTCAAGATGAATGGGTTCGAGCAGTGATGGCTGCTCTGGAAAACAGCACGTATGATGACTTCTATTTGAAACAAGGTATTTTTTATAAGGATCCCGTCAAAGAACTGATCGATTTACCGTCTAAGATGGAGGAAAAAATTATTCGAATTGCTTATAAGGAAGGGCATTTCTCAGCAAAAATAACTCAAGCGGCAATTGAAAAGACCTTTTACATGCCTCAACTATCGAAGAAAGTATATAGAATGGTTAAGAGCTGCGTTGAGTATATTATTTCTGAAGGAAAAGCAGGAAAAAAAGAGGGTTTTTTAGTACTTCAGAAGAAGATAAGTCTTTACGAACATATCATGTTGACCATGTGGGGCCAATAGAGCAAGCCAGCCAGAATTATAAATACATTCTCGTGGTACTCGATGCATGTTCAAAATTCGTTTGGCTCCATCCAACAAAGAATACTACGGCTGAAGGTGGAAACCCGAGGCTCATAATATCAGATCAAGGAGCGGCTTTTATTTCAAACGCTTTTCGGGAATATTGCGATGATAACGGAATACAACATCTGATGGTAGCCACCGGAGTTCCTCGAAGAAATGGACAGGTGGAACGAATCCATAAAATCGTAATACCAATGTTGACTACGCTTTGTCATAAAAGCCCTACCAGCTGGTACAAACATATCGAAGCCATTCAGCAAGTAATCAACACCGCACCACCAAGAAGCACGGGATTTTCACTATTTAAAATATTGACTGGCGTTGAGATGAGAACCTCTAAGATATCTGATAAGCAGATATATTCCTAGGAGATGCTGCTATTGAGGAATTGAACCAGGAAAGGGAAATTGTCCGTAAGGAAGCACAGAAACACATTGCTGAGATTGTAAATGCTTTAATAAAGGCAGTTGCTATAAAACAGACGCAGTATGGCACTGGCTTGAAGATAAAGGCAAAGTACTTTGGTCGTTATAAAAAAATTAAAACACTAGCTCATGGTAGATATGACGTCTAGAAATAAGAAGACTATGAAGGCCCAGGAAGAACAACAGCTGTGGCCGAATACATGAAGAAATGGAGTCCTCAGTTTGAATCAAAAGATCCATCATTCGAGCCGGATGATAATTCAGGATGGCCGATTGTGGGAACTAAAAGGAAGACTAGAAGTGGCCACATTTATAATAACTCTGCCTAGTATCCATTAGTTTTTTTTCGTATTTTAGTATTCAAATAAAGTTTATCGTACAGTATATTGCACTTTATCATTTGTAACCCTGCGAATAGCTATCGATGGCAGAACCATCGCTTGAGCTCACTTTAAGTTCCGGTACTCGTTTTTGCTCGCTGCTAAAGAAAAGTTTTAGTCCTAGTAATCTAAGAGACAAAGTAAATGTTTAATTATACTTAGAATAAATATCATTAAACTTATATTGTTGAGTCGTTACTGAACTACATCGGCGATCCTCCGTATATATACCTCATGGGGTCGGAGATGCTTCCTTCACTGCGTTGCAAGCTTCTGGACAAAATTATATTACACTCTGCAAGGGTATAAAAATGTTTACAAGTGGTACAAAATCTTCCAAGATGGACGGAAAGATACAAATGAGGAGCCCCGCTCGGGACGCCCAAGCACGTCAACAACTGATGAAAACGTTCAAGAAGTGTAGAAAATTTTTTTGTTAATCGTCGAGTCACTATCAGAGAAGTTGCTGAGGATGTCGGTATATCGCTTGGCTCGTGACATGCAATTTGTTCTAACGTTTTTTGCATGAGACGTGTGTCAGCGAAGTTTGTTTCGAAATTGCTAAATTTTGACCAAACTGTTGAATGACGTCAACGACGACCCAGATTTACTCAAAGGGGTCATTCCTGGTGATGAATCATAGGTAACATATATGGTTATGATATCGAAACCAAAGACCAATCGTCCCAATGGAAGTGGCCAGAAAAGACAACACCGAAAAAAGCACGCCAAGTTCGATCAAATGTCAAAGTTTTGATCACTGTTTTTTTCGATTACCGTGGCGTCGTGCGTAAGGAGTTCTTACCATATGGTCGTACAGTCAATAAACAATATTATCTTGAAGTGATGCGTTTGCGAAAGGCAATACGAAGAAAACGTCCAGGATTGTGGAAAAACCATTCATGGCTTTTGCATCACGAAATGCCCCTGCCCACTCATCTTTGCTTGTGAGAGATATTTTGGCCATAAACAACACCACAATCATGCCATAGTGTGTGGTTTTATTCGCGGTATGGAATGGAATGCTTAAAGTTTCTAAGAATGGGCCGTTAACAGAGGTGTTAAAAGCTAAGGAGAGGCTGGAAACCGTGAGAGTAAGAGAGACCGACGGGAATCGTATGGAGACATAGAGCAGGAGAGCAAGAGATAAAGGGTGCTCCCCGGCCTGAACAAAAAGAAAAAGGAAAGTTTTTATTGCTCTTATATTTTTTTGGATTTTAGAAGAAGTTTTTTTTTTTACAATTTTCAGTTTTTAAAAGAAAATGAATCAGAAATGCCATTTTTCGCCGAGCTCTAGACATTATTTAAAATTTATTAAAAATTTATTCAACAAACAAAGCAAAATATAACATTGCTACAATTGTGCGCACTTGGAGATATTGAAAATTAACACTTTTGATTTCTTACTAAAAAAATTCATTTTTTTATAGGAATCAATGGATTTAAAAATTCAAAATGATTAAACATATTTTTTAATACTCATTCTGTAAATAAATAAAAATTTATAAGCAAAAATAAATTGAAAAAAAAAAATTTTTTTTTGCAACTCCGGTATTTGAATCCATACTTTTTTCTGGCCTGCATTCTGCCATACTGGCCGACGACGTAAAGTCAGTTTGGCAGCATGAGTTGGTATGAAAAATTATCAATATCTCGAAATGCGCACAATTGTAGCAATGGTTTTTTTAATTTGTTAGTTGAATATCTCCACTAATTTTTAGTATTATCTAGAGCTCGGCGAAATATGGCATTTTTTTATTTTCCACTAAAAATTGAAAATAAGGAAAAATAGACTCTTTTTAAAAACCTAAAAAATAGAAGTTCAAAAAATTTCCATTTTCTTTTTAATTCAGATTTAAAATTGGTTCCTTTAAACAGAAAAATATATTTTTTTCTTTGAGCTTAACTACTTTTTTACAAAAATTAATTTAAATCTGTCGATTTAGCGAGTTAGGTAAAAACCTTTTTGCAACTACAGAAAAATTGTTAAACTTTGAGCAGCGATTATAAGTACTAAAAAAATTTTGTAAATTATAAAATTTTGTTTTGAATAGCTTGATCAATTCCTAATTGAATTGTATCAAAACATTTGCTAAATTCAACAACCCGAAATCCGACTTTTGCAACGAGTTTTCGGAAAATGAGCCACTGTGCGCCATAGCACCGGGCTCAAGCCCGCCATCTTTCCCTGTCACCTTACCGGGTACAAACCCGCCACAACTATCCGCAACCCGTCGACGGCGCTCGTGTCCGCCCCGCAAATCGTCGTCGGTTCGGCCCCGAGTGAGGTTAAAACAGCATATAAAGTCCGCGTCCTGTCCGTCTCAGTAAATACGCAAATTTTGAAGAAAACCCTTTATAATAAAAGAATTGAGCTATAAAAGGTTAGTTTCCGTTAATCTTCGATTAGTAAATCTATTTTGGCATGGATAAATTACTGATCTACACAGGTGCTGCAAATTGAGTGTAATTACGTTTTAAAAAAGTTTTGGCATGGCTGACAACTTAGAGATTCCTCTATAGTTGCTAGAATCCGTTTAGCTACCTTTTATGTATGATTCCTTCCAAAAAAGTTGAAATCTGGATGTCTCCAAGGATATGGTAAACAATTTTAGAAGGGGCCACTGCACAATACCTAAACACACAGCCTGGTATTCTATCATGACATGGCGAGCTGGCTTGACACGTTGAAAATCCTAAAATAAATTAAATTTGACTTGGGCCAGTTATTAGAATAGGTCTGGCTTGAATCAGACAATGGAGAATACGTAGTTTCAAAAGAACTGAGCAAAAAGATCGGCGATTGCCTGATAATTGTTTGCTGTCGTATTTTCAAATGAAAGAGAGGAAATTACAAATTTATAAAACTCTTTCGTGTCCTGCGCGAACTCAACCCTACAACGAGTCAAATAGTTTTTATAACACTGCGCCTTAAGCACCTGAGAGCCAGAGACCAGAGAATCGACAGCTTGAGAACAGTTACGTTTTAATTTAGAATAAAGATAGGACTTAATGTTTTCGAGTCAACTCTTTACTCTTTGAGATTGAAGGACATTATAACGGAACTCATTCGGTAAAAAAGGAGTTCATGGCATTGTAAAAAAATATCCATGGCACTAACCATGTCAGTGCACATGTAGAGATCGGACATAATTCAGTCAGATATGAAATTATTAAACCGTCGAAATTCCGCCAATCGAAAGCAGTGGACTTTCTTAGCTGGCCGATCAGACTTATTCTCCGTAGCAATCCCAATATCGATAGTCACATTGAAAGTAGGATGATACGGATCTTCGGGCTGCGTCAAAGGCAGAAGTCTGACCAAACTGACTCTTGCCGGATAAGAGAAAAAGCTGAGATCAAGCAAGCGATCTAAGGAATTTCGTGGACGATTGACTTGAGACAGCGGAGTGATAAACAAGCCATTAATTATATCGTGAAATCGTAAAATGTTATAGGAGTATTTGTGGACCAAATAGCTCCAGGAGTGTTAAGATCACAGGGAAATATTACATCGTCCCTATCCAAATAATACGAAGTTCCGACAAAGGTGAAATATACCCTAAAGTACTGGACACTAGTTCGTAGGTAATATTACGATTAGTTACAAGGAAACCACCACTACTTACTTTACTAACACTAGTCAATGTATTTGTTTATTTCCACATTTTTATACCCTTGCAGGGTTTAGTAATTTTAGTCAGAAGTTTGCAATGCAGTGAAGAAAGCATCTGCCTATAAGAACATAACCTACAGTATTGGGAAACATAAAAGTTTTTTTCTTTTTTTTTATACTTTGCTGTTGTTATTTATATAAGATTTGATACACATATTGTTAGTCTCGTAAAGGAGAAGATTTATTGAATCTTCTTTGATACACATATTGCTAGTCTCGTAAAGGAGAAGATTCAATAAATCTTCTCCTTTACGAGACTAACAATATGTGTATCAAATCTTATATAAATAACCTAACGAACAGTCATATGACTGGCTCAGAGTTAAATGTCCCTGATAGATATTGAGTTCAACTGGAACTCACAGTTTGAAAAAACCATTAACAAAGCTACTCGAGCATACTTTGCGTGCAATAGGCTTTTCGGTAGAACATGGGGCCTGAGTCCCAAAATGATCTACTGGTCTTATAACACTGTGGTAAAACCGATCATAACCTATGCATCTCTTGCTTGGTGGACGAAATCTACCCAGAAGACAGCTGCGGCTGCACTTACCAAAATACAACGACTGGTCTGCATAGGCATCACTGGAGCCATCCGGACATGCCCCACTGCAGCACTTGGAGTTATAACTGGCATTCCCCTCTACCCATCGCCCTGAAAAGGAGGCCTGCCTGGGGGCACTTCGCCTCAAAACATCACCGATATAAAAGTGGTGATCTAACTGGGCATCTACGGGTACTCGAACCCCTAATAAACGAACCCATTCTGCGTATAACTGACGAGCAGAAACCAAAACTTGTTTTCCACAGAAACTTCTCTGTAGTCCTGTACACCAGACACGACTGGACAACAAAATCAATATCTCTGCCCAGTGGATCACAAACGTGGTACACTGACGGATCGAAATTGGAAAACGGCGACACCGGGGCTGGTATTTTCGGACCAAGGTTCAACAAATCCATAGCCATGGGAAAGTCCCCAACCATCTTGCAAGCAGAGATACACGCTATTGAAATCTGTGCTCGGGAATATGCAAGGCGCACGGATTTACATCTTCTCTGACAGTCAGGCGGCGCTCATAGCATTGAGATCTTTTACGATCACCTCCAGACTTGTAGAAAACTGTTTCCGGCAGCTGAACGCCCTTGCCTCCAAAAACACCTTAACGGTGGGCTGGTGCCAGGGCATGAAGGCCATATAGGAAACGAGGTGGCAGACTCTAGCAAAAGCGGGGCGATGACACCACTAATCGGCCCTGAACCATTCTGTGGACTTTCGAAAGGACGCAAAGGGAACTAGTGAGGAAATGGGAGGAAAAGGAGATAAGTCGTCACTGGACCGACAGTGCAGGGCTGAGACAAGCCAAACAATTCCTCGTCCCCAGATGTCGCGATCCAAACGCATCATCAATCTAAAAAGAGTGAGATTCGCACTCTAACAGGCAACCTAACAGGTCACTGCAACCTAAGGTATCACCTTAAGAAATTAAAACTTTCAGAAATCGACACATGTAGATTCTGTGAGCTGGAGCCAGAAACATCAGAACATGTTCTATGTGAATGCCCCTCACTAATCAGACGTCGACTTCAACAACTAGGAGGTGAACTTATCCCCCCCTACAGGATTTGGGAAGAGATAGACCTCGCCAAAGTGCTCTCCTTTATCAGAAGCCTAGGAATAGAGGCTCTACCTTAATCCTACAGGCCGGCACAAAAGACCTAACATCTGGTCGCGGTGCAATAAGGCCATAGTAATAATAATAATAATAATCTGTATATGTAAGGCACAATATTTTCTTTTGAGTGATTCAAGTTGTTTCGATACGAATGCTTTTGAGCGGTAAAATTCATTGTGGCAGTGTTGATTGGCACTGATTCCAGTGGGCACTTTGTACCTCATCCTGCGCTTCACAAACAAAGTGTTCGGAAAGTCAGCCTGTATTAACGCCTCTTCACCAAATTCTATATTTAATGCCCGTGCAGGATCGTGGATGTTGAACATTTCAGCTTGTTTACGTTTGATAAAACTGTGCTTTAAGAAATGCGGCGGAATGGCAACCAGGTGTGCGATAAGATGAGGTAAATTGCCTCTTTCTTCATGTTTCTCAATTCGCTTTATACCCGGTACCAATAGGGTACAAGGGTATTATAAGTTAGTGCCTATCGATAGTGTATGTAACAGGCAGAAGAAGGAAGCTCCGACCCCATAAAGTATACATATTTTCGATCAGCATCACCAGCCGAGTCGATTTAGCCATGTCCGTCTGTCTATAGACTATAAGACTATAAGGGCTAGAGTTACCAAATTTGGTGACAACATTGGAATCTCTTGCACGCAGATCAAGTTTGTTTTAAATTTGGACACGCCCACTTCCGACCCCGAAAACAATATAATACGGTATATTAGCTATAGGCGTGATTTTCGGCTTAAAGTAAATAGATAGACTTAATAAGTAGGCAATCGCGGACTTACCCTGAAAATTTAAGTAAATTCGGATGATAAATATAGAAGTTATTAAACAATAAAGTTGCTGGGTAAGCTGCTTGAGAAAGAGAGAGAGAGAGAGAGAGAGAGCGCGCACTTGAGTATTGCTCAACATGTTCCTAGCAACATTTGTCTTTGTTGGGTGTAGCTCAACATGTTCCTAGCAACATTTGTCTTTGTTGGGTGTTGCTCGACTAGCAACACTTGTCGCTTTTGAGAGTTGGCCAATGGCCAACATCTTCCTAGCAACATTTGTTTCTTTTAATTGTTTCTCAACATGTTTCTAGCTATATTTGTCTTAATTTGTCAAAATTTTCTTTTTTCCATGTTCATGGGGTGCTTCATTTCACCCACAATGCTTTGGGAACCGGGTATCTCACAGTCGGTCACACTCGACGGTAGCTTTCTCACTTGTTTTTACTGCTTTTCCAAGCGTGCTTTTGCTGGATACACTTTGACCATCTTTTAGCGTGTCCAGTCGTGTTTTTGGGAGGGTACTATGCTATTTATTTTTTGACTTCAACTTGTTGACGTAGTTTTGGTTTTTCTGCCCTCAGCTCGGAGACCTTTGTGAATGTAATTTGGATTTATAAAAAAAAAGTCGGTAACGTTAAACTTATTTTGAGACATTTAACACCCTGTACAATATTAATAAATTTTCTTGAAGTAGGCTATGAATACTAATAAAAAAAAGTACATTTCTGATAGGCGGGCCCCTTCCAGAAATTAAAAAAAAAAATAACCATAGATCGGGGGTGTTTCAACATACATTTGGGTAAAAAAATTATGTTGGGGACGCTCTTAGTTTAGTCGCAATTAATTTTTGCAGTTTAGCTTAATTTTCAAACAAAATGCGCTTGGCAACCGTTTGAACGCATACAAACACGCACACTGACAAATTATGAATACACATCCAAGCGACTGTCTGTGTGATCGTCGCGGTACAGTGGGCTGTGAAGCTTAAAATTTTTGTTAAATTGTGCTTAGCGTGAATACTATATATGTAGACACTATGCATATTTTGAATACATTCATACATGCGTAAAATATAAAAAAAAAAAACAAAAATTTGACAACGTAAAATACGTAGTAATTAATCAAATGTGTCACACTTTACATTACACTATACAAATTATAATACCCTGCAAGGCTATAAGCAGCTTTTTACATTAAAAAAAAACATGTTTCATGCTTTTTTGTCCGATAGTTCTACTGTCTCTAAATCTATATCTTCCAAAATCAGCAAAGTTTATATATATATATACATATATATAAAGTGATAAATAATATAAATTTAAATAATATGTGAATTGCGTAACAATATATAAAACTAAATATAAGTTCTTTCCTTCTTTAACGGCTTTGCTGTTTCTGACTCCCTTACACTAAACGAGCACCAAGAGATTATTTTGTGAAATATCATTGTACTATTTGATATTTCACAAAATAATCTCTTGGTGCTCTTTGATTCTTATGATTCTTATGCTTTACTTTAATGAAATCGTACTTCCGTAGAGAGCGGACGTGTATCGCGCGAGCTCCGGGAAAATTTTAGAAAGTGGATGATTTGAGGGGGTCTTCTCATCTAAAACCCGTTTTTTAGACCCTTTTAAAAAAAATTCTTATTTGAAAACGCAAGTAATAATTGAAAATTTTTTTTATTCAGTGTACTACAAAATGTTCAAAGTAAATAAAAATATTTGTTTTGCCTCGATACGAGGGCTGTTCAAAAAGTTATGAGACTTCAAAGTTGGTGGTGGAAAAAAAAGGTGTCGTCACGGCGGCCACGATTCCGGGTCTCCGGAGCATGTGATATGAAAAACAAAAATGGGGTTATAATCAGTATAGATGTAATTCTCGGGTGACACTCACCCAAAATTTTGTGATTTTTATACCCGGTACCCATAGGGTACAAGGGTATTATAAGTTAGTGCCAATCGAGAATGTATGTAACAGGCAGAAGGAGGCATCTCCGACCCCATAAAGTATATATATTCTTGATCAGCATCACCAGCCGAGTCGATTTAGCCATGTCCGTCTGTCCGTCTGTCCGTCTGTCCGTCTGTCCGTCCGTCCGTGTGAAACAACAGATCTCAGAGACTATAAGAGCTAGAGTTACCAAATTTTATTTATTTGGTTTATAGTTAACAATGAACTGCTAACTTGCCTTAACATAGCTTATTACTAAAGTACATGTATATAAATAAAAAAAAATTTAACAAAGCGAGATTATTATTACAAATTATTCGAATCCAGGAAGGAGTAAATTTTACTTGATATGCATTCAATTGAATCTTCGAAAGAAACCACAGTATATAACAAATTATAATTTGAACACATTACCTAAAGGGCTCATGAATTGCAAAGTTTGATCTACATATTGGCAAGTGAATTGGGCGAAAAGTTCGAGTGAATCTCAAAGGGACAGCGATGTCAATGTAGCTTAGGAGAAGGGGAGTTCACCTCACCTGTAAGGAGTTTGTGTAAAAGAATTACTCCACCGCACATTCTGCGATGTTTTAGAGATTGTAAATCAATTAGTTTTAATCTAGATGCGTAGGGTGGTAAGTGTCTAGTCGGATCCCAATTCAGCTGATGAAGAGCAAACAATAAAAACTGTTTTGAACTGACTCAATTAATCTTTGTTGCTCAATATATTGAGGGCTCCATATACTTGAGCAATATTCCAAAATAGGGCGAACCATGGAAACATATAGAGTTTTTGTTGTGTAAGGATCGTCGAACTCTTTGGCCCAACGTTTTATGAATGCTAAAACCCTAGCTTTACCAATGGTAACGGAGATATGACTTTTAAAACATAAATTGCTATTAAACAAAACACCTAGATCTTTGACTTGGGAAATACGTTCCAGACTACAATTTCCAAGATAGTAAGG
The DNA here is from genome assembly GCA_014170255.2 of Drosophila triauraria. Taxonomy (NCBI): domain Eukaryota; kingdom Metazoa; phylum Arthropoda; class Insecta; order Diptera; family Drosophilidae; genus Drosophila; species Drosophila triauraria. Next base: position 4,482,878 of record JABJVT010000007.1, read on the forward strand.
TTGAAAATGAGCTGAAGTTCGATAAAAGGACATAGACTTGCATTTCGCATGATTTAGATAAAGCAGATTGATGGAGCACCATAACTGTAATTCGTTTAGATCAGATTGCAGGCGAAGGTGGGAGATTTGATCGAGTATGATAGGCAAATTTTACGTCATCAGCATACATTAAAGTTGTGGCAAAAGACATGACGTTTGGAAGATCGTTTATAAAAAGGACAAACAGTAATGGACCCAAATGACTGCCTTGGGGACACCAGAAAACACATTTACGACAGAAGACAATTGATTGTTAAAAAGAACGCGTTGAGTTCTATTGGAAAGGTATGCACAAATCCATTTTAGTAGAATTGGTGGGAATCTAAAAGAGAGTTTGTGGAGGAGAAGGCCATGGTTTACTGAATCAAACGCCTTGCTGAAATCAGTAAAATAACATCAGTTTGGCATTTGTTAAGGAAACTTCGATGAATGAAAGAAGAGAATTCGAGGAGATTTGTAGTGGTAGACCGATGCTTAACAAAGCCGTGCTGAGCTGAAGAGATTATGGAGGTACACATATGTTGAAGTTGGCAAGTTATCAACTGCTCAAAAAGCTTAGGTATGGCCGAGAGTTTAGCGATACCGCGATAGTTTTCAACTTCGGACCTTGAGCCTTTTATGTAGAGGAATGATAAAGATTCACTCCAAATTCTGGGAATTCTGAAAGATGTAGGGATTGGTTGAAAAGAAATGTGATTGGCCAGGACAAAGCTTCAGCACAGTTTTAAGGACACAACTTGGAATCTTGTCGGGACCCGTTGAAAAGGACATTTCAAGGAGAGCAGGGCTTTTAAGACATCGTTGACATTAAAATACGGAACATTAATATTATTAATGTGGGGTAGAGGTAAGGATAAGGAGTAGATGAGCTATAGGTCTGTAGAGAGTAGGTTGACTGGAAAAATTTGGCAAAAGATTGGATATGTTTAATGATGAGGATTCTGTAGAACTTTGATAATGGAAAGATGAGGGATACACATTAGATTTTCTTTTAGAATTAACAAAGGAGTAAAATGCTTTGGATCAGCGCGTATGTTCTCTCTACATTGAGCAATGTAGCGAGCATAGCACTGATTAGTGGCATTGTAAACTCCGAACGGATCGAGATGTACTTCGATAAATCTTCAGCAGAGTTGGTTTTAACGAATTTTTATATAGCCTTGATTTTTTATTTTTGAGGTAAGATAAGTGCCTATCAAACCATGGGGCCTGGCCGATTCGATAACAGAAACATCTGGGACGAAAATGTTGATCGACGAATACAGGGACATATAAAACGTTGAGACTGCAGTCTCAAGATCACTGCATGTTTCTAAGGATGTCCAATCAATGGCACCTAGATGTTGGCTCAATCCATTAAAATTGGCTCTGCGGAAAAATTTTACTCGTTTGACCGATGTACTAGGAGTTTCTGCACTTATCTCAACTAGTAACAATAATGATGGATGGTAGGGTCTTCTGGTATGGAGAAGGGTGGGCATCTGAGCACACTTGCCAGGGTCTCGTTATTAACAAAAATCAGGTCAAGGAGCCTGTCTTTATTGTTCTTAACGAAATTAATCTGACCCAAAGACAAGTCAGATAGGCCGTCGATAAAATCATGCTGACTCTCAGCAAAAAGAAGATTGAGTCCGTTGAAGTAACCCAAGGCAGATTGGGTAAGTTGAAATCTCCCATTATAATAAGAAGATCTTCGTCACCAATTACAGTGGATATCAAGTTAATTGCAGAAAGGTGCATTAAGTACAAAGAAACGTCGGATCTAGGTGGAATGTAGGAGCAAGTTATGTAAATATTAATGCGATTTAAAGATATTTTAACTGCAATAAATTCAATGGAATGAACATTTTCAAAATCAAATAGCTCCGAAGAAAGTGAACTGCGAACAGCAATTAAGACTCCTCCACCGAAAGTAGGGCGGTCGGCTCTGTAAGTAACAAAGTTATCAGCAAATATTTCTTGATCGGAGACGGAAGAATTAAGCCATGTTTCAGTTAAAGCAATTACGTCAGCATCGGTGGAAAGACTGTTTACATATACCTTACTCAACTTTCCCAGTAGACTTCGCACATTTTGGTAAAGAATGGACAAGTTATTTAGTTTTTGAAGCAGCTGAATTGGAGCCCCGAGTCTGGTCCTTTTGCAGATACTCGTGAACTAGCGTGTTCACTGGCCAAATTTTAGAATCAAGTGCCCTTGAGAATAAATGTTCTGCTAGAAGAATTTTAAAAGAAGAGATGTTACGTTTCTGCTTAAAATTAAATTTATAGACAGAAATGGCATTTTCCGAGCAAAGTTTTTCAAAGGTAGAGTCTCACATCTTCGGCAGTGGCTTCTGGATTGAGTCTGGTTGCGAATATGGATTTTGGATGACCCCACTTAGAGGAATGCCCGACACCGCAGGAGTCTCCACACTTTCCTTTGGGCAGTTCGATTTGGAACACCGCTCAGAGGGATATTAGAGCGGCCAGGAGCCACCTGGCTTGGGCCAGCCAAATCATTGACGAGGAAACTGCACTCGATGCAGAGACTGAGTCGACAGCGTTCGGAACTAACTGCAATCCAGGTGTGGTAAAGTTTTGTTCCATAGCAATATTACCAGGTGATGCAGCAGCCAATGCAGCCATCGACTGCATTGAGAGGTTGTCTGAAGATCCAGATGGAGAAGTATGAGCAGGTGGAAGAGACGGTGTTAGATAGTTCGGAGATTGTTCCATGTTGTTAGCGCCAGTTGGGTAGAAAGCATCGTAGGTATACCATTTACAGGAAGTTGAAGATTATTTGGAATCTTTCTTTTCGGTGATTCACTTAGAATCTTAAGTCCGAGAAACTGGGATTCCACCGCCAGGAATTTGTCGTTCATAGAGGTGAGGAGTTTTCGAACCTCCATAAATCCAGTCCTAGTTTGTCTCATGAAGGTGCGCATTTCATCCGTCATCTCACGGCATGTCGTGCAAGACCAGGTAAAGCCGACTTTTTCGAAATTAAATCACCAACACGACCATTAAATCCGGCTCCAGCACACTTAACGTGCGAGCAGTTATCGCATAGCCAGCATGAGAGGTAATTTTCTCCGCTGATAATGTGTTTATACTCGCATTTATTAGCGGTGCAAATGATAGTCATTTTGAATGAGTATCAGGTCACTGTGCAGCAGATAAGCGTAGATGTGTAAGCGGCAGTGCAGAGAGCGGTCGGATATAAGCGCTGAAGAACAGATCGATGCAAAGTTGTAGGCGTTGAAGAGCAGAGCAGCAGCAGGGCAGAGCGCGGCCGGGAGTGAGCGTTGTAGAGCAGAGCAGCAGCAGGGCAGAGAGCGGTCGGATGTGAGCGTTGAAGAGCAGAGCAGCAGCGTCAGTGCAGCGATCCAGCGAGAGTAGGTTCTGAGCAGACAAAATCGGGAGAGCTGTCAGACTGAGAGCAATCAAATCCCGCGCAGTTGAAGAACGGCGAGCGCAAGTACAGCAGTACAAGTACAATTCAAAGAGCTTTACAGCAACAGCTGAGTAACCGTGAGAGCAGTCCAGGAGAGCACAGCAGTCAGTGCGGCGATCCAGAGAGATGTAACAGGAGAGAGCAGCAAGCGCGTTGTAACGGAGTCGAAATGTAAACAACAACACTGTGGATGTCCAAAAACAAAACACTAGGCGGTCTCTTGTATGAGGACAGTTTAAGCAAATTTATAAAATGTTATAAAACTGGCAAGGTATAAACTTTTGCAGTCCGATGGTAACGTAATTAAAAGAAACGTTCCAGCTGATTTCAATAAAATCGAAGACGACAATTTTAATTGACTCTTTACAGGCGAAATCAAAATAATCGTAGGAGCGAGCAAAAAACACGACCGACACCTTCGAAGCTTGAAGTCTGCTTTGGTGACAACATTGGAATCTGTTGCACGCAGATCAAGTTTGTTTTAAAATTTGGCCACGCCCGCCCGCCCCGAAAAAAATAAAAAACGGTATATTAGCTATAGGCGTAATTTTCGACTTAAAGTAAATAGATAGACTTAATAAGAAGGCGATTGCGGACGTGCTCTGCAAATTTGAGTAAAATCGGATGATAAACATGGAAGTTATTAAACAATTCATGCTTTCATGCCCTCTCGCTCTATCGCACTGCTTAGGAATAATTTCGCGTGTCTGAGCACTTAGCTTTTGGGTGGCAGTAGCGAAAAAAAGTGTTGCGTGCTTTCGCGCGCAGTATTAATTCGTAATGCAGCTGCGTACAACTGCAGAATTAGTCTTTTTGATCGTTGCTCAATATGTTTTTAGTTACATTTGACTTTGTTGTCAACGTTTTGTTTTTCCATGTCCGTGTGCTATTTAATTTCACGGGCAATACTTTCAGGTACCGGGTATCTCACAGTCGGTCACTCGACTGTAGCTTTCTCACTTGTTTTGACAAAATGGCGGTCATTCAAAAAAATTTCAATTTCGGGCTTTTTTGTAGTTTAGTGTAAAAAATAGTAAAATTATTTTAAATTTATGGGTGAGTGTTACCGAAAATTGCGACAATTCTGCGTCGATTCCACTTTGTTTCATGAAAATCGGATCAGTTGAACTGGAGATATCATGGCCGCCAGTTCGAAAACCGTGGTTTCGAGATAAACGCGTTTAAAGTTTGAAGTAATTTGGCCGATGTACTGGTATATACAGTATCCTCTTCACAAAAAAGGCTGTATCTTCTAAAGTATTTCGAATTTCTAAAATCCTTTTAGGGCATATTCACAACTACCAAGCTATAAATTAATGCAAAAAAGTCGAAAAAAAAAGTTGCTAGATGAAGACCCCTTAAAGACAAAAATAAAGTTTAAAATACTGGATAAGCGAAAAGACGCTAAAAGAAAAGAAATATTTTCGACACACAATATTAGTGATGTGATTTAAACAAGGGCATAATTATTTTATAAAAATAAGTGCCACGCGAAATGGTCAATGAGCGACGAACAAAGAGCGTATAAGCTCTGTGAGCCCAAGTAACGGTTATTTCTTGTATTTCTCAACGCGCGACATCAACGAAACGGAGACAAGAGCAACCGTCTGGCGGTCAATAGCCAAACAGCATGGTCTTGCTCTTCTCACTCCTCCACCTACATCATGGAGTTCTCAGTGCAAAACCCCAACAACAAGCAGTGATAAAATTTCTCCAACTGCAGCAAATCAACAGCAACAACTAAAGTAACGGTGGAAAAGCAACAGCAACAGCTACAGTAACGGGGCAAAAGCAACAGCAACGGCCAAAATCGCGGAAACGACTACGATGTCTTCGACTGCAGCGCCAAATACAATGGCAACCAAAACTGCCAGCTCAAAGCCAATATCGGCAATATTCAACAAGCGACAGATTCAACAGATTTGCCCTTTAGCGAGTGATCAACCAGAACTGGGTCAAGGGACCCAAAAGAAACCAAAGCCCCAACCAATTTACCTTAGGAGAAAAGCGCGAACGCCCTGTTCATTCGAAATTGTTGCGCTGGTCGAGAATGGAAATTTTCATGTTGTTCCGCTTACTAAAGGGAATATGCACGAAACCAAAGTTCAAACCAAATCTGAAGAACATTTCCGAGCTGTGTCCAAATACCTGGATAAAGCTTAGAAGAATTATTACACGTACCAATTAAAAGCAGCAAGGGCTTGCAAGTAGTACTAAAAGGAATCGAGCCCGACGTAACCCCAACGAAATTATAGATGCCCTTAAAGAAAAGGGTTTTACCGCAATCGTTCTTTCTTTCATAAACAAAAACAAAACCGCAACCACTCTTCAAGGCCAAGCTGGAGCCAGACAGCAGAGCCTTAAAAAATAAAGTGCACCCATTTACAACCTGCAATTCCTATTGCATCGAAGAATTACGGTAGAAGATCCTCATAAAAGAAACGGCCCAGTGCAATGCACAAACTTTCAGGAGTATGGACACACAGGACATACTGCACTTCGATCAGTCTGTGTAGTTTGCGGAGACTTCCACAATTCCGCAAACTGCCCTAATAAGGAAGACTCCCACAAGAAGAAATGTGGAAACCAAACGGCAAACTACAGGGGCTGTATGGTCTACAAGAGCTGAAGAGTCGCATGCGACGGTAACAACAACGCGCCATCAGAATACACGAAACATGTACACTTACTCAAAAACGACGCAAGATTCTCATTTGAACACCCAAATGGGCTTCTCCTACGCCGATGCCCTTCGAACAGGTATGGACGTTCAGAGAAAGCATCAAGCACCACTTTCACCTAAGGTATTCAGCTAATTACTTGCAGGCTCCGTGTTAAACTGCAGGCAGATAGCGGCAACCTTTCCATAGCCGCTGTCTACTGCCCGCCTCGCTTTACCATTTCTGAAGGACAATTCAGGATTTTACACCTCACTTGGAGATCGCTTCATAGATGCACAACACTATAATGCCAAGCATCCGCACTGGGATCGCTTCTCGTGACTCCCAAAGGAAGACAATTTAATAATGCAATCGTAAACTTAAGCAAAAATTTAGACTATGCTTCCTCTGGTAGCACTTGGGCCTCTCTGTTTGTCCTTTACACAACGGATATTCCTACGAACGACCGTCTAACGTCCACGTTCGCTGACGACACTGCAATCCTAAGCCGCTCGAGGTGCCCAACCCGAACAACACAACTAGCAAATCTCCTCATGGTAGTTGAAGTGGCTATCTGACTGGCGTATTAAAATTAACGAGCAAAATGTAAACACATAACTTTTACTCTCAGCAGGCAAACATGCTCTTCAATATTCTTGAATAGTACGCAGTTTCCCCAAGACAACGAAGTAACTTATCGGCGTCCACCTCGACAGACAACTAACCTGGCGAACACATCGAATGCAACAAACTCCATCTAAAACTAAAGCCAGCAGTCTCACTGGAGTTTAAACGTCCGATCGCCACTGCGTCTGGACTACAAGGTCCTGCTCTACAACTCCACTCTCAAGCCTATCTGGACATATGGCTCACAGTTGTGGGGAACGCGAGCAGCAGCAACATAGACATCATTCAGCGCGCACAATCGAAAATCCTGAGAACTATTACTGGGGCACCATGGTATATTCGCAACCTAAACATCCACAGGGATCTCGGCATTCTTGCAGTAAAAGATGAAATAGACAAACAAAAGGCGACCTACAATAAAGGCTCGACTCGGGTTTCCAGCAGAACCCGCCTGCATCGAAACGACCATCCAACCCAGCAATATTTATCAGGGACATTTAACTCTGAGCCAGTCATATGACTGTTAGTTAGGTTATTTATATAAGATTTGATACACATATTGTTAGTCTCGTAAAGGAGAAGATTTATTGAATCTTCTTTGATATTAAATCTTCTCCTTTACGAGACTAACAATATGTGTATTGTATTGTGTATTTATGTATTGTGTATTTATTGAATCTTCTCCTTTACGAGACTAACAATATGTGTATCAAAGAAGATTCAATAAATTTTCTCCTTTACGAGACTAACAATATGTGTATCAAATCTTATATAAATAACCTAACTAACAGTCATATGACTGGCTCAGAGTTAAATGTCCCTGATAAATATTGCTGGGTTGGATGGTCGTTTCGATGCAGGCGGGTTCTGCTGGAAACCCGAGTCGAGCCTTTATTGTAGGTCGCCTTTTGTTTGTCTATTTCATCTTTTACTGCAAGAATGCCGAGATCCCTGTGGATGTTTAGGTTGCGAATATACCATGGTGCCCCAGTAATAGTTCTCAGGATTTTCGATTGTGCGCGCTGAATGATGTCTATGTTGCTGCTGCTCGCGTTCCCCCACAACTGTGAGCCATATGTCCAGATAGGCTTGAGAGTGGAGTTGTAGAGCAGGACCATGTAGTCCAGACGCAGTGGCGATCGGACGTTTAAACTCCAGTGGAGACTGCTGGCTTTTAGTTTTAGATGGAGTTTGTTGCATTCGATGTGTCTTCGCCAGGTTAGTTGTCTGTCGAGGTGGACGCCGAGATAAGTTACTTCGTTGTCTTGGGGAAACTGCGTACTATTCAAGAATATTGAAGAGCATGTTTGCCTGCTGAGAGTAAAAGTTATGTGTTTACATTTTTGCTCGTTAATTTTAATACGCCAGTCAGATAGCCACTTCTCAACTACCATGAGGAGATTTGCTAGCTGTGTTGTTGCTCGGGTTGGGCACCTCGAGCGGCTTAGGATTGCAGTGTCGTCAGCGAACGTGGACGTGTTAGACGGTCGTTCGTAGGAATATCCGTTGTGTAAAGGACAAACAGAGTAGGCCCAAGTGCTACCAGAGGAAACATAGTCTAAATTTTTTGCTTAAGTTTACGATTGCATTATTAAATTGTCTTCCTTTGGGAGTCACGAGAAGCGATCCCCAGTGCGGATGCCTGGCATTATAGTGTTGTGCATCTATGAAGCGATCTCCAAGTGAGGTGTAAAATCCTTGAATTGTCCTTCAGAAATGGTAAAGCGAGGCGGGCAGTAGACAGCGGCTATGGAAAGGTTGCCGCTGTCTGCCTGCAGTTTAACACGGAGCCTGCAAGTAATTAGCTGAATACCTTAGGTGAAAGTGGTGCTTGATGCTTTCTCTGAACGGCCGGTTTCGCCGTGGGCTTTACCATCTCGATGATCTGTGCGGTAGAAGGCGTAACCTCTTATTTGGATGTTGTATTTGCTTGTGAGGTGTGTCTCTTCAGGACCTGTGTTATTTCAAGTTTATGCCGTGAAACGCCATTGGTCTAGTCACCAGTTATTTGGGCTGCTGAGCTACAAGCAACTGTATCTCCATGTTTTGGTTTTGAACAAGTGTTTACATGGTCGTTTTCATGAAAATATTAATTCCTTCAGACTTTGTTGCATGATAAACATAAAAGCTTCCATTTTTCGTTGTGGCTGTCCTGGGGCGTGTTGAACGTTTTCTACATTAGACTGGAGTGGATTTTCCATACCTGTTCGAAGGGCATCGGCGTAGGAGAAGCCCATTTGGGTGTTCAAATGAGAATCTTGCGTCGTTTTTGAGTAAGTGTACACGTTTCGTGTATTCTGATGGCGCGTTGCTGTTACTCGTCGCATGCGACTCTTCAGCTCCTTGTAGACCATACAGCCCCTGTAGTTTGCCGTTTGGTTTCCACATTTCTTCTTGTGGGAGTCTTCCTTGTTAGCAGGGCAGTTTGCGGAATTGTGGAAGTCTCCGCAAACTACACAGACTGATCGAAGTGTGCAGTATGTCCTTGTGTGTCCATACTCCTGAAAGTTTGTGCATTGCACTGGGCCGTTTCTTTTATGAGGATCTTCTACCGTAATTCTTCGATGCAATAGGAATTGCAGGTTGTAAATGGGGTGCACTTTATTTTTTTTTAAGGCTCTGCTGTCTGGCTCCAGCTTGGCCTTGAAGAGTGGTTGCGGTTTTGTTTTGTTTATGAAAGAAAGAACGATTGCGGTAAAACCCTTTTCTTTAAGGGCATCTATAATTTCGTTGGGGTTACGTCGGGCTCGATTCCTTTTAGTACTACTTGCAAGCCCTTGCTGCTTTTAATTGGTACGTGTAATAATTCTTCTAACTTTATCAAGGTATTTGGACACAGCTCGGAAATGTTCTTCAGATTTGGTTTGAACTTTGGTTTCGTGCATATTCCCTTTAGTAAGCGGAACAACATGAAAATTTCCATTCTCGACCAGCGCAACAATTTCGAATGAACAGGGCGTTCGCGCTTTTCTCCCCTAAGGTAAATTGGTTGGGGCTTTGGTTTCTTTTGGGTCCCTTGACCCAGTTCTGGTTGATCACTCGCTAAAGGGCAAATCTGTTGAATCTGTCGCTTGTTGAATATTGCCGATATTGGCTTTGGAGCTGGCAGTTTTGGTTGCCATTGTATTTGGCGCTGCAGTCGAAGACATCGTAGTCGTTTCCGCGATTTTGGCCGTTGCTGTTGCTTTTGCCCCGTTACTGTAGCTGTTGCTGTTGCTTTTCCACCGTTACTTTAGTTGTTGCTGTTGATTTGCTGCAGTTGGAGAAATTTTATCACTGCTTGTTGTTGGGGTTTTGCACTGAGAACTCCATGATGTAGGTGGAGGAGTGAGAAGAGCAAGACCATGCTGTTTGGCTATTGACCGCCAGACGGTTGCTCTTTGTCGCCGTTTCGTTGATGTCGCGCGTTGAAATACAAAAATAACCGTTACTTGGGCTCACAGAGCTTATACGCTCTTTCTTTTGTTCGTCGCTCATTGAGCCATTTCGCGTGGCACTTATTTTTATAAAATAATTATGCCCTTGTTTAAATCACATCACTAATATTGTGTGTCGAAAATATTTCTTTTCTTTTTAGCGTCTTTTCGCTTATCCAGTATTTTAAACTTTATTTTTGTCTTTAAGGGGTCTTCTCATCTAGCAACTTTTTTTGACTTTTTGCATTAATTTATAGCTTGGGTAGTTGTGAATATGCCCCTAAAAGGATTTTAGAAATTCGAAATACTTTAGAAGATACAGCCTTTTTGTGAAGAGGATACTGAATATACCAGTACATCGGCCAAATTACTTCAAACTTTAAATGCGTTTATCTCGAAACCACGGTTTTCGAACTGGCGGCCATGATATCTCCAGTTCAACTGATCCGATTTTCATGAAACAAAGTGGAATCGACGCAGAATTGTCGCAATTTTCGGGTACTCACCCATAAATTTAAAATAATTTTACTATTTTTTTACACTAAACTACAAAAAAGCCCGAAATTGAAATTTTTTGAATGACCGCCATTTTGTCAAAAACAAGTGAAAGCTACAGTCGAGTGACCGACTGTGAGATACCCGGTACCCAAAGTATTGCCCGTGAAATTAAATAGCACACGGACATGGAAAAACAAAAGTTGACAAATAAAGTCAAATGTAACTAAAACATATTGAGCAACGTTCAAAAGACTAATTCTGCAGCTGTACGCAGCTGCATTACGAATTAATACTGCGCCCGAAAGCACGCAACACTTTTTCACTGCCCAAAAGCTAAGTGCTCAGACACGCGAAAATATTCCTAAGCAGTGCGATAGAGCGAGAGCATGAAAGCATGAATTGTTTAATAACTTCCATGTTTATCATCCGATTTTACTCAAATTTGCAGAGCACGTCCGCAATCGCCTTCTTATTAAGTCTATCTATTTACTTTAAGTCGAAAATTACGCCTATAGCTAATATACCGTTTTTATTTTTTCGGGGGCGGAAGTGGGCGTGGCCAAATTTTAAAACAAACTTGATCTGCGTGCAACAGATTCCAATGTTGTCACCAAATTTGGTAACTCTAGCTCTTATAGTCTCTGAGATCTGTTGTTTCACACGGACGGACGGACAGACGGACAGACGGACAGACGGACAGACGGACAGACGGACAGACGGACAGACGGACAGACGGACATGGCTAAATCGACTCGGCTGGTGATGCTGATCAAGAATATATATACTTTATGGGGTCGGAGATGCCTCCTTCTGCCTGTTACATACATTCTCGATTGGCACTAACTTATAATACCCTTGTACCCTATGGGTACCGGGTATAAAAATGTATTATTTTTTTTGTTCAAATAAAGCATTCTGAGCAAGTCACAGCTATCTACACTTCGGAACTTTGTACCTGGTATTGAGGTTTAACGCACTTACATATATTATGTTATGTGTTACAGAGAATCTATTTAAAACAGTTGGGCAGATATACATACATACATACATGGGTAAATATATTCCGAAAGTGTGCGCCAAAATTTAGTGAGATTAAAAAAAAGGTCAAAAAGGAATTATAACGTTCCAGTTAAATTAGACACACAACAAATATTGTTTAGAAATCAAAAGCTAAAAACATGTTTTTTTTTTGGATTGCAAGAACTCGCTAGAAATATATCAAGCACGATGTAATTTTTTTTTTGTATTTTATAATACTGCACAAGAAAAATATTTTGTTATACTATGATTTAAAATAACATTTTTAGATGCCATAGTATTCAAACTTTAATTAGGATGAAATATACTGTGCCAGATTGTGTAGCGTGTAACGACTGGGTGATATGTTTCGATCGGAAGGAATCTGTAGTGGCAGGTGCACGCTATAGAGGTCTTGCGCGTACAGGCTCTAACACTATCTTCAACTAACTATTATTAAGACTGCATTGACAAAACTGGAATAGAAGACAAATAAATGCAGGAAGGAAGTTATAAGTATAGAACAGAAAGAGAAAGTTAAAGAAACCGAGGCCACATTTTGTACAATGCCATGAACTCCTTTTTTACCGTATGTATTCCGTTATACTATCCGTCAATCTCAAATAAGCCTCCCTGGTTTAGTAAAGAGTCGACTCGCCTCAAAAATATTAAGTCCAATCTTTATTCTAAATTTAAACGCAACGGTTCTCAAGCTGTTCATTCTCACTATTTAGCGGCTCGGTCTCGCAGTGTTATAAGAATTATTTGACTTGTTGTAGGGATTAGTTTGCGCAGGACCCAAAACAGTTTTATAATTTTGTCAACGTAAACGTAAGCCTATTACACATCCTTCCTCGATTTCATTTGATAATACGAAAGCAAACAATGATCAGGCATTCGCCGATCTTTTTGCTCAGTTTTTCCAAACTACTTATTCTCCGTCATCCGATTCAAGCCAGACCTATTCTTACAGCATGTCCAAGTCAAACCTAATCTTTAGTCCTAGCTTAAACGAAAGCTCCCTTCTTTTAAATCTTCAACGTGTCAAGCCGGTTTACTTGCCAGGTCCCGATGGAATAGTGGATGCTAACAATTATAGAGGAATCTATAAGTTGTCAGCCATCCCAAAACTTTTCGATAAAGTAATTACTCCCCATTTGCAGCACCTGTGTAGATCAGTAATTTCTCCATGCCAACATGGATTTATTAAACGAAGATCAACGACTACTAACCTTCTGGAGCTCACTTCTTTCATTATAAGGGGCTTTCCACAATTTGCAGACAGATATGATCTTTACTGATTTCAGTAAAGCATTTGACTCCGTTAATCATTCCCTTCTTGTTAGGAAACTCGACTTAATGGGTTTCCTGTCGATCTTGTTAGGTGGATCTCAAGTTATCTGAATGGCTGGACGCAAAAGGTCCTCTTTAAAAACAACTTGTCTAATGTTCTCCGGGTGACCTCTGGTGTCCCGCAAGGGAGCAACCGTGGTCCCTTACTTTTTACATTATTTATTAACGACTTGCCCACAGTTTTGACCAACTCAAGAGTACTCAAGTACGCTGACGACGTTAAACTTTGCGTGCAATACAAGGACGGCGCTAGCTAGTCGGATTTACAAACAGATCTTAATAACTTTCTAAAATGGTGCACTGTAAACTTATTAAACCTAAATGGCTCCAAATGAAAGCTGATGACATTGTCACGTGTCTTTCCCAATTGTCTTTATGTATAACATGATCCGTGGTGACGTGGAAAGCACCGATCTTTTGGGGCAGTTAAATTTCATCGTACCATGTAGAACCACTAGATACTACTTACCTTTAGTTTTGTACTACTGTAGAACCTTGTATGAAATGCATGAACCCTTTCGAGTATTATTTTCAAATTTGAATGATTTGTACAAAATTATCTCAACTGTAGATAGCCGATAGTAGTCTATATTCCTCGCATTCTTTTTTTTCCTAAACTTTTCTTTCGCGACTATTAACACCTAAACGTAACAAGCACGTCCTTGGTTTTGAAGGGCCACTTGAGTGTACTGACCGTAGTGCATCAACGTCCAACAGTATGGCGACTTCGAAATACCGATCATCGATTTTAGATCGAATTTTCGACTCGACTTCTTGCATTAACTCCGAGACTTCGCGTCTGTACCGGTGAGAGTGATTGACGTCGTCAAGGAATGCTTCACGTCGACGACAGATTTCTCTCAACTCGGGTACTTTTTCTATGTCTACATTTAATATCTTATGCCTTATTTCAGGTCTTAAATTGTTTTTGAGAACGCAAGCAAGTTTTCGAGAGGACCATGGTGTTTCTATCTGATCAATTAAGACATTCACGCTGTCGTAAAAACTGTCAAAGGTCTCATTTTGCTCTTGCTTCCTATTTCGGATCAACTCCTCTATATCCACATAGTCCCTTCTTGGCGAAATTGTAATCGTAGTGCGGAACAGAGTCTGTCCCACCGAACTTCGGCTACAGATTTGTGGTAATGCCAATAAAACTAGTTGGCTTTACCTTCAAAGAGGACACTAGAGCACACTAAAGCACCGAGAAGTTTCCTTTTAATGTCTGTAGCCTGTTGCGGGTAGCTGAGGTCATACAACAATTTCTTAGTTTAGAGACAATCAGCGGCGGCGGGACCCTTAAAAACGGTAGCTCATTCCGGGTGGGGTAGGTTCTTGCTAATGCCTGGGTGTAATGGTCGCATTGGCATACACACATGGTTTTCACTCCAGTACCTAATGCTTTGGAGCGAAAAAGTTAATTAGCGGTGCGAAGTTATTTTCATTTTTGAATCTATTAGGAATCCGCCTTAGTGTTACCAAAAATCTAGCTATTGTCGAAGACTCTCAGTTAATGACAAATACGGGGTTATCGAAAAGCAGTCCTACACCGAACGGCCAGTGGATATACGATCCGAGCCTACTGTCTTTCCGTTTTAAGTCGTGCATACGAGCAGTTCTAATCGCTCCCCATTTACACATAGATTTACAAGCGGGGTCGAGTGAAACAGAAAAACGTGGAAACTTTCAAATCAAAATCCAAAGGCATCCAACCATTTTGAGCTAAGCCAGTGATTTTAGACACTTGTATCGGACCATCCGTCCCTTATTGGCCAATCAAGGTAATTATTTCGCGACTTTTGTGCCAAAATGAAAGTTCTAACCTTAACGTTCACAACCCACGACAGCCAATAGCCCAGCCAACAGGAAACAATATCTGACTAATCCTTGCGGAATTGTTAATATTATTTATTGTGTGCGCAGAGAAAAAAAAATATATAGTCGGAAGTAAGTTTTTTCCCGGAAATACGCCTCAGTCTGATATAATTTCCTCTCCGCTTAGCAAATCGCCTAAAAGCCCTTCGGACTAGTCAAGAAGCTTTGATCGTGCCACCTACGAGTCTCTACATAGAGCAGGCCACGGCAGCAAAGCTACCGACACGAGCACGTGACCTCCAACCTCACCGCATCGGGATTTGGCTATTGCATAATCTGTGCAGACCATTGCAAGCCGAACTCCCATCGACAGGTGTGCCAAGTGATCATGTAGGAGCAGCGATCCCGAATAGGCGATATTACAATTTGGCAACAAGGAAAACAGACACTTGAAAATAACAACGTTAAAACCAAGTTAAATAAAACCACCCTAAATAATATGAATTAAAATATTAATTTACTCATAACCTTATTAAAAATAACATAGCTAAAAATTACCTAAACAACTAAGTAACTCAGTAACCAAAAACATTTCCACCACAAATTTCCAGACGTAAGCAGTGCATTAAAAGAAGATATACGAGCTTATCAGTAGTTTTATGTAACCTTTCATAAACATGTAAACAGATCATCATCGTCTCTGGAGCGACATGAAGGCCTTCATCAAGCAACTGGAGCGGGTGAGTTTTCTCTTTACTTTTCTAAAACGTAACAGCCATCGGAAACAAAACAAAACCAAAAACATATAAAAATGCATGCTTAATACAAAACGAAGACATAGCCAAAAGTAATTGAAGAGAGTAACATTAAAACGTTTTCTATATAGTAAGTAGAGTGAGAAAGTATAAAGCTTACTTCGTAAAAGCTTACCTATGGGTAAAGCCTAACCACCGGTACATCTTTCGCAATTCGTTTGTTTTGATTATGTAGTAAAGCTCTCTGGTGATCTTTCTGCACTGATTTAAGCTGCCGTGGCTGATAACGACTATTGATTTGCATTATGTTATCTCCCTTTATTTTATATTATTGATATGCATCACGAGATTTCTTTAATCTGGTATTGTTGGAGAAATGAGTTTGTGTTTACGATTAGCAAGTAAAAAGTTTGAAAAAGACATGAAAGAAATATAAATCGAGACAAGAAGTAGCCGATAATTCAAAGTAAAGTAATTGACATATAGTAATTGTAATGTAAACAATAGAATTTATGGATTAAAATGTATGGTTAAGAGAATAAGGAAGTTTTTGAATTAATAGGTTAACAAAAAAAAATAAATAAATAAATAAGTAAAGTAAAAGTAATGATAAGGAAAGAAAAATAGGAAAGAAATACAAAAAAATTTAATTTAAGAAGAAAAACAATAAAGATGGCCATGATGATGAAACAGAATAATTATGATTATAATTAAAGATAAGCAGAATTTAATAATGAAGTTCTAAGCGTTTATTTAGACATGGGGGCGTAAATTAAATCGGAAGGGGAGGGACTTAACATTTGGGTTTCTCTGCTTTAAGAAGAAACATGGTTGGGTGGGTTAAGAAAACAAGTGGCCAATAACATCATCGCCACACCCTTGACTATTCTTTGAGGATCGTTTTGTAACGTAAATGGATTTGATATTGACCTGCCAGTTTGGCCTGAATAAAGGTTAATTGTTTTGAGGGACTCTAAAATTTAAAATTCGTAGTGTTGAGTTTAGGCATTAGCAAGAACCTACCCCACCCGGAATGAGCTACCGTTTTTAAGGGTCCCGCCGCCGCTGATTGTCTCTAAACTAAGAAATTGTTGTATTACCTCAGCTACCCGCAACACGCTACAAAATTTTTGGCGCCCAACGTGGGGCATGTAGATGAAGAAACACAATCCAAATAGGGTTTGTTTTGGTTTACAAAGCCCGCCATGCAGAGTTGTTGTAATTTATAATTATTTGAGGAATTTATCGATTTTTGTAAAAATTAAGAAGTCGACCCAATAACTATAAAACTGCAGCAATGATGTATGAATCTAGCTCTTTTGTTTTCTGATAAAGGATGGTTTTGATTTTGTTAAGAAGTATAAGATTTAGTCGACTATTGTATACGTTTCCTGGAAATCGAAGATTTATGTGTTTGAATCAATTCGACCGTGACATCAGTGTACAATTGACTTCTATATGTTAGTCTGGCAAAAGCATTACTTAACTTTATTTTGTTGGTTGTTATTATGATGTAATCCCAAATGGAAGTTGCTTAGACGTATCTAGCAGGAATTATGAATCATATCAGCAAAGGTATTTTCATCCGCTAGCAAATTTCTATCAAACTCTGGGTGATCTAATGGCATCAAAATTCTTTTTAAGTTCCATAGCCCAGTATAAAGATCTTATCGTCAAAGAAAAGGATAGGGAGAAGTTGAACCCCCTGTAGGTTTAGTTATGCCCCAATAATGTCAAAAAAAATTATACAATTTAAAATGGTTTTACAACACAGTTTTGAAAATCAGCCCTCAAATGAGGAGAATAACATTTGTCTTGTGTGTGGCGAATTTATGTCAGACACACAGACTTGTTCAATTACACTATGTAAACACATATATCACAAGTCATGCATTGAGAACCGTTTACAGTCACATGCAGATTGCCCAACTTGTTTTGCCGTCGTGCACACAAGAGATTTAAAAGTAGTGGTTGGAAATTGTTCCCCAAATCCAAAGGTACCAGTCCAAGAGCCTCCAAGGATGACAACTAGATCAGCTGCAAGAGATTTAAATCAGAAAATGGTATCACATGCTAATCCAGCTCGAACAAACTTGAGCATGGAAAACTTACCACCTCTAGACATCAGTCATAGTACGAATAGAGCAGAAAATCCCCCTAGCGGTTTCGCTAGAGCTAGACCTCCAGGAAGACCTAGAAGAGGGAACACACGTTCACAGACGCAGAGAGGTAATAATACAACAAGCCCAAATAATCTGAATTTTGGACAAATAGAAGCATGGATTCAACAAGCAGTAGCACGTACATTGCAGTCGCACAACGCACCTGCTTATCCGAATTCATTCAGGCCTCCAATTCCTAATAGAGGCGAACCAATAGAAACTGGCCAAGTTAGTACTGGACAATTGTCACAAAATATAAACGCTAATTCGACTATGTCAACAGCCAAGATTGCGGACATAATGCAGAAATGGAGTATTCATTTCGATGGCGCTGCAACAGGGTTACCAGTAGAAGAATTTCTTTACAGAATTAAGACGCTTACTGCGCAGAATCTTAACCATGATTTTGAGGCGGTTAATAAAAATATTCATACCTTGTTGGTGGGAAAAGCCAAAGATTAGTATTGGCGATACCACAAAGCCACATCGCAGAATAGCTGGATTGACTTTTGCAAAGCCATACGATTTCAGTATAAAGAAAGTAGGTCCAATAATGAGTTACGAGAACAAATCCGGGATCGAAAACAAAAAGTAGGAGAATCATTCGAGTCCTATTACGAAGCCATTTGTAAGTTAATGGATAGGTTAGCAGTCAGCTTGAAAGAAAGCGAAATCGTTGCAATTGTTCAAGGAAACTTGCTAACAGATGTTAAGGATAGATTATTGTTTGAAGATGTATCTTCGATAGCGCAACTCAGAAAGTTAGTGCAAAGGTGGGAAAATTTTCTTAGGGAAATAGGAAAATCTCGTGCAATTCCTTCCAAGGGTAGAGAGCCAGCGTCGTATAAAGTTTATACAGTCGAAGAAAATCTTAGTGAAGAGGAAAATGAAGAGGAATGCACGGCAGAAATTGCAGCTTTGCAAAAACCTCGCAGCATTTGCTGGAATTGCGATAAAGAAGGGCATTTGTGGGAAAATTGTCTTGGAGAAAGACGCATTCTTCCGAATGTTTATAAGCCCCAATGCCAAAATTGTTTACGTAGGTCGGAAAACCATCAGAAAGGAGCATCTCAGCAGAACAACAAGATGCTCCCAAAGCAATAGTTCACTTACCCAAGATTCCAAGAAGTATTTTACCTCGCTCAGGAACTAGGGATTCTCAGCAATCACCAATAAGGACGAATCCGTGCATATCTTATCACGGGCGTTTGAAAAACTATTTGGAAGCAAAGAAAAGAATATTTGCGGAAGCTGAAACCAGCACAAAAAGAAACACACGTAGAATGCGGAATTATTTTAAGAATATAAAATTAAAGAAAAAGTTTGTCGTAGCTACAATCATTCAAAATAAAAACGATATGAGAAGCTATGCAAAAGTGAAGCTGTTGAATTTCGAAGAACAAGGATTGCTAGACACAGGAGCAAATATTTCCTGTATAGGTTCCATCCTAGCTCAAGTAGATTTTAGTCAGTATCCAGAATTTAAGAACATAAAAGCTCACGTAAAAACCGCTGATGGAAAGCCCCATACGGTCGTAGGAATTATAAAAGTAAACATTAGGTATCAAGATACAGAGAAAATGATGCAGTTGTATATAATCCCTTCCATAAGTCAAAGGCTTATCTTAGGCATAGATTTTTGGAGAATGTTTAACTTAGCGCCTGGAGTTATAAGCTCCTTAAATATAGAAACGGAAGAATCGGAAAAATTCCCCTTGTCGGAAATTGAAATACACCAACTCCAAACCGTCAAGAATTTATTTCCGGATTTTCAAAAGCAAGGTCTCGGTCGTATACCCTTTATTCAGCATGACATAGATATCGGCGAAGCAAAAGCTGTAAAGCAGCGATATTACCCTGTAAGCCCCGCTGTAGAAAAACTCATGTTCGAAGAAGTAGACCGCATGCTAAGATTATGAGTTATAGAGCCCGCAGAAAGCGAATGGAGTTCGCCTATGAGATTGGTGGTAAAGCCCAACAGAGTTCGTCTCTGTCTGGACGCAAGGAGATTGAACAATGTTACCAAAAAGGATGCTTACCCATTACAAAGTATAGAAAGAATTTTTGCTCGGTTACCAAAAGCCAATATAATATCCAAATTAGATTTAAAAGACGCTTACTGGCAGATAGGTTTAACTTCAGAAGCAAAACCATTAACGGCATTTACTGTCCCCGGCCGACCTTTGTATCAGTTCACGGTCATGCCATTTGGTCTTTGCAATGCACCATCAACAATGTGCAGGCTTATGGATTCTCTTATTCCTCCAGATTTGCGAAATTGTGTGTTCGAATAGCAGAACAATTTAGGAAAGCAAATTTAACGCTCAATATTGAGAAAAGTCATTTTTGTGTAACCCGAATTAATTACTTGGGAAATATTATCGGTAGCGGTGGTATTTCTACAGATCCGTCGAAAATATCTTGTATTTTAAACTGGCCCAGCCCTAGGAATTTAAAGCAAGTTCGAGGTTTCTTAGGAGTCTGCGGATGGTATCGTAGATTTATATATAACTTCGCGGAAATTAGCTATCCGATAACTGAAAAGTTGAAATGTAAGAAAATCTTTAAGTGGACTGAGGAAGCTCAGAAAGCCATGGAGACATTGAAGAAGCTCTTGACTACTGCGCCAGTCTTGCAAAACCCAGACTTTACGCAGAAATTCTTCTTACACGGCGATTAGTGATTACGGAGTAGGAGCAGTCCTCGTTCAATTATCCGAAATCATGGAAAAAAGACCCATAGCATATTTCTCGAAGAAACTTAGTAAGAGTCAGCAAAATTATAGTGTTACCGAGAGAGAATGTTTGGCGGTAATACTGGCAGTCGAAAAGTTTCTATGTTACTTAGAGATGCAGGAATTTGAAGTCATTACAGATCATTCTAGCTTGTTATGGCTAATGCGGCAGCAAAATGTTTCAGGTCGCTTAGCTAGGTGGATTTTTCGCTTGCAATCATTCAAATTCTCTATCTCTCACCGAAAGGGAAACGATCACATTGTTCCCGACGCTCTTTCTCGCATTTGTGATGAACAGATTGCTGAAGTAACCTTGTCAGGTCCAACCACCGATCTAGATTCTGCTGAATTTGTAAGTGAAGAGTATCTAAGCCTCAAACAACGAGTTTTAGATAACGCAGATAAATTTCCGGACTAAAGAGTCGTAGATAAGTACATTTATATTCGTACAGAACATTCATCAGGAGATTCGTATGGTGATTCCACTGATTGGCGATTATGGGTTCCAGCTAAATTACGACATGACGTAATAAGTCAAGCTCATAATAACGTATTATCCGCGTATGGAGGAATGCACAAAACCATAGAAACAGTCCGAAGACTTTTCTTTTGGCCCGGTCTCTCGAAAAACATTCGTGATTATATCCAAGCGTGCGATACATGTAAGGAAACTAAGGCCCCCAATCAAACTTTAAGACCACCAATGGGTCAACAAAGTGTATCCTATAGGCCATTTCAGAAATTATATATTGATATGCTTGGTCCCTATCCGAGAAGTAAGTCTGGACACATCGGTCTTCTAATCGTATTAGATCATTTTAGCAGATATCATTGGCTATGCCCACTTAAACATTTTACGTCTAAGAAAGTGCAAGAATTCCTAGAACATAGTATTTTTCATTGCTATGGCGTGCCCAAGATAGTGGTTAGCGATAATGGAACGCAATTTAAGGCGAAAGAATTTGAAGCTTTCCTAACTCAATTTGGGATACGCCATGTGTTCACTGCACTCTACTCACCGCAGAGTAATGCGGCTGAACGCGTCAACAGATCATTGTTATCCGCTGTTCGTGCTTATATAAGCCAAGACCAGAGAGAATGGGATAAATATCTGACTCAAATATCCTGTGCTTTAAGATCGGCGATACACCAGTCTATTGGATGTTCACCCTACAAGGCTTTATTTGGATTGAATATGATAAAACATGGCTCTGACTATCGCGTACTGAAGGAGTTAGACTTGCTAGACGAATCTATTCCGGTAAATCGGCCTGATAGCTTAGCATTCATTAGAAAAGATATCTTGAACAAGAGCAAACTAGCTTATGAGAGAAATGTGAAGCAGTATAATTTAAGATCTAAACCAGTTAGCTACAAAGAAGGTCAAGAAGTATTTAAAAGAAATTTTAGCTTTAGCAATTTTAGTCAAAATTACAACAAGAAGCTTGGTCCACAATTCACTAAATGTAGAATAAAACGTAAATTAGGAAATTCGTTTTACCTATTAGAAACACTACAAGGACGTGAGATTGAAACTTTCCATGCGAAAGATATTCGCGTATAATTCCAGCTAATCTTCCTCCTTTGAGTCGGCAGAATTATCTGTGGGTGTAATGGTCGCATTGGCATACACACATGGTTTTCACTCCAGTACCTTATGTTTTGGAGCGAAAAAGTTATTTAGCGGTGCGAAGTTATTTTCATTTTTGAAACTATTAGGAATCCGCCTTAGTGTTACCAAAAATCTAGCTATTGTCGAAGACTCTCAGTGAATGACAAATACGGGGTTATCGAAAAGCATTCCTACACCGAACGGCCAGTGGATATACGATCCGAGCCTACTGTCTTTCCGTTTTAAGTCGTGCATACGAGCAGTTCTAATCGCTCCCCATTTACACATAGATTTACAAGCGGGGTCGAGTGAGACAGAAAAACGTGGAAACTTTCAAATCAAAAATCCAAAGGCATCCAACCATTTTGAGCTAAGCCAGTGATTTTAAACACTTGTATCGGACCATCCGTCCCTTATTGGCCAATCAAGGTAATTATTTCGCGACTTTTGTGCCAAAATGAAAGTTCTAACCTTAACGTTCACAACCCACGACAGCCAATAGCCCAGCCAACAGGAAACAATATCTGACTAATCCTTGCGGAATTGTTAATATTATTTATTGTGTGCGCAGAGAAAAAAAATATATATAGTCGGAAGTAAGTTTTTTCCCGGAAATACGCCTCAGTCTGATATAATTTCCTCTCCGCTTAGCAAATCGCCTAAAAGCCCTTCAGACTAGTCAAGAAGCTTTGATCGTGCCACCTACGAGTCTCTACATAGAGCAGGCCACGGCAGCAAAGCTACCGACACGAGCACGTGACCTCCAACCTCACCGCATCGGGATTTGGCTATTGCATAATCTGTGCAGACCATTGCAAGCCGAACTCCCATCGACAGGTGTGCCAAGTGATCATGTAGGAGCAGCGATCCCGAATAGGCGATATTACAATTTGGCAACAAGGAAAACACTTGAAAATAACAACGTTAAAACAAAGTTAAATAAAACCACCCTAAATAATATGAATTAAAATATTAATTTACTCATAACCTTATTAAAAATAACATAGCTAAAAATGACCTAAACAACTAAGTAACTCAGTAACCAAAAACATTTCCACCACAAACTGCCAGACGTAAGCAGTGCATTAAAAGAAGATATACGAGCTTATCAGTAGTTTTATGTAACCTTTCATAAACATGTAAACAGATCATCATCGTCTCTGGAGCGACATGAAGGCCTTCATCAAGCAACTGGAGCGGGTGAGTTTTTTCTCTTACTTTTCTAAAACGTAACAGCCATCGGAAACAAAAACAAAACCAAAAATATATAAAAATGCATGCTTAATACAAAACGAAGACATAGCCAAAAGTAATTGAAGAGAGTAACATTAAAACGTTTTCTATATAGTATGTAGAGTGAGAAAGTATAAAAGCTTACTTCGTAAAAGCTTACCTATGGGTAAAGCCTAACCACCGGTACATCTTCCGCAATTCGTTTGTTTTGATTATGTAGTAAAGCTCTCTGGTGATCTTTCTGCACTGATTTAAGCTGCCGTGGCTGATAACGACTATTGATTTGCATTATGTTATCTCCCTTTATTTTATATTATTGATATGCATCACGAGATTTCTTTAATCTGGTATTGTTGGAAGAAATGAGTTTGTGTTTACGAATAGCAAGTAAAAAGTTTGAAAAGACATGAAAGAAATATAAATCGAGACAAGAAGTAGCCGATAATTCAAAGTAAAGTAATTGACATATAGTAATTGTAATGTAAACAATAGAATTTATGGATTAAAATGTATGGTTAAGAGAATAAGGAAGTTTTGAATTAATAGGTTAACAAAAAAAAATAAAAATAAATAAATAAAGTAAAAGTAATGATAAGGAAAGAAAAATAGGAAAGAAATACAAAAAAATGAATTTAATTTAAGAAGAAAAACAATGAAAATGGTCATGATGATGGAACAGAATAATTATGATTATAATTAAAGATAAGCAGAATTTAATAATGAAGTTCTAAGCGTTTATTTAGACATGGGGGCGTAAATTAAATCGGAAGGGGAGCGACTTAACATTTGGGTTTCTCTGCTTTAAGAAGAAACATGGTTGGGTGGGTTAAGAAAACAAGTGGCCAATAACATCATCGCCACACCCTTGACTATTCTTTGAGGATCGTTTTGTAACGTAAATGGATTTGATATTGACCTGCCAGTTTGGCCTGAATAAAGGTTTATTGTTTTGAGAGACTCTAAAATTTGAAATTCGTAGTGTTGAGTTTAGACATTAGCAAGAACCTACCCCACCCGGAATGAGCTACCGTTTTTAAGGGTCCCGCCGCCGCTGATTGTCTCTAAACTAAGAAATTGTTGTATTACCTCAGCTACCTGCGACACGCTACATGTTTGGTGCGTCAGCGCGTCAACTCTATAGATTAAATTATCTATTGTAACGCCTTATCCCAAATACTTAATTTTCCATCCATTTATAATGTGAACGACCTTGCCAGGTCTGTTTACAAGATCGAACGAGTCACTTCTGTGTGGGGGAGCTTGTGTTAGGCATGGCTATTTTTATACCCGGTACCCATAGGGTACAAGGGTATTATAAGTTAGTGCCAACCGAGAATGTATGTAACAGGCAGAAAGAGAAATCGCCGACCCTATAAAGAATATATATTCTTGATCAGCATCACTAGCCAAGTCGATCTAGCCATGTCCGTCTGTCCGTCTGTCCGTGTGTCCGTCTGTTCGTCTGTCCGTCTGTCCGTCCGTGTGAAACAACAGATCTCAGAGATTATAAGAGCTAGAGTTACCAAAATTTTTGACAATATTGGAATCTGTTGCACGCAGATCAAGTTTGTTTTAAACTTCCGCCCCGAAAATGATCAAAAACTGTATATAAGCTATAGGCGTGATTTTTGGCTTAAAGTATATAGATAAACCTTATTAGTATGCAATCGTGTACGTGTTCTGAAAATTTGAGTAAAATCGGATGATAAACATAGAAGTTATTAAACAATAAAGTTTCTGGGTAAACTTCTTGAGAGAGAGAGAGAGCGCGCGTGTTGCTCAACATGTTCCTAGCAACATTTGCCTTTGTTGGGTGTTGCTCAACATGTATCTAGCAACATTTGTCCCTTTTGAGTGTTGCTCAACATGTTTCTAGCAATATTTGTCTCTTTTGAGTGTTGCTCAACATATTTCTAGCAATATTTCTCTTTATTTGCCAACATTTTGTTTTTCCCTGTTTAATTTCAACCACAATGCTTTGGGTACCGGGTATCTCACAGTCGGTCACACTCGACTGTAGCTTTCTAACTTGTTAAGTTTGTAATTTGTTCACCACTAGCAGTATGATTTCTATCACTTTCAACTAATGGTGGAGAGGGAGCTGAGCTTTCTGCGCCATTGGTAGCGGAATTGGCAAGAGATGCAATTAATCTTTGAACGCTTTCTACTACTGTGGTCTGCACTAGCTCAGTCATTTTTTCAGACGGTATTGTGAGCATCCTTCGCTCTATAGCAAGTAGAGTAATGGCATTAATATTGCTAATTCCCTGTTTACAGTGCTGTTAGAGCTTCCAGAAGTACCGGTGATATCTACAGCTGGGTTCCTTTTTTCGCTTACTTCTGTTTGACTACTTCTTGATTGAGATCGTGTTTGTAACCCTTTATTTTCGGCTGGCCTACAGTTTCGCTTTTCGCTATTTTTTGAGATGAGCAACGTGGCATTTCTTATGAAATTCATGATCACAGACTGTTTTACAAATATGACTTGCGGACTTGATTTCGGTTTTACACAACGGAGAGAATAGCTTTCAGACTTTCTGAGAGCCTTTGTCTAGTGATCGGTCTTAACCCATTTTAAGATAAAATCGAAGTAAGATAAATACAGTCAATTGTAGAATAATATCCAGATCAGAAGAAATAAAGAAAATGTATGTAAATTTGCACAACAAAAGATAATAAAAGATATATGCAAAAATAAATAAGAACTCCTTGTTTTATGTCAATGTATCGTAGGATATTGTTTTTGACTACTTAACTTTCTCGGAAAATTGTAAAAAAATTAAAGGCTTTATTGTTTGGTTTCTATCTTTTCTCCATAAATTAGATCTTAGAAGATAGGGAGAAGCTTAAAACGTTTAAAGCAACATTTTATTCGCAAACAAAAACTGTGTTCCTGCTTCAACTTCGACAAAATAGAACTCTTCTAGGGCGAGTGTAAATTAACTCTTTCCATCAGTCATCCGCGGATAGATCATCTCTTTAAGATTATGCTTCTATAGTTACTTACATTTGAATCTAACGAAATTATTAATTCAGAAAGTGTTGCTTTAGCAAGTGGATAAGATGGGGCCATAAGATTAACCGAAGTTCGGTGCTTTCAATTAAGAATCAACGAGAAACATTTTTTTAAAGTGAAAATTTAAGTTGAAAGTATTGAAAAATGATTTTGAATTTATTTATCGGCGAGTCTCAATGAGTTATAACTGTACTTACTGAGGCCCAACGTTAAACGCTACTTATCTTAATAATACTAAGCAATTATAACTGTGAGCGTGTAACGACTGGGTGATATGTTTCGATCGGAAGAAATCTGTAGTGGCAGGTGCACGCTATAGGGACCGGTTATCTCTCGTCCGGGGTGGAGTTCTTGCGCGTACAGATTCTAACACTATATACACCTAACTACTATTAAAAACAGAATTGAGCGTGCTGGGGCCAAGAGAGAATGCATTTACAAAACCGGAATAGAAGACAAATAAATTCAGGAAGGAAGTTAGAAGAATAGAACAGAAAGAGAAAGTTAAAGAAAGCGAAGCCACTGATGTTAATGTGGTCGCATTTTTCCCTCCTTACCTGTGATCACCATCCTTGGAGCTTAGACCGGTTACCCATTAAACACCCTACGATCGCGGTTGATGGTTGGTTTTAGTTATTCATGGTATTAATTTGTGTTTTCGTATTAATAGTTATAATTCCGTGATGTAGACATAAAGATAATATAAAGGCGAGTATATACATAATAAAGTAAAGAAAGGTATAATTTCCATTTAAACAATGTTAAATTATTGATAAAAATATAGTAAGTTATAATAAATATAATTATTTAAATAAATATAGGATCTTACTAAATAGTATATTTTCATTTAAACTCAGAGTTCCAATTAAAGTAGATGTTTCTAGTTTCAATACGTTTCAACGTTGTTAAATTATTGATAAAATGTATTTAAATATTTTAAGAATTGTTTGAGTTTAAGTTGAATACTCTTAATGAAATATTAATAATATTCAAGAATTTAACAAGTTTAGTTTAGCGAGAGAGCTCAAGAGGCGTTGAGTTCGACTATAATGCGACTAAATTTTTAATAACACTCACTGCATGACTCCTCCGATGAAGATTGATCTCCAGAGTTTGCTGTAAAGAAAATAGTATGGTATAGCATGGTATAGTATGTTATAGTATGGTCAACTCTTCGACTTAATGATAAAAAAGATTAATCTCGACATCTCTCATTGAATTTGATAATTTTGTAAAAAATAATGTTGACAATTAATACTTAAATTAATAAAGTAAGTTAATTATAATTTCCAAAGCATTGAGCTCTTCAAAACTTCAGAAATTCATCGTTTGACTGGTTTCAAAAAATTCGGTGATTAATTTCGGGTTAAATATCGGTAAGCGCAAGGATACTGACAGCCCACAGTTCATAATATAGCAAATGACCCGCAAAACTGGCACGATTGGCCATGATTTCAGATCTGCTTCCTCAAAAAAAATACTTTGCTTTACGTAGCCGCTGGGTTTGCCATACTTTTGGCTCAATTAAAAGGTCTCGAGATGTAGTTTAAACAACGAAGACTTATCTGGTGGATCCCTCGTAGCTTTTGGCTTTGGCAGAACGTTTAGAATTTCTCGATGGGGTGCTCTTCGGGACGATAGATAAGCTCTGCGAACCCTTTACTTTGACGGTGCTCCTCTGGGCACTGTAGTGTTTTTGAAAAGCCTACGATTGGGGGTGCTCCTCTGCCTGCAATTGGGGAGCTTCCCTGGACACTAAGGTCGCCTTACGAGATCTTCTAGGCTTTAGAAACTCCTAGGTTGTCACTTTCATGGGGCACAGTCTAATAGAATAAAGACGGAGTTAGCCGACGGGCAAAAGCTAAGCCACCTAATGTGCCCCATAATACAATTGGTTGGGGTTCCTGGGCTTGACACAAGCCGGCTGCGTGACTTAGGCAGCAGCAGCGCGAGCGGTGTATGCCGTTTGGTCGATGGCAGCGCCGGCCGAGACGATCAATTGCAACCTGCATGGATTTTATTGTTAAACACCGCTTAAACTGCTGGCGCAATCACACTCACTTTCAGAAAAATCGCTTTCCGCTATTCTTAATCACTTTTTCTGGCCGGATGCCACTAACCGGGAGCAACAAGTCCGTATGGGCTGCTGATCTAGAGCCATTTGGCAGATGTCAAAGCGAAGTTCTGCGAAGCAACCCTGACAAACCTGCGATTACAGCAATTTTTGATCTTGCTACCCTGCTCTAGGCCGGCTCAACTGTTCGAAACTTCTAGATATTTTAGAACACCTAATATCTGGCAGCGCCAAACTTGGTGTTCGAAAATATTCAAATATAGCTAGATTTCGGTTTAAGTCTGGACTTGCGCAAACACAAAAAAAAAACATTTTTTTTTGGTAGAACGGGTTTTAAGTTGCTACAGGCGCCGCTACACAACCACAGCCACATAGTACGGAAAAGTCCCTTTACTTAAATGAATCGAGGACCTTAAGGTACTCGTCTCAGTCCATCTAATCTGGACGAATAAAAGCCCTTATACCCAAAATAACTGAGCGATTCACGCGCTCGGAAGCGTTTGCTTGAGGCGAAAGAACAGCCGTCAAAGTGTGCGATATTTCATACTTTCGCATTAGTTTCTGAAAGGCTTCGGATCAAAATTGAAAACCGTTGTCAAATACGATTGTTTCCGGGACTCCGAACGTCATAAACAGCTCTTTCTTGTAGAGCTTGTAGCATGCGATTTATTTTTATCCAGGCACACTAGCGTCATCTAGGTGCAGATGAGCGAGCCATTGGGGGTGAAAAGAAAGAGGACAGAGGAGAGCAACAGATCCAAATGTTATTCTTCTCTGGGGCACCTCTCTTCTTTCAATCGCTGTTACGAGGTTACCGCTAGAAAGTCGGCGTCCCGATCTTTCTTTCCTATTTCAGCTTTCACTTGGTCAAGTTGTGCGCGATTTTCTGCACGAGTTATTGCTGAAGGTGCATGATCACCAACAAAGTCCGAAGCTTAAAGTAAGCTAAGCATGGAGTTTTAGCGCTGATCGAGCCAAGAGGGAAGGAGGAGAGATACACCTCTTTGCCTCGCCAGTCCCATAGGGTGAGTTGAGATTTGAGTAGTTTTAAGGTGGCAGAGGTTATGTCAGCCGAATTTGTGTTTTTTTGACAAAGACGGGGTGTGTGGGCGGATATTTCCTGTCGTGGAGAAATTCAAGAAGCCTGTCGAAGTAAAAAATTCTCGGGAAATATTTCGTCACCGCCACCAAAAACGCTCAGGAGAGCAGCCAGGCTCAGCAGCATCAGCGCCCGGAGAGGATTCCGCTCTAGTTGCCGCGCGTGCGCCTGCCTTGGCAGGCAAATTAGTCGAAGGTGTCCAGGATCGCAAAAAGAACTTGGAGCAGAGACAGTGACGAAAATGTGCTAAAATCTGGGGCCGACAGGGAGTAAAGAAAGTGAAAGGAAGAGAAAATTGGCAAAAAACAAAAAAAAACGAGAAAAAAAGCTAACTTCGGTAAACCGAAGTTTGTATACCCTTGCAGTCAGCAATTAGATCATTGAAAATCGATCCATTTTGGTAATGTAAAAAAAAAAAGGTCAAATTATGTAAATTTTGTAAATTTTACATTTTACATGTAGAATTTTACATTTTCATATAAATCGACCGATCCCTTCTATGGCAGCTATATGATATAGTTGTCCGATCTTAATGAAATTAAAACCGTATTTCTAGAACTATAAAAACGACTATATCTCAAAATTAAAAGAAATTCGTTGAAAAACAGAGAAGTTAAAATTTTTTTTACATTAATTTCGCCATCATTACTATGGCAGCTATAGGATATAGTGGTCCGATTTCGGCCGTTCCGACATATATACTGCGTGCAAAAGAAATAAGACTATTTCAGCCCGATAGCTCAAACACTGAGAGACTAGTTCGCGTAGAAACCGACAGACAGACAGAAAGACGGACATGGCTAGATCGACTCGGCTAGTGATGCTGATCAAGAATTTATATACTTTATGGGATCGGAGATGCCTCCTTCACTGCGTTGCAAATATCATGGCAAAATTATAATACCCTCTGCAAATGATTAAAAAAAACAAACCCTTTTTCAAATACCCGCAAGCCAGTGTCGTGAGCAAAAAATTTAATAAAACCCTCAAAAATGTTTTTAAAATGAAAAAATCTGGAATTCTGCGAAAAATTAGTTAATTTTTGGTCTCATTAAATTAAGTTTAGTTTTTCTTTTGCGCCAAAGAAAGATTATGTGATCCGAAAACAAGTCTAATAGCCAAAGAGGAGATAGAATGAGGAAAAAGGCAATGCGAAATGTTTGAATTGAGAGAATATTAAGTTTGTTGTTTTCGTCTCTGCTCCGCGTGACTTAAAATCCGATCAAGTTCTAGTTTCTAAATGGAAAAAAAAACCGTTAATTAATTAAATTAATTAATTAAATTAATTAATTAATTAAACATTTCCTTACATATATTTTCCAAAACCCTTCTATGCAGCTTTACAGGTCCTCGGAAAGCGCTTTCATCGAGGAATCTGTCGGCGAATATTTGGTGAGCGAACAAACCATATTTGGTAAAAGTGAATAAAAATAACAAATAAATGTTTTAAACCTGTTTTTGCTGAACGAATCATAAAAATTGTCTCCGCCAACTATAAAATGACTAAGGAGAGAAAATCGAGTAAGAAATTAAGAGTTAGTGAGTGCAAAAAAATAAATGAGAGAGAAATATTCCGCTGCAAACAAAATTACTTCTCACTCAATTTTTGGTTTTGCTTTTTGTAAGTTTTTTGTTGGCATACGCAAGCCAGTCGAGTAAAAGAAAAATGCATTTATTTGGGAATTTTTGTTAAGACACACAAACATGAAGATTTTGAAAATATAGCTTATACCATTTTTATTTTAGCAAGCTTTTATTTATATATTATTTATCTATTACCATTCTTTTTTAGTATGTTTAGTATAAGTCCAAACAACATATTCCTTTCGCACTTCGTTTACTTTTTTTCTAGTTTTTAAATAAAATTTATAACATTTTAAAATTCCGCACAAAATTGACTCAGCTAATATGATTCCGGAGGATCCGTGAACACCGAAAGGGTCGTTCATATATATATTTAAAAATGGCAATAGGGTGGCCAAAGGTAGGGAGGGCGAAGCAGATCTCAACAACATCTAAGGTTTGCGTGTGTTCGAGGAGAGAGTGCAATAGAACCTATTATTATTTCATTACTGAATTCTTGAATACTACATTTGTATTCCTACCAATTTGGCTTGTCTTAGCACGCATTTCTTTTAAAACGAATAATTAGTATAGGCACATTTATGAGGAGTAGCAAGACCACCCCCCTTGCCGACGAGCCACAGCCGGAAAACATTCTGCATGTGCACTCCACTTAGTCTTAACATCTCGCCTGACTATATAAATTTTACGTACGTTACATCCTATATGTGATGACTATACTAGCATTTATCTTTTTAACTTTTTTCAAAAATACGAGTCTTGAAAAACTATCGAGGGGGATAGGATAACGGGGATAGAGTCCAAAAAATCGAAAAATAAAAAATGGAGGCCGGGGAACCTAACATGACTATTTTGCAACCTTACATGTCTCACACGTATTGATATATTATACGAGTCGAGGCCAAAAGTAATACCTCCTTACTCGCTCCATAGTCTTTTGAATCCCACCATGGAAGGCCAAGGGACTGTTTTGCGCTTGATTGAGGACTTCAGGCAACAATTCTTTGGGTACCCACAACTTCCAGGCTTATTCGTCATGCTTCTGTTTCCCAGTTAAATGTTCTGCCTTCCTATACACATAACCGCTTTCAGTTTTAAGGTCCGGAAAGTTATCTTTATTTACCTCTACCTTTGCCGCCAGGTCTTGGTAATCAAGGGACTTTAAGTGTTCTAAACTTAAATCTTCAAGCAACCCGTCTCGCAAGTCTAAGGCGGCGTCTTCACTAACACGCGACAAAGAATCGGGAACAACGTTTTTTAACTTCAATAAACAATTTTTATAAATCAAAATTATCTTCTTAATCAGAATCAGGCATATCTAGATGCTTCATTAAAAGCAGGCTCCTAACATCATCGTCCATAATAATATTTTTTGCAGACGAAATTGAAGGCCCATTTGACAATGAAGATATCAAAGGGTCAGACGAAACTTATAAAGCATTTATGATATCTTCCATTGTATTTTTCCTGGAATTTTTTCTTGTATTGCTCTCGCGTATGTTTCGAAGGTCCTTGTTCCTGGCTTCAAGAGCTTCTTCGGACATCATACCAATCGGAAGAGATAAATGGTTTATAATATCTGCTCTATGAATTAAAATTCTGACGATGGCATGTACAACCAGGGGTATGCTTTAACAACAATTTCGGCAGTTTCCAATGCGTTAGATCCGAATGCGTCCGAATTTATGTCGTATCCACAAGCCAATGCTCGTAAGACTACGGTGAATCGATATATTAAATCATAGCTTACTCCTGTTATACGAGCAGCCAAATTTGGTTATTGGAAAAACCTCCTTGCAGTGTTTCCGATGTTCGTGCTGCCATTACCAGCCATTGGTATATCCACCAACAAATGCTTATCTTCTGCTGAATACTTCTTTTATTTTGTTCAACTACATCCTTGTCAGCACCACGAGCTTGCCACTTTTGTATTGGTATTTTATATGCAATGTGCAAAACACACTCGAAAAACCTAATCCATGCGTGGAGACTTAACAAGCCATATTCAAATAGGTTTCCGTTAATAGGAAAGCTTTTTACCAAATTTAGATCGGTCATATTTTTGGGAGTCGCGCTACAGTTTCCGCATGTTTGCGAAGCCGATTCCAATATGACACTGAACGTTTTGCCATCAAGCATGGTCATATGAAATTGATGATCAATTTTTAAGGTACTCAAAAATGTTGGAAAAATATTTAATATTTGGCTCTTAATGTTTTTAATTTCTCTGCGAGTCGCTGCTGCCATCACAACCCCATTTATAGGTAGCAGTTAATTGGGTGTTATTATTATTTTCAATATGGTTTTGAAAACTTTCTGGGTGTGCTTCAATAATCCTAGCAATCGTATGGTCCACTAAGCTTTGTAGTGGTACTTCAGCAAAATGATCTGTGACCGTGATGACTAGGATAGCATTTTTTTCGCACAGTGCAGTTTGTTGTAGCATGGATATATATCGGCGTTTTGCCCTTTGGTTGATTTTTTTGCAACACTCCGAAATATCTTTCGGAAGATGATCTTTCAATCAATACTAAAGGCGTATCCATCCATTCCAGGTTTCTGTTTTCAAAAAAAAAACCTTATTTCTTTCACAGTTTTTCCACTTTTCTACAAGTTTACCAGTAAAATTTCGCAGCTTTTTGCCAATTTCGCACTGCTCCTCCTGAGTATATTTTAGGTTTTTAAGAACAGTACCAAATACAAAATTTTCCATGGTGTTGGGATTGCTTCTTCACGCCATACTACAAAAACTATTTAAAAAAAATGCCATGATTAATAGGTAAGCAGGTAATAGCAGTTCATATTACACATTTTGGACGCACAATGACTCATACTTCCAGCTAAAAAAAGAGTTAGACCGAATCCGTGCGAATCTTGTAAGTTCTACTCCACGAACGACAGGTGCACGCTAGTGCGGGCTAGTTGTTAATACACTTTATTACCACTACGTTTTATGAGCAACACATTTATAGACCGGTCACAAACACTGATTTTTTTTGTAATACATACCTTGAAGTTAATAAAAGGGCAAATTTGAGTTAAGTGCCGCTAGCGAGACAAAATCGCCCACTGTGTGTGGTCAGTAATGATTATAAACTCATGACCTTCCACATAAGCTCTAAAATTCCTCAAGGCTACTATTTAAGCCGCCAAACATTTTTGTTCGGTTACGGTATAATTGCGCTGAGCTCGATTTCATTTCTTTGAAATAAAAGCTATCGGGCGCTCGTCCCCTTCCTCGGATACTTGCACTAGCACCCACACCAGACTTGTTTGCATCGCAAGCAAAGCGAACGGCTTCGAAATGTCCGGGCTACATAAAACCGGAGCTTCGCTGAGACAATTCATTAACAATTCAAATGCTTTAGGCGCTTCAGGAGTTAAAAAAAAAATTTCGCTTTGTAGTCAGGAGATCTGTTAAAGGGGAAGTAATATTCGCGAAACTCGTATACCAACCAAATTTGCGGTACCAACCACATAAACCCATAAAGCTTCTCAAGCCTCGTAGTGTTTTTGGCACTGGAAAATTTGACATTGCTTCCACCTTCTCAGGGTCTGTTCGTATCCCGCCATCTCCTATGATATGACCAAGATAGCGAACACGTCGCCTGCAGAAATGACTTTTGCCAATGCTGAGTGTCAATCCTGCACGCTTCATGTACGGCTATCTCCCTGAGAACATCCAGATGACTTCCGAAATTTGATGAGACTACTAGTAGATCGTCAAGGTAATTGAACATTTCGCTTCTTAAATGTGCGGGAACCACTTTATCAATAGAGCGAGACATTGTACTGGTGGCATTAAAAAGCCCGAATGGCATTACATTAAATTGGTAGAGTGGCCTGCCGGGGATCGTAAAAGCAGTCTTGCCTCGAGATTGCACTTCTAGAGGCACCTGCCAATAAGCATCTGTTGAGTCTAGGCTTGTAATGTACTCGGCTTTAGGTAACCGACTTAGGATTCCGCTGATTTGAAGAAGTGGATACGCGTCTTTCCCAGTAAAACTATTTACCGATCGGCAATCTAAGCTAATTCTAACTTTGCCGACTTTTTAACCATGACAATTAGAAAAGACCATGCACTTTCTGATTCCTCAATTACTACTAGTCTCAACATTCTGTCGATCTCTTCATACATACTCTTCTCCACTGCAGGCGAAACGGGAAAATGCCGCTGTTTGACGGGTTTTAGCACAATATATATTCATATATTCGTTTTCTCTTTCAAAGTGAACGGTCGTGTTTTTGTTTTGCGCCTCGTATTTGTGTAAAATCTTTGCTATAAACCACCGGGGTTTATTTAAAACTTCTATCCTGTGTCAATAATAATTCACCGTTTCACTTCGCGTGTGCATGCAGCTGTTTTTGTGTATTAATAACTATATTAATTGCAATTTTAGTTTTGTGCAGCGAGTTGCTTATCTGCATTTTGTATTCCTCTTTGTGATTTATCCGTTACGCCGAAATTACAGCTCGACGGATTAAGCTCCTAACTCTCGCTCTCTTGCTCTCTTAGTGCACGTTACTACTCTTATTTTCTTAACTTCTGACTGGTACAGTGGTAAGTCGCTATAATGTCTTCTAATGTTGTCTGTGTAATAAAACCTGCAAGAAAGTAATTTCTGATGAGGACCCTACTATTGGCTGCTGGCTGTGTGACAATGTCGTGCACGCCAAGTGCATTGAACGCACAGGCCGGCTGGCTGATAATTTTAACAAAACATTGGATTGCGCTACTGCTGTGAGGCTTGTCGCGACGTTGAAAGGGAAATGATGTCATTTATGGGGCAAACCAAAATGGTTTTAAGGAGCTTCTTGGTTTTCGTAAAACTAATGAGGTGCTCCTAGCGCTGGACTCCCAGTTTAATGGCCTTAAGCTATTAAATGAGTCCCCTAAGCGCAAAACCACGGTGGGCATAACCGCATTTGGCGGATCCCAACAACTCGCTACGAGTTCTCAACAGCTGACTCCTCGGCACAGCCCCCGACCCCAATATATCAAACTCCTATGATATTGAGGTCGGGTGCAAGAAAAGATTCGGTCTCCGAATGCCGTGACAGGGACCGTAGCTCCAGTGTTGTCCGTTGAGTCCGCTGGCGGGTCAAAATCAAAATTAACGACCCCTCAGATCCTCGTCCCGAATGCTCCCCAGGGTGACAGGCCTGGATTACCGGCCGAAATTGGTAATACAGCCAACCAGTCTGTGTTGCCAAAAGCCCTTATTGCAGTACCACCACCAACGAGGCAGATATTTCTCTCTCGGCTTCACCCATCTCAAACATCGGAAGATGTTACTGTCTTTATTCGAGACAGAACGAAGTCCGATAAAATTAAGGTGGAAAAATTTAAATTTTCTTACGCTAGGGATATTTCATCTTTCAAAATAAATGTCCTGACGAACTCTTTAACACAATATGCTCTGCCAATTTCTGGCCGCAGTGTTGTTAAGGAGTACGAAGCCAAGAAAAGAAAAGAAGCCGGTAGGAATTAGTCTACCCAGGCCGGACAAAACCACTGTACCAGCTCCAAAAACTAACCAATTCCTCCTTCTTACCTATCAGAATGCAAGGGGTTTACGTAGTAAGCTTCCTAAATTGTATTCTGATAGTGTTTCTTTGCATCCCAGGTGATAGTGTTCACAGAAACCTGGTTAAAGCCGGAGATCCTAAGCTCCGAAGTTTTTCCAGCTGTGTACACAACACACAGGCTTGATCGGCCTTCCAGGCGAGGGGGTGGGGTCCTCATTGCGGTTGACTCAAACCTCACGTCTGAAGTATTAGCTTTCGAGGAATGCAACGATGTTCCTTTGTGTGAAGCTATCATTTAATGGTAGTTTTATTTTAATTACATGTTCCTACATTCCTCCCTTGTCGGAACTTCCTATTTATTGGAATCACCTTTCCGCTATCCAGTCGGTCTCCAATAGACTTTCGGATAGGGACCATTTAATTGTTCTAGGTGACTTTAACATTCCTGGAGCTATTTGGTCCACAACTGAATCCTCTAACACTCTTTTAACTACTGCACGTCACGATTTTATTGATGGCTTGTTTGACATTTCGTTGTCTCAAGTCAATTATGTACGAAATTCCTTAGATCGCTTGCTAGACCTCTGCTTTGTCTCTGATCCGGCAAAAGTCAGTTTGGCTAGGGTCCCGCCCTTGACGCTACCCGAAGATCCATACCATCCTACTTTCGATGTGACTATCGATATTGGGACTGCTATGGAGAATAAGTCTGATCGGCCAGAAAGAAAATTCACTGCTTTCGCAAGGCGGATTTTCGACGGCTGAATAATTTTATATCTGAATTTGATTGGTCCGATCTCTACATGTGCACTGACATGGTGGGTGCCATGGATATTTTTACAATGCCATGAACTCCTTTTTACAGAATGTGTTCCGTTATACTATCCGTCAGTCTCCAATAAGCCTCCCTGGTTTAGTAAAGAGTTGACTCGCCTCAAAAATGTTTAGTCCAATCTCTATTCTAAATTTAAACGTAACGGTTCTCAAGCTGTTCATTCTCGCTATTTAGCGGCTCGGTCAAAGTTTACCGTGCTTAACGCGCAGTGTTACAAAACTATTTGACTCGTTGTAGGGTTCAGTTTGCGCAGGACCCAAACAGTTTTATAATTTTGTCAACACTAAACGTAAGCCTATTACACATCCTTCCTCGCTTTCATTTGAAAATACGACAGCAAACAATGATCAGGCAATCGCCGATCTTTTGCTCAGTTTTTCAAACTACTTATTCTCCGTCATCCGATTCAAACCAAACCTATTCTTATAGCATGCCCAAATCAAACCTAATCTTCAGTCCTAGCTTAAACGAAAGCTCCCTTCTTTTGGATCTTCAACGTGTCAAGCCGGTTTATTCGCCAGGTCCCGACGGAATACCAGGCTGTGTGCTTAGGTATTGTGCCGAGTCCCTGTGCAGTCCGCTTGTAAAATTGTTTACCTTATCCTTAGAAACTTCCCAATTTCCCTTGTTTGGAAGGAATCATTCGTGATTCCTCTCCACAAAAAGGTAGCAAAGTTGATGCTAACAACTATAGAGGAATCTCTAAGTTGTCAGCCATCCCAAAACTTTTCGAAAACGTAATTACTCCCCATTTGCAGCACCTGTGTAGATCAGTAATTTCTCCATGCCAACATGGATTTATTAAACGAAGATCAACGACTACTAACCTTCTGGAGCTCACTTTCATTATAAGGGGCTTTCCACAAAATTTGCAGACAGATGTGATCTATATGATTTCGTAAAGCATTTGACTCCGTTAATCACTCCCTTCTTGTTGTAGGAAACTCGACTTAATGGGTTTTCCTGTCGATCTTCAGGTGGATCTCAAGTTATCTGAATGGTAGGACGCAAAGGTTCTATTTAAAAAACTTGTCGAATGTTCTCGGGTGACTGGTGTCCCGCAAGGGTTTCACTTGGGTTCCTTACTTTTCATTTATTAACGACATGCCCAAAGTCTTGACTAACTCCAGAGTACTCATGAACGCTGACGACGTTAAACTTTGTGTGCAATAAGGACCGCGCTTGTCAGTCGGATTTACAAACAGATCTTAATAACTTTCAAACATGGTGCAATGTCAACTTATTAAACCTGAATGGCTCAAAATGCAAGCTGACATTCTCACGTGTCTCTCCCATGCTTGCGACTTATACGCTGAACTGCTGCTCTTTGGAAAGGATCACGCTAGTTGACGATTTGGGTATCCGCCTAGATCCTAAACTGAGTTTATTGATCATATTTCGTGCATTGTGAATAAAGCCAGGGTGTGCTTGGATTTATTAAACGGTCGAAGGAATTCGATGACCCCTACGTCACGAAGAATTTATACACTTCGTTAGTTCGTCCTATTTTAGAATATGGATCTTGCGTTTGGAGCCAGGGACGTTCACAGCAAACGCATTGAGTCTGTTCAAAAGAACTTTTTACTTTTTGCTCTTCGTGGCTTAAATTGGGATGCAAACCTTAGGTTGCCCTCTTATTCTAGTAGACTTCTCCTGATTAACCTGCCATCTCCTATGATATGACCAAGATAGCGAACACGTCGCCTGCAGAAATGACTTTTGCCAATGCTGAGTGTCAATCCTGCACGCTTCATGTACGGCTATCTCCCTGAGAACATCCAGATGACTTCCGAAATTTGATGAGACTACTAGTAGATCGTCAAGGTAATTGAACATTTCGTTTCTTAAATGCGGGAACCACTTTATCAATAGAGCGAGACATTGTACTGGTGGCATTAAAAGCCCGAATGGCATTACATTAAATTGGTAGAGTGGCCTGCCGGGGATCGTAAAGCAGTCTTGCCTCGAGATTGCACTCTAGAGGCACCTGCCAATAAGCATCTGTTGAGTCTAGGCTTGTAATGTACTCGGCTTTTAGGTAACCGACTTAGGATTCCGCTGATTTGAAGAAGTGGATACGCGTCTTCCCAGTAAAACTATTTACCGATCGGCAATCTAAGCTAATTCTAACTTTGCCGACTTTTAACCATGACAATTAGAAAAGACCATGCACTTTCTGATTCCTCAATTACTACTAGTCTCAACATTCTGTCGATCTCTTCATACATACTCTTCTCCACTGCAGGCGAAACGGGAAAATGCCGCTGTTTGACGGGTTTTAGCACAATATATATTCATATATTCGTTTTCTTTCAAAGTGAACGGTCGTGTTTTTGTTTTGCGCCTCGTATTTGTGTAAAATCTTTGCTATAAACCACCGGGGTTTATTTAAAACTTCTATCCTGTGTCAATAATAATTCACCGTTTCACTTCGCGTGTGCATGCAGCTGTTTTGTGTATTAATAACTATATTAATTGCAATTTTAGTTTTGTGCAGCGAGTTGCTTATCTGCATTTTGTATTCCTCTTTGTGATTTATCCGTTACGCCGAAATTACAGCTCGACGGATTAAGCTCCTAACTCTCGCTCTCTTGCTCTCTCTTAGTGCACGTTACTACTCTTATTTCTCTTAACTCTGACTGGTACAGTGGTAAGTCGCTATAATGTCTTCTAATGTTGTCTGTGTAATAAAAACCTGCAAAGTAATTTCTGATGAGGACCCTACTATTGGCTGCTGGCTGTGTGACAATGTCGTGCACGCCAAGTGCATTGAACGCACAGGCCGGCTGGCTGATAATTTAACAAAACATTGGATTGCGCTACTGCTGTGAGGCTTGTCGCGACGTTGAAAGGGAAATGATGTCATTTATGCGGCAAACCAAAAATGGTTTTAAGGAGCTTCTTGGTTTTCGTAAAACTAATGAGGTGCTCCTAGCGCTGGACTCCCAGTTTAATGGCCTTAAGCTATTAAATGAGTCCCCTAAGCGCAAAAAAAACCACGGTGGGCACACCGCATTTGGGCGGATCCCAACAACTCGCTACGAGTTCTCAACAGCTGACTCCTCGGCACAGCCCCCGACCCCAATATATCAAACTCCTATGATATTGAGGTCGGGTGCAAGAAAAGATTCGGTCTCCGAATGTGCCGTGACAGGGACCGTAGCTCCAGTGTTGTCCGTTGAGTCCGCTGGCGGGTCAAAATCAAAATTAACGACCCTCAGATCCTCGTCCCGAATGCTCCCCAGGGTGACAGGCCTGGATTACCGGCCGAAATTGGTAATACAGCCAACCAGTCTGTGTTGCCAAAAGCCCTTATTGCAGTACCACCAACGAGGCAGATATTTCTCTCGGCTTCACCCATCTCAAACATCGGAAGATGTTACTGTCTTTATTCGAGACAGAACGAAGTCCGATAAAATTAAGGTGGAAAAATTTAAATTTTCTTACGCTAGGGATATTTCATCTTTCAAAATAAATGTCCCTGACGAACTCTTTAACACAATATGCTCTGCCAATTTCTGGCCGCAGTATGTTGTTGTTAAGGAGTACGAAGCCAAGAAAAAGAAAAAGAAGGCCGGTAGGAATTAGTCTACCCAGGCCGGACAAAACCACTGTACCAGCTCCAAAAACTAACCAATTCCTCCTTCTTACCTATCAGAATGCAAGGGGTTTACGTAGTAAGCTTCCTAAATTGTATTCTGATAGTGTTTCTTTTGCATCCCAGGTGATAGTGTTCACAGAAACCTGGTTAAAGCCGGAGATCCTAAGCTCCGAAGTTTTTCCAGCTGTGTACACAACACACAGGCTTGATCGGCCTTCCAGGCGAGGGGGTGGGGTCCTCATTGCGGTTGACTCAAACCTCACGTCTGAAGTATTAGCTTTCGAGGAATGCAACGATGTCGAATTCCTTTGTGTGAAGCTATCATTTAATGGTAGTTTTATTTTAATTACATGTTCCTACATTCCTCCCTTGTCGGAACTTCCTATTTATTGGAACCACCTTTCCGCTATCCAGTCGGTCTCCAATAGACTTTCGGATAGGGACCATTTAATTGTTCTAGGTGACTTTAACATTCCTGGAGCTATTTGGTCCACAACTGAATCCTCTAACACTCTTTTAACTACTGCACGTCACGATTTTATTGATGGCTTGTTTGACATTTCGTTGTCTCAAGTCAATTATGTACGAAATTCCTTAGATCGCTTGCTAGACCTCTGCTTTGTCTCTGATCCGGCAAAAGTCAGTTTGGCTAGGGTCCCGCCCTTGACGCTACCCGAAGATCCATACCATCCTACTTTCGATGTGACTATCGATATTGGGACTGCTATGGAGAATAAGTCTGATCGGCCAGAAAAGAAAATTCACTGCTTTCGCAAGGCGGATTTTCGACGGCTGAATAATTTTATATCTGAATTTGATTGGTCCGATCTCTACATGTGCACTGACATGGTGGGTGCCATGGATATTTTTACAATGCCATGAACTCCTTTTTACAGAATGTGTTCCGTTATACTATCCGTCAATCTCCAATAAGCCTCCCTGGTTTAGTAAAGAGTTGACTCGCCTCAAAAATGTTAAGTCCAATCTCTATTCTAAATTTAAACGTAACGGTTCTCA
Organism: Drosophila triauraria; assembly: GCA_014170255.2. Lineage (NCBI taxonomy): Eukaryota > Metazoa > Arthropoda > Insecta > Diptera > Drosophilidae > Drosophila > Drosophila triauraria. Next base: position 4,524,989 of record JABJVT010000007.1, read on the forward strand.
AGCTGTTCATTCTCGCTATTTAGCGGCTCGGTCAAAGTTTACCGTGCTTAACGCGCAGTGTTACAAAACTATTTGACTCGTTGTAGGGTTCAGTTTGCGCAGGACCCAAAACAGTTTTATAATTTTGTCAACACTAAACGTAAGCCTATTACACATCCTTCCTCGCTTTCATTTGAAAATACGACAGCAAACAATGATCAGGCAATCGCCGATCTTTTGCTCAGTTTTTCAAACTACTTATTCTCCGTCATCCGATTCAAACCAAACCTATTCTTATAGCATGCCCAAATCAAACCTAATCTTCAGTCCTAGCTTAAACGAAAGCTCCCTTCTTTTGGATCTTCAACGTGTCAAGCCGGTTTATTCGCCAGGTCCCGACGGAATACCAGGCTGTGTGCTTAGGTATTGTGCCGAGTCCCTGTGCAGTCCGCTTGTAAAATTGTTTACCTTATCCTTAGAAACTTCCCAATTTCCCTTGTTTGGAAGGAATCATTCGTGATTCCTCTCCACAAAAGGTAGCAAAGTTGATAACAACTATAGAGGAATCTCTAAGTTGTCAGCCATCCCAAAACTTTTCGAAAACGTAATTACTCCCCATTTGCAGCACCTGTGTAGATCAGTAATTTCTCCATGCCAACATGGATTTATTAAACGAAGATCAACGACTACTAACCTTCTGGAGCTCACTTCTTTCATTATAAGGGGCTTTCCACAAAATTTGCAGACAGATGTGATCTATAGTGATTTCAGTAAAGCATTTGACTCCGTTAATCACTCCCTTCTTGTTAGGAAACTCGACTTAATGGGTTTTCCTGTCGATCTTCTTAGGTGGATCTCAAGTTATCTGAATGGTAGGACGCAAAAGGTTCTATTTAAAAAAAACTTGTCGAATGTTCTCCGGGTGACCTCTGGTGTCCCGCAAGGGAGCCACTTGGGTCCCTTACTTTTCACATTATTTATTAACGACATGCCCAAAGTCTTGACTAACTCCAGAGTACTCATGAACGCTGACGACGTTAAACTTTGTGTGCAATACAAGGACCGCGCTTGTCAGTCGGATTTACAAACAGATCTTAATAACTTTCAAACATGGTGCAATGTCAACTTATTAAACCTGAATGGCTCAAAATGCAAGATGATGACATTCTCACGTGTCTCTCCCATGCTTGCGACTTATACGCTGAACTGCTGCTCTTTGGAAAGGATCACGCTAGTTGACGATTTGGGTATCCGCCTAGATCCTAAACTGGAGTTTATTGATCATATTTCGTGCATTGTGAATAAAGCCAGGGGTGTGCTTGGATTTATTAAACGGTGGTCGAAGGAATTCGATGACCCCTACGTCACGAAGAATTTATACACTTCGTTAGTTCGTCCTATTTTAGAATATGGATCTTGCGTTTGGAGTCCCCAGTGGGACGTTCACAGCAAACGCATTGAGTCTGTTCAAAAGAACTTTTACTTTTGCTCTTCGTGGCTTAAACTGGGATGCAAACCTTAGGTTGCCCTCTTATTCTAGTAGACTTCTCCTGATTAACCTACCTTCCTTAGCAAACCGTAGAACGATGTTAGGCATTGTCTTTATGTATAATCTGATCCGTGGTGACGTGGAAAGCAGCGATCTATTGGGTCAGTTGAATTTCCACGTACCATGTAGAACGACAAGATCCTACCTGCCTTTGGTTTTGCACCAATGCAGAACATCGTATGAAATGCATGAACCCTTTAGAGTATTATGTGCAAATTATAATGATTTGTATAAAATTACCTCATCTGTAGATAGCCTTCCTAAACTAAAAACATTAATCTTAACCCACCTAGTACATATGCAAGATAGCAATCGAGCTGCCTGATAGTAGTTTAAATTTCCTCGCATTCTTTTTTCTATACTTTTCTTTCGCGCCAATTAACACCTAACCCTAACAAGCCCGGGCTTGGTTTCAAATGGCCACTTGAGTGTACTGACCATTAGTGCAACAACGTCAATGAATACATCGTTAGAATGGGTGATCAAGCTAATCTTGCCCAGACCTTCCTGTGTAAATGTAGGAAAACAATTGATAATGTTGGCTAGCTTTGATTTTTTCTCTTCAGACAAATTGTGTTGATCGACTTCGGCCTGTCTGCTGACATTGCTGGTCTCACTCAAGTCTAACTCAGAAATATACATGCTCTTGGGTAGAAGATCATAAAGTTTCCAAAAGTCTATTCCTAAGGACAGGTCTTGTTTAGGAGAAGGCACTATGTAAATGTTAAGGACTTCATGACGTTGACGTACTCTATGCTAACTATTCGTTGCGGACTTCCATCTGCCATTGTTATTTTACATACCTATATTAGCTAATTCACCGCCAAAACAACTAATGAATGCTCCTGAATCAAGCAAACCATATACTGTACGCTCCAATAATCGTACGGGTAAAAAGAGTCGAGGATCTCGGGTTGCACTGGGAATAGAACAAATGTATTCTAATCCAAGCCGACAGTTCTTAACACTCTGCCATAATGATTTGATTCTTCGAGAGCTTCGAGACATTAGTTTTTCAAAATAGATTCGGGAAAAGGATTCGAGAATGGAATTTTGTTTAAGTCTTTGATCTTACAATGCAGTAGACTGACATTGCTTTCTGGAATGTCAGGGAGTGTTGGTGGTGCGACTGATTGTGCGTCCACTTTTAATTGTTGACTGCTGACGAGCGGCATTCGAAGTTTAAATATAGTTGTTTTCTCTTTAAAAGTGCTTTTGTTTTGCGCCTCATTTTTGTGTTCATTTCTTGTTATAAACCACCAGGGTTTTATTTAAAACTTCTATATTTTGTCAATAATAATTCTCCGGTTCACTTCGAGTGTGCACGCAGCTGTTTTTGTGTATTAATAACTATATTAATTGCAAGTTTTTTTTTGGTGCAGTGTTTGCTTATCTTCATTTATGCAATCTTTATTGTGCTTTATCCGTTACGTCGATATTACAGCTTGACGGCTTAAGCTCCCTATTTCTTGCTCTCTTGCTCTCCCTTAGTGCACATAACTACTCTTATTTTCTCTTAGCTTCTGACTGGTACAGTGGTAAGTCACTATAATGTGCTCTAGTATTGTCTGTCTAATTAAAACCTGCAAGAAAGTAATTTCTGCAGAGGACCCTATTATTGGCTGCAGGCTGTGTGATAATATCGTGCACACCAATATTACTAAAAACATTCTATTGAGTTATTGCTGTGAAGCTTGTCGCGATGTTGAAAGGGAAACGATGGCTTCTATGCGGCAAACCAATAATTTCAATGAGCTACTTGTTAGTTTTCGCAAAACTAATAAGTGCTCATGGCGCTGGACTCCCAGTTTAATGGCCAAAAGCTATTAAGAGAGTCCCCAAACCGCAAGAAAACTACGGTTTGCACACCGCATTTGGCCGCTGCCCTGCAACTCGACGCAGGTTCTCAACAGCTGACTCCCTCGGCACAGCCCCCGACCCCAATATATCAAACTCCTATGATATTGAGGTCGGGTGCAAGAAAAGATTCTGCCTCCAAATGTGCCGCGCAGGGACCGCAGCTTCAGTGATTTCCTTTGAGTCCGCTGACGGGTTTAAATCAAAATTAACGACCCCTCAGATCCCAGTCCCGAATGCTCTCCAGGGTGACAGGCCCGGATTACCGGCCGAAATTGGTAATACAGCCAACCAGTCTGTGTTTGCAAAAGCCCTTATTGCAGTACCACAAAAAGGCAGATACTTGTCTTTCGGATTCACCCGTCAAACATCGGAAGATATTAATGCCTGCATTCAAGACAGAACCAAGTCCGATAAAATTAGGGGGGAACAAATAAAATTTTCTTATGCTAGGGATATTTCATCTTTCAAAATAAATGTACCTGGCGAACTCTTTAACACAATATGCTCTGCCGATTTCTGGCCTCAGTATGTTGTTGTTAAGGAGTACGAAGCCAAGAAAAAGAAAAGACGGCCTGTCGGAAGTAGTCTACCCAGGCTGGAGAAAACCAATGTGCCAGCTAAATCCGAGCTCCGAAGTTTTTCCAGCTGTGTTAGCTTCCGAGGACTGCAACGATGATGAATTCTTTTGTGTGAAGCTATCATTTAATGGTAGTTGTACTTATATGACATGCTCCTACATTCCCGCCTTGTCGGAACTTCCTATTTATCGGAACCACCTTTCCGCTATCCTCGGTCTCCAATAGACTTTCGGATAGGGCCCATTTAATTGTTTCAAGTGATTTAAACATTCCTGTAGCTATTTGGTCCACAAATGAATCCTTTAGCACACTTTTAACTACTGCACGTCACGATTTTATTGATGGCTTGTTAGACATTTCGTTGTCTCAAGTCAACCATGTACGAAATTCCTTAGATCGCTTGCTCGTCCTCTGTTTTGTCTCTGATCCGGCAAGAGTCAGTCATGTGTTCCGTTATATCATCCGTCAATCTCAAATAAGCCTTCCTGGTTTAGTAAAGAGTTATCTCGCCTCAAAAACATAAAGTCCAATCTTTATTCTAAATTCAAACGCAATGGTTCTCAAGCTGGTCATTCTCGCTTTTTAGCGGCTGGGTCTAAGCTCACCGTGCTTAACGCGCAGTGCTATAAGAATTATTTGACTCGTTGTAGGGTTCAGTTCGCGCAGGACCCAAAACAGTTTTATAATTTTGTCAACACTAAACGTAAGCCTATTACACATCCTTTCTCGCTTTCATTTGATAATACGACAGCAAACAATGATCAGACAATCGCCGATCTATATTGCTCAGTTTTTTCAAACTACTTATTCTCCGTCATCCGATTCAAGCCAACCCTATTCTTATAGCATGCCATAGTCAAATCAAATCTTTAATCCTAGCTTAAACGAAAGCTAGCTTCTTTTGGACATATAACGTGTCAAGGCGGTTTACTCGCCAGGTCCCGATGGAATACCAGGTTGTGTGCCTAGGTATTGTGCAGAGGCCCTGTGCAGTCCCCTTCTAAAAATCCTTAGAAACATCCCAATTTCCCCTTATTTGAAAGGAATCTTTCGTCATTCCTCTCTACACAAAGAGTAGCAAGGTGGATACTAACAACTATAGAGGAATCTCTAAGATGTCAGCCATCCCAAAACTTTTCGATAACGTAATCACTCCCCATTTGCAGCACCTGTGCAGATCAGTAATTTCTAAATGCCAAAATGGAACGACTACAAACCTTCTGGAGCTCATTTCTTTCATTATAAGGGGCTTTGCACACAATTTGCAGACAGATCTATACTGATTTCAGTAAAGCATTTGACTCCGTTAATCAATCCCTTTTTGTTAGGAAACTCGTCTCTATGGGTTTCCCTGTCGGTCTTTTTAGGTGAATCTCAAGCTATCTGAATGGCAGTACGCAAAAGGTCCTCTTTAAAAACAACTTGTCAATTGTTCGAATGGTGTCCCGCAAGGGACCCACCTGGGTTCCTTACTTTTTACATTACTTATTAACGACATGCCTACAGTTTTGACCAACTCAAGAGTACTCATGTACGCTGACGACGTTAAACTTTGCGTGCAATACGAGGACCGCGCTTGCCAGTCGTATTTACCAACAGATCTTAATAACTTTCTCGCAATGCAAGCTGATGACATTCTCACGTGTCTCTCCCAATCTTGCGACTTATACGCTGAACTGCTGCTCTCTGAACAGGATCACTCTAGTTGACGATTTGGGTTTCCGCCTACATCCTAAACCTGAGTTTATTGATCATATTTAGTGCCTTGTGAATAAATGCAGGGGTGTGCTTGGATTTATAAAACGGTGGTCGAAGGATTTCGATGACCCCTACGTCACGAAGAGTTTATACACTTCGTTAGTTCGTCCTATTTAAGAATATGGATCTTGCGATTGTAGTCCCCAGTGGGACGTCCATAGCAAATGCATTGAGTCAGTTCAAAAGAACTTTTTACTTTTTGCTCTTCGTGGCTTAAACTGGGAGGCAAACCTTAGGTTGCCATCATATTCTAGTAGACTTCTCCTAATTAACCTACCCTCCTTAGCAAAACTTAGATCGATGCTAGGCATTGTCTTTATGTATAACATGATCCGTGGTGACGTGGAAAGCACCGATCTTTGGGCGCAGTTGAATTTCCACGTACCATGTGGATCCACTAGAGCCTCCTTGCCTTTAGTTTTGCAAGACTGTTGAACCTCATATGAAATGCATGATCCCTTTTGAGTATTATGTGCAAATTTGAATGATTTGTAAAAAATTATCTCAACTGTAGATAGCCTTCCTAAACTAAAAACATTAATCTTAGCCCTCTTCGTACACATGCAAAATAGCAATCGAGCTGCCCGATAGTAGTCTATATTTCCTCGCATTCTTTTTTTTTCCTAAACTTTTCTTTCTCGCCTATAAACACCTAACCCTAACAAGCACGTGCTTGGTTTTGAAGGGTCCAACAGTATGGCGACTTCGTAATACCGATCTTCGAGTTATTTGCACACTTTTCACAATTCGGCTTATAAATGTTAGATGCGCCACAGCCATAGCAAAAGACTCGTTTTTCTGCCAGGCAGTCCTGGTATCTGTGCCCGTCTTTTCGGCAGTTCTAGCACACCAAGGAAAGTTCATCTACTTCTAGCTCGCATTCGGATTTAGAACGTATTTTCGACTCGACTTCTTGCATTAACTCCGAGACTTCGCGTCTGTACCGATGAGAGTGATTGACGTCGTCAAGGAATGCTTCACGTCGACGACAGATTTCCTGTTCCTATGTCTACATCTAATATCACATGCCTTATTTAAGGTCTTAAATTGTTTTTGAGAACGCAAGCAAGTTTTCGAGAGGATCATGGTGTTTCTATCTTATCAATTAAGACATTCACGCTGTCGTAAAAACTGTCAAAAATCTCATTGGGCTCTTGCTTCCTATTTCGGATCAACCCCTCTATATCCACATAGTCCCTTCTTTGGCGAAATTGTAATCGTAGTGCGGAACAGAGTCTGTCCCACCGAACTTCGGCTACAGATTTGTGGTAACGCCAATAAAACTCGTAGGCTTTAACTTCAAAGAGGACACTAGAGCACACTAAAGCACCGAGAAGTTTCCTTCTAATGTTTGGTGCGTCAGCGCGTCAACTCTATAGATAAAATTATCCATTGTAACGCCTTATCCCGAATACTCAATTTTCCATCCATTTATAATGTGAACGACCTTGCCAGGACTGTTTACAAGATCGAACGAGGCTCTTCTGTGTGGGGGAGCTTGTGTTAGGCATGGCTATTCTTAAGTTTGGGATTTGTTCACCACTAGCAGTATGATTTCTATCACTTTCAACTAACGGTGGAGAGGGAGCTGAGCTTTCTTCGCCATTGGTAGCGGAATTGGCAAGGGATGCAATTAATCTTTGAACGCTTTCTACTACTGTGGTCTGCACTAGCTCAGTCATTTTTTCAGACGGTATTGTGAGCATCCTTCGCTCTATAGCAAGTAGAGTAATGGCAATAATATTGCTAATTCTCCGTTTACAGTGCTGTTAGAGCTTCCAGAAGTACCGGTGATATCTACAGCTGGGTTCCTACTTTCGCTTACTTCTGTTTGACTACTTCTTGATTGAGATCGTGTTTGTAACCCTTTATTTTCGGCTGGCCTACAGTTTCGCTATTCTTGAGATGAGCATCGAGGCATTTCTTATGAAATTCATGATTACAGACTGTTTTACAAATATGACTTGCGGACTTGATTTCGGTTTTACACAACGGACAGACTAGCTTTCAGACTTTCTGAGAGTCTTTGTCTAGTGATCGGTCTAAACCCATTTTAAGATAAAATCGAAGTAAGATAAATACAGTCAATTGTAGAATAATATCCAGATCAGAAGAAATAAAGAAAATGTATGTAAATTTGCACAACAAAAGATAATAAAAGATATAGGCAAAAATAAATCTGAGCTCCTTGTTCTATGTCCCTGTATCGTAGGATATTGTTTTTGACTACTTAACTTTCTCGGAAAATTGTAAAAAAATTAAAGGCTTTATTGTTTGGCTTCTATCTTTTCTCCATAAATTAGATCTTAGAAGGGAGGGAGAAGCTTAAAACGTTTAAAGCAACATTTTATTCGCAAACAAAAACTGTGTTCCTGCTTCAACTTCGACAAAATAGAACTCTTCTAGGGCGAGTGTAAATTAACTCTTTCCATCAGTCATCCGCGGATAGATCATCTCTTTAAGATTATGCTTCTATAGTTCCTTACATTTGAATCTAACGAAATTATTAATTCAGAAAGTGTTGCTTTAGCAAGTGGATAAGATGGGGCCATAAGATTAACCGAAGTTCGGTGCTTTCAATTAAGAATCAACGAGAAACATTTTTTTTTAAAGTGAAAATTTAAGTTGAAAGTATTGAAAAATGATTTTGAATTTATTTATCGGCGAGTCTCAATGAGTTATAACTGTACTTACTGAGGCCCAACGTTAAACGCTACTTATCTTAATAATACTAAGCAATTATAACTGTGAGCGTGTAACGACTGGGTGATATGTTTCGATCGGAAGAAATCTGTAGTGGCAGGTGCACGCTATAGGGACCGGTTATCTCTCGTCCGGGGTGGAGTTCTTGCGCGTACAGATTCTAACACTATATACACCTAACTACTATTAAAAACAGAATTGAGCGTGCTGGGGCCAAGAGAGAATGCATTTACAAAACCGGAATAGAAGACAAATAAATTCAGGAAGGAAGTTAGAAGAATAGAACAGAAAGAGAAAGTTAAAGAAAGCGAAGCCACTGATGTTAATGTGGTCGCATTTTTCCCTCCTTACCTGTGATCACCATCCTTGGAGCTTAGACCGGTTACCCATTAAACACCCTACGATCGCGGTTGATGGTTGGTTTTAGTTATTCATGGTATTAATTTGTGTTTTCGTATTAATAGTTATAATTCCGTGATGTAGACATAAAGATAATATAAAGGCGAGTATATACATAATAAAGTAAAGAAAGGTATAATTTCCATTTAAACAATGTTAAATTATTGATAAAAATATAGTAAGTTATAATAAATATAATTATTTAAATAAATATAGGATCTTACTAAATAGTATATTTTCATTTAAACTCAGAGTTCCAAATAAAGTAGATGTTTCTAGTTTCAATACGTTTCAACGTTGTTAAATTATTGATAAAATGTATTTAAATATTTTAAGAATTGTTTGAGTTTAAGTTGAATACTCTTAATGAAATATTAATAATATTCAAGAATTTAACAAGTTTAGTTTAGCGAGAGAGCTCAAGAGGCGTTGAGTTCGACTATAATGCGACTAAATTTTAATAACACTCACTGCATGACTCCTCCGATGAAGATTGATCTCCAGAGTTTGCTGTAAAGAAAATAGTATGGTATAGTATGGTATAGTATGGTCAACTCTTCGACTTAATGATAAAAAAGATTAATCTCGACATCTCTCATTGAATTTGATAATTTTGTAAAAAATAATGTTGACAATTAATACTTAAATTAATAAAGTAAGTTAATTATAATTTCCAAAGCATTGAGCTCTGCAAAACTTCAGAAATTCATCGTTTGACTGGTTTCAAAAAATTCGGTGATTAAATTCGGGTTAAATATTGTTAAGTGCAAGGATACTGACAGGCCACAGTTCTTAATATAGCAAATGACCCCCAAAACTGGCACGATTGGCCATGATTTCAGATCTGCTTCCTCAAAAAAAATACTTTGCCTTACGTAGCCGCTGGGTTTGCCATACTTTTGACTCAATTAAAAGGTCTCCAGATGTAGTTTAAACAACGAAGACTTATCTGGTGGATCCCTCGTAGCTTTTGGCTTTGGCAGAACGTTTAGAATTTCTCGATGGGGTGCTCTTCGGGACGATAGATAAGCTCTGCGAACCCTTTACTTTGACGGTGCTCCTCTGGGCACTGTAGTAGTTTTGAGAAGCCTACGATTGGGGTGCTCCTCTGACTCCAATTGGGGAGCTTCCCTGGACACTAAGGTCGCCTTACGAGATCTTCTAGGCTTTAGAAACTCCTAGGTAGTCACTTTCATGGGGCACAGTCTAATAGAATAAAGACGGAGTTAGCCGACGGGCAAAAGCTAAGCCACCTAATGTGCCCCATAACACAATTGGGTTCCTGGGCTTGACACAAGCCGGCTGCGTGACTTAGGCAGCAGCAGCGCGAGCGGTGTATGCCGTTTGGTCGATGGCAGCGCCGGCCGAGACGATCAATTGCAACCTGCATGGATTTTATTGTTAAACACAGCTTAAACTGCTGGCGCAATCACACTCACTTTCAGAAAAATCGCTTTCCGCTATTCCTAATCACTTTTTCTGGCCGGATGCCACTAACCGGGAGCAACAAGTCCGTAGTCAAAGCGAAGTTCTGCCAACTATCGATTACAGCAAATTTTCAATCTTGCTACCCTGCTCTAGGACGGCTCAACTGTTCGAAACTCCTAGATATTTTAGAATACCTAACATCTGGCAGAGCCAAGTTTGGTGTGCGAAAATATTCGAATATAGCTAGATTTCGGTTTAAGTCTGGACTACAAACAAAAAATAGCATACTTTTGGTCAAACGGGCTTTAAGTTGCTACAGGCGCCGCACTATGGGGAATTTGACCACTTTTTCTGGCCAAAAGTCAGAAAATTAAAACAAATTTCAGTGTAACGCACTCACAATGCACTAATCTTCAGTGTTGCATAACAGAAATTTTCATAGAGGGCGCCACAACAAAAGAATCAGCTGGTAAACACAGCTTTTACATTTGCAAAGCACAGGCGTCTGTAATATTAACTTTTGTTTGCTAAGTTTAAGTGATCAGAAGTGAAGAACTAAACACTTTTACTAAAATTTTTGAAATGAATTCCAATCTGTGTGGCTTGTATTATGTGTTTGTAAACGTCATTTGTAGAAAAAAATCGTGTTGTTCCCTTAATAGAGCAAACATGCAAATAGCCTTGCAAATGCATATTTGGGATAAAGTCTCATGTTTCATAAGAGATTTAAAGTGAGTCCAGAAGAGTCCATCCACGATATGTATGATATGATATGAATGTTATTAAAAATACCACTTTTTCCGATTTTGCGAGAATTTTTAATTTTTAGGACATAACCTTTTGTATGGCAACGCTGTATTGCTTACCAGATGGGAAGCAGTTTTTGGTTAGATTGTTTCTATGAAAATTATAGGAAAACGTGATCCGATCTTGACAAAATTTTCTATATTCTGTTAAAAGAGTATAAATTTTAAGTGTACAAAATTTTATACAGTTATCTTAAATTTTACCCGATGTCTCCTATGAAAGGTATAGGATATAGTTGTCTGATCCGGATAATTTCCATTCAGAATTTTCCTATATATATATAATTACGATTGGTGAAGTTTCATGTTGATATCTAATAAACTAAGCGAGTTATTACAACTGTAAGTGTACTCTATTTAACTGAAAAGACATTTTACTATGCTTAAATCGAATATCTTTAAAAACAACGAAAATCGGCTATTTTGACGCGATCGTTCCTATGGCAGCTATAAGATACAGTGGTCCGATTTGAAATTTAAAATGTATAGCTTTATATAAATTTAAAGACAAATTACTCAGTTTTAGTCCGATATCTTAAGAAACAACGAAAATCGGCTAATTTTATCCGATCGTTCCTATATCAACTTTAAGATATAGTGGTCCGCTATGGATGAAATTAAAAATATATAGCTTTTATGATTTATTTTTTTTTATATATTTTTTAATTCATTTTATTTATTAGAAACTATCAAAAAGCTGCTAATATATACGCCTTAATCTAATTGTATACAATTAATATTTTACATTTATAAAAATGTGTCCTACTTATTTCCAAAAATATTGGCCGGAATTGTCCTGACGCTCTATCCGGAACACAAAAATGTATTTGGCTTAGCAGTGCAGCAGAATCATATTTTCCTTGAAGAAGTTTGTGCAGGAAAAGACCTCCGTGGCAAGTTCTCCGATCCAGGAGAGATGGAATGTTTAAGAGTCGCAGTCTCGCGGCGTACGGTGATAGTTAATGATAAAGGTCCAAGAATAGCCCACTCAGAGCAAACTGAGAAACTGTTTCTGCACTGACTCTAGTGGAGCTTGAAACCTGATATTGGAACAACATGAACAATACTAAAGTATGGGCCGGACTAGAGAAGAAAAAAGATGCTTGGTTACGTAGGGATCATAGAATTCCTTTGACCAACATTTAACAAAAGCAAGTACATCCCTAGCTTTATTTACTGTTATGGTAATGTGCTCAGAAAAGTTTGGGTCATTACAAAATAATACTCCAAGATCGGTAAACTTATTCCAATACGCTTGTTCCCAACGAGTAATTTGTAAGGAAAGGGTTTTTACGATAAAATGACATGAAATTACATTAAAATGGTTAAGGAACAGCATCCTAAGATTTAAACACAGCCTCACATCATCCGCGTACATAAGCACCTTAGAATTGTGAAAAATATTTGGAAGGTCGTTTATGAACAGACAAAACAGGACAGGACCAAGGTGACTGCCTTGGGGAACACCTAATGTAACAAAGACAACATTCGACAATGTGTTGTTGAATAAAACTCTCTGTGTTCGTTGAAGAAGGTATTTGGGAAGCCAATCTGATAAATTATATGGAAATCCTATCAATTCAAGTTTCCTAAGCAATAGCGAATGATTGACAGAGTCAAAGGCCTTACTTAAATCGGTTAAGATATCATCCGACTTTGTTATTAAAACCGTCTTGTATAATTGAAATAAATTCCAGGAGATTGGTTGTCGTCGACCGACGCTTCATAAATTTATACTTAGAAGGGCTCATTATTGAAGAACATTGATGCTGCAGCTGAGAAGTTATTAGTTCAAATAAATGGGTATGGCACTGAGCTTCGAAATCCCTCGGTAGTTTGAAATATCCGTACTACTGCCCTTCTTATGGACAGGAATGATAAACGATTCCTTCGACAAATCAGGGAAGAAGCATTTGTCGAAAGACATTTGAAAGAGTTTGGCCAATGGACCTGACAGGGCGCTGGCGCATTTATTGAGGAGACAACTAGGAATAAGATCGGGACCGGCAAAGAATGACGATTTCGTTTTCATTGGACACTGATAAATGTCGTCTTCGTGAATTATAGGCATGGCGATAGAATTTGGGTGAGGGAGCGAATACCGATAGGTGGACGAATTATAATTATGAGAGAAGTATATTGATAGCAAATAAATTAGATTTGTCTATATCATTAAAGCCTTTTTTATTATTATAATGATGAGATGAAGAAAACACAGAAGATTTTCGTTTTTAATTCACAAAAGCGAAGAATTGTTTAGGGTTGTCGAAAAACTCTCTTTTGCAACGGTTCGGGTAGTTATTGTAACAGGTAGTGTTAGGAGCCAAAAATTCGGAACGAGCAATCAGATACCTGGAATGGTCCAGTTGAAGTCCGGATCTTTGATATTTTTTGAACAACCTAGATTTGGTGTTTTTGAGATAAGATAACCTGCGCGAAAACCATTGAGGCTTCCTAGAGGGTTCCGGCACAGGAAAAGACGGAACATGCGCAATAATTGCTGAGTTCAGCAAGTCGTAAAACATCCCCAAAATGACTGGGGGACATCCTTCAGAGTCCATGAAAGACCAGTCAGCTTGAGAGAGAGCTGTGCTCATTTCAGTAAACGCAGCTCTTCTGAAGCAGTGGAAAGTTCTGGTTTCGATTGTAGGTAAGAGCGTTTCAGGCAATATAGACTCTAAAAGAATCTCAAGAGTTGGATGATACTTGTCTTTCGGCAATGATAATGGTCGTATTCGTGACACTAAGCCATTAGCAAATTCGGATGCAAAAACCAGATCAAACAATTTGTTGTTGCAATTACCTACTGAGTTAAACTGAACCAATGACTAATCCAAAACACCCTGAACAAACTCGTGAGGAACGGAAGCGTTCTTGATCAGCGTTACCAGCCGAGTCGATTTAGCCATTTCCGTCTGTCCGTCTGTCTGTCCGTTTGGAACAATAGATCTCAGAGACTATAAGAGCTAGAATTACCAAATTTGGTGAGAACATTGGAATTTGTTGCACGCAGATCAAGTTTGTTTTAAAATTTGGCCACGCCCACTTCCGCCCTCAAAAATCATAAAAAACGTAAAATAAGCTATACTCGTTATTTTCGGGTTAAAGTTAATAGATAAAATAAATGAATAGGTTTGAGCGGACATTTTCTGAAAATTTAAGTAAAATCGGATGATAAGCCTGGGAGATATTAGCAATAAGGTTAGAATTTTAAAACACCCCCCCTAAGACGCTGCTATTGCAAGCTGCGTAGTCTGTGGCCGTCTAGGTCGTAGGTTCAGGCCCCGACCGCGCCAATACTTTTTATTGTTTTTTTTCTCTGTTTTTTTTTTGCATTTCTTCCTTTTTCCTTTGTTATTATACCCGGAGAACAACTCGGAAAAAAATTTTAGAATAAAAATACAAAAAGAAAATATTTTGGTTGTTTGTGGGATTGAGCTCTGACCAATTTTGCAAGCGCCATTTTCATACTAAGTATGCTTCAACAACTGTTAGCCTAATTTTGGCAGAACTGAAATAAAATTGCCAGCGATTGTCAACATCTAATGCCTCTACATTTGCTGCACGCAGATCAAGTATATTTAAAATATGGCCACGCCCACCTCCGCCTCCGAAAAGCTATAAGCTATAGAATATTCGATTTAAAGTAAATACATATACTAAATAAATAGGACTGTGCGGTCGTTTTGTGAAAGTGTGTGTAAAATCGAATAATAAAATTGGGAGTTTTAAGGCAATAAAGTGTGAATTTGAAGATAGGGTCTACCAGACACCTTATGCTTCTTGTAAAGCTGCATATAACCGACCGGGTGGAAACGGCGCACTATGGGCTGAGCGACCACTTTTTGTGGCATTAATTAATAACTTAAAAACGAAGCAATATTTTTGGATTCTGTTTTTTGATATAAATTTTGTATAACAAAAGGGAGGTATTTAAAAAAAAATGGGCGTGGTCCCGCCTTTTTTAAAGAATTTAATTTGTTTTTTTCAGTGTAAATATAAATTTTGTTGTTGTTTTTCTTTGTTTACTTAAAGAACTATTCCTAAATAAGACAATGTGTAAAAATGGGCATTGTCCTATCTTTTGCACATAAAATTACAGTTTGGATCTTTTGCACAGTGCGGGCGATCGGACTTACACAGTTTGTTCCGTGTTTTGGCAGCCTCTTTTACAAAGTAACTAACTGGAAGATCCGTGGTTTCTATAATATGATCTGAGTGTACAAGGATTAAGTCATCCATCCTTAAAAATGTTATATCCTTAGTATTTTTCTCATCTTTGTGTTTTGTAAGTCAAATAAATCGGTTTTGCCAATGTTAGGTTAGCATCTTAAAAGTTAAATTTTAGAGAAAGTGCGCAAAAGTGCACTTTTATACTTACAGAATATATTAAGAATTGAATACTTTACAACATACAAACAATTGTAGAGGTGAAATGAGCGGCATTCACTTTGTAGCTCTATTTTAAACTTAGAGTACACAAAAATTTATAGTTTTTGGGTTAGAACTTACAATATTATAAAGACACCACAGTCTATTTCTGCAATACATGCACACAAACACTTATTTCAACCTATTATGAGTGGGACTGCATTTAAAAAGAGCGCATAAATTAGTTTATTTTAAGCGTTTTGGCTCTTTAAACTTGCAATATAAACAATAGATTTAACAGCGCTCGTTTCCAGCTGAGGTAACAGCTGATTTAACAGCGGATAACTTAACAGTGACGCGCTCTGTTAAAAATTCTTGTACGTAACATTAAAGTTTAATGTTTTTTAAATACATCCTGGTTAAAAAAAAGGTATTTTAACAACTTTTAAAAAATGGGTTTTGGCCAGATAAAGCGGTCGTTCAGACCACAGTGCGGCGCAGGCGAAATTTTATTACTTCTTTTTCAGATAATATTTTTAATGTTATTATTATAATTTTTTGTTATAAAAAATTCAATAAAAGAGAACAAAAATTATAATATAAGCCTAGTACTAAGATCAACGAAAACCGCTTACGGAATTTCGTGAGCGAAATTGCGATATATTTCGTTCGGGAACGAGTGTGACCGAAGAATACAAAGAAAATGGTCAGAATCGGTCAAGATCGGTCACACTGACTTGTATTTCCAGCTGTGTTTTGTAAACAAACTTTATAAATAAACTTTAAAAAGAGAAATTAATTTAACGAATTTGATTGGGCGTATTATAAATGTAATGTTCCGTAATGGAGTTGAAGGCAAATAATAGTGGCGCTACCGCCATCGCCGCCAATAAAAAATATGCAATAAAATTGTCAATAAAAACACAAAAAAGTTAACTTATGTACTAAATTGCATATAATATGGCTTGCCTTTTAGACTTTTATCAATTCCACATTATTCTCACGGCTGTCGAAGCGCTACAACCGAGCAGCGATTGCCTCCTCCCCTTCCCCTGCATGCTGCTTACGAAATATATGCAATTGATATAATTCGCTTACGGAATCACAGCTGTTTATTAGTGTCTTTTGCCAACCGTTTTACCCGGTTCGCTCACGGAATTTAGTTCATCTTAGTACCCGACCAAACGAAATACCACAAAATTCTTCTTCTTGCTCTTTTCGTTCTTTTTTTTTTATATGAAGTTTTTCGTTTATGGATTTTTTTCGTTCATCTTAGTACTAGGCTATAAGGTAAATGAAAACAAGTGAGAAAGCTACAGTCGAGTGTGACCGACTGTGAGATACCCGGTACCCAAAGTATTGTGCATGAAATTAAATATCACATGGACATGGAAAAACAAAATGTTGACAAATGAAACTGAGCAAATGAAGTTGATCAATGTTTAAAAAGGACAAATTCTGCAGCAGTACGCAGATGCATTACTGCGCCCGAAAGCACGCAAAACTTTTTTTCGCTACTGCCTTTGTGGCTCAGAAGAAGAAAGAGAAGCATATACAAACTTTATTGTTTAATAACTTCCATGTTTATCATCCGATTTTACTCAAATTATCAGAAAACGTCCGCAAATGCCTACTTATTTATTTTATTTATTTACTTTAAGCCAAACATTACGACTATACCTTATATAACGTTTTTTACTATTTTCGAGGGCGGAAGTGGGCGTGGCCAAATTCTAAAACAAACTTGATCTGCGTGCAGATCAAGCTCTTATAGTCTCTGAGATCTGTTGTGTGATCACACGGACGGACAGACGGACAGACGGACATGGCTAAATCGACTCGGCTTGTGATGCTGATCAAGGATATATAAACTTTATGGGGTCGGAGACGCCTTCTTCTGCCTGTTACATACATTCTCTGTTGGCACTAACTTATAACTCCCTTTTACGCTATGGGTACCGGGTATAAAAAATGACAAAAAAAAAATGTAATAATAATAATTTTGGTTTTCGTTCGAACTGAACAGGGGCCGATCTTGCAAATCTTACAACTTATCGTTTGCTTATCGGCCCTTGCCGATACTGTATTTGAACACTAACCATACAACATATAGACTACTCATTTCATACAACGAAAATGGACACAAAAATTTCTTACCGACAGGCCCCAGGCCTGTGAGCGGCGGGCCCCGTCGCTTTCTCGCGGCTCTCTCTCTCTCTTCGCTCTCTCACTCTTATGCCGCACACTGATTGCGAGAGTTCGCTCGTTCAGTCGCAGGGTGGCGCATCTTCAAGAAGGTTGCTCTGCGCTTGAATTCTTCGTTATATGTATGCGTGTTCATGCATTCACGTACACGGGTGAATGTGTGCGATCATTTCATTTCGGCCCAGCAAGAATATTTGGTCTTTTGCTACTTTTCATTCTAGGTACCCTAACAATATGGGCATATTCACTATTGGGTTAATGGTAAAAATAAGAATGTTGTATGTTAAAATATATTTCTTAATGTTTCAGCATACATTTCATATTTGTTTACAAATTCAAATCAGTGGCAGCAGTGAAATGTTTTGCATATATGTATGTATTCGAATGAATAAAAATCCATCTACTGAGATAGGAACAGGGCATATTGCAGTCGGTGTCCCTTAAAACACCGACTGCTCTTATGTGGTTGAGAAATCAAGTCAGCTGTTATTGTTGTTATGCGAGCGTATGGTGCCTGCATAACCTACCGACGATTGCTTTTTAGGGGAGCGGGCGTTTTTGTTTACATTTTTTAGGACACTTGTTTTGAAAGTTATGTTTAATGATCTTGGGTTGATTTTTTTTCTTTATGATTCGAAGTGTAATTTTAATTGTTTTTTGCCTTTGCTATTTGGTTTATTCTTGTTATTTAATGATCTAGTTGTATATATTTTTATGTATGTTTGTTTTTTTTAATATTTTCTTTATTTAAAAGTCGCCGCTCGAATTAGTTACCGATAAATATACACACATATACATATATACACCTCTGTTAAACAGTAGTTTTTAGACTTTTTCAAAACTTAAAAAAATTAATTTAGATTAAATTTCTAAAATACTTTTTATATTTTTGTAAAGGTAAATGGATCAATATACAAATCTTCATTTTTTATTTAAATAATATTTTAATGAAATTAATTTAATAATTTTAATTGTTCCAATATTTGTTAATGTTAACACCACGAGGAGGCCATTGCAATTGCAATGGAGTCTTTAATAAAGATTTACGAGTCGACTTAAGATTCCAAAATGCTTTGAAAATCTCCTTGTTCCCCACCTACCTAATAATACCACCTATACATACAAAAAAAAAATGAGACATTTTATAGGAAACTTATTACTGTTTGAGTATTTTTAGTTTTCTTGCAATCGCTGTTGATACAGCTTGTCCTTTCGTATACATTTTTTCTGTCAGCCATTTACTGTTTTTCCTCAGTAAAATTAAAATAATTCCATCTAGCATTTTCATCCTGTGTTCATAACAGGAATGGGTAACCGAAAACCAATTTGAATAAATGCTAGACTTTTCAGTGGCGAGTATACAGGACTGTTTAATTTTTTCCTTTACTCTTTTCATGTAAAGACTTTTGTCAAATATTTTTTTAAAAATATTGTAATGCATAAAAAGAAATAGTAATCTGATGGAGCTTTCAGCTTCAAACTTTTATCAGCGCAGTCATAATTTTTTTTATAATAAAATGTTCTGTGGAGCATTGTGCTTCTATATTTGTTTTTAATAGATCAGAACACATTTCGCAATCTTTTTTTTTCAGAATTTTAAGCAATATATAGCCTGCAAAATATCGCAAGGCATTGCTATCAAATTCGTTTCCAGTTCCAATATCAAAAATATGCTCAGTTTCCGTCTCTTCATCTGAGAACATATCGAAATCATTGCAAATTGTTTTTAAGCTTCAGTCCTGGATAACATTTATTAAAATTGTTTCATCATCTGGGCCGCAAATACCAGATACTGATGTGGATGTTAATATTTTCATTGATAGCATTTTGGACATTATGATGTTAAATTCATACATCGTTGGATTATTATTTGTTGCTCCGTGAGCCCTTATTAAATAAAATAGGTTTTCTAAGGGGTCTTGATTAAATTTCGCGGTTGATATATAAAATATTTTCGAGCTCCACACATTTTCAGCTAGTGCAAGTACAGATGACATGCTCAAAATCATTCCGTCAATGCAATGCACTGCTTGTGGATATTTAAATTCTCCAAAATACTTCCTCATTTCAACGAGGTATTTGTGCACGTTATTATTATTCTGCATTGCACATCTATATGGATTT
Source organism: Drosophila triauraria (assembly GCA_014170255.2). Classification (NCBI taxonomy): domain Eukaryota; kingdom Metazoa; phylum Arthropoda; class Insecta; order Diptera; family Drosophilidae; genus Drosophila; species Drosophila triauraria. Next base: position 4,544,749 of record JABJVT010000007.1, read on the forward strand.
CTTTCATATAAAACATGGCTATTGAGGCAATCAAAGAGCTTATTTATTTTTTCCATTTCACAAATCCGCCAGAATCAATCACTGTTCGTATTGCGGCCGCAACAGTGTGGCTAAATATTAAATAACAATTAAAATTACACTGCGAATCATAAAGAAAAAAAAATCAACCCAAGATCATTTAACATAACTTTCAAAACAAGTGTCCTAAAAAATGTAAACAAAACAAAGCCAATCAGCTGTTTTCGTTTCTGCCCGCTCCGCTAAGAAATTTTAACTTCTACGAATTTCTATAAACTTCGAGATATAGTCGTTTTTTATAGTTCTAGAATTACGGTTTTAATTTCATTAAGATCGGACAACTATATCATATAGCTGCCAAAGAAACAATCGGTCGATTTATATAAAAATGTAAAATTCTACATGTAAAATGTACAATTTACAAAATTTACATAATTTGATATTTTATCAATATTACCAAAATGGATAGATTTTCAGTGATCCAATTGCAAACTGCAAGGGTATACAAATTTCGGTTTTACGAAGTTAGCTTTCTTTCTTTTTTTTTTTTAAATCAACCTTTGTTGCCTATGTTTACAATTCAATGTTTCTGACAGTTATGGCTCACGTATTTATTAACAGTACTCCTACTTCCATTTGCCTGCCTTCAATCATAAATGTGATTTGAGTTGCTGGTAATAATTAAAGTGTCAACAGATCTTTGTGAACGACCATTTAAAGTACAAAACAAAAAATAATTTTCTAAAATAATGACAGCTCCAGTACAAAAAACATTCAACCATAAAAAGGTTTGTAATATCTTAAAGAAGAAAAACGGACGTATTCAGGAACGGAATTATATTATATTTCGCCATCTTAAATGGGTACAATAAATTGGACTGCAGATTACTAAGAAAGCTGAGAATGCTGCATACATACTGTTAGCAGAATTTTTAATGACGTGCATTAGGAGCTTGTTAAGCTCTTTAGAGACTTAAAGTTTAAAGCAGTTCCGGTCTGGCTATTATAAGCAGATTAACAAATTTATTATCTTTTTGGTTCAAATAAAGCAACCTGAGCAAGTCACAGCCATCCCCACTTCGAAACTTTGTATCTGGTATTGACGTTTAACACGCTTACATATAAAACGTTATGTGTAGCGATGCCTTACAGAGAATCTAATTAAAACAGTTTCGCAGATATACATAGATACATGGGTAACTACTTTCCGGAAATGTGCGCTAAAACTTGATGAGATTAAATAAAAGGTCAAAAGGAATTACAACGTTCCAGTTAAATTGAAATTAATCATTGAAAGAACTTTCTAGAAATAAAAAATCTGAATATAAAAATATATAACTCACATAGAACAAAAAACAAAAAACATTATAAATATTAGACCAATACTTGCAAGCTCGCAGAAACAATTTTTTGTATATGCTATACGAGCACGGAACTCTTTGCCACGTTTTCTAAATAACACATCATACTGGCACATCACAATTTAGCGAAAAACTAATTCAACACCTTAACACACACACCTAAAATCAAAAAGAATATAAATTTAAGTAAATATTAAAAGCCTTCAGTAATAAGAACTAATTAAAATTAAAAGTGAAAACTTATGTAATAGAAATTGTAATAGTATCTGAAATGCAATTGTAAAAATTTAATGTCAAAAGTGACTAGCGCAGAAAATAATATGTATTATACTTGTGACGCTAGGATATAGAAAAAATAAACTAAACTAAACTAAATTAACCATTTTCTTATTTAACTATGATTTTAAATGACAAAAAAGACCATTTACTATGTTGAATATCTTTAAAAACAACGAAAATCGAAACAACGAAAAATATGGCAGTCTTAATATATAATAAAATTAAAATACAAAAAACGAATATGGGCTAATTCGATCCGATCGTTCCTATGGCAGCTGTAAGATATAAAGGTTCGCGTTAGATAAAATTTAAAATATATGGCTTTAATTGAATTAAAGGACCATTTATTTAATTTGAAACCGATATTTTAAAAAACGAAAATGCGACCATTTGGCCCGATCGTTTCTATGGCAGCTATAAGATATAGTGGTCCGATTCCGACATATATACTAATGGGAATAGAAATAAGACTTTCTGCGAAGTTTTATTCAGATAGCTCAAAAACTCAGAGACAAGTCTGCGTAGAAACGGACAGGCGGACATGGCTAAATCGACTCGGCTGGTGATGCTAAAGAAGAATATATATACTATATTATATATATAGCTTATGGACAAAATTATAATACCCTGCAAGGGTATACAATTCTTATAAAAATTTGCAAACTTCGAAAGTTTTTAAATTTTACCAAAATAGATACATTTTTAATGAATCAATTGCAGACTGCAAGGGTATACCAACTTAGACTTAAAGAAGTTGACTTCCTTTCTTGTTATATATGGCTTTAATTATGACACACACATTTAAAATTTTGGCAGGAATGATTGTTCGACTATTTTGGATTTAGATTTTTAAATTATTTAATAGTGTAGCAGGATGGCATACTTATATACTTACTTACATGCTTATATAGTTACTTACCTACTTATTTATTTACTTATAATTACTAATTATCTGTAGTTACTTAATACATAGACTAAATTATTAGTTAAGATAAATATAAACACATTGTGCAATACTATAATGTTGAGATAACAGAGCTCTAAAGTTAAGTCGCTCTCTTGACTCTCTCTCTCTCCCTCTCATCGCTGTCGGGACAGAAACGGGGGTTGATGCAAATTGCAGAGAGAGCGAGCTGTCAGTCGAACGCAATCAGTAATTAAGAATATCAGTAAAATAAGAAGTGAAATAATAACGAGAAAGAAAGTTAACTTCGGTAAACCGAAGTTTATATACCCTTGCAGTCAGCAATTGGATCATTGAAAATCGATCCAATTTGGTAATGTAAAAAAAAAATGTCAAATTATGTAAATTTTGTAAATTTTACATTTTACATGTAGAATTTTACATTTTCATATAAATCGACCGATCCCTTCTATGGCAGCTATATGATATAGTTGTCCGATCTTAATGAAATTAAAACCGTAATTCTAGAACTATAAAAACGACTATATCACGAAGTTTATAGAAATTCGTTGAAAACAAAGAAATTAAAATTTTTGTACATTAATTTCGCCGTCATTCCTATGGCAGCTATAGGATATAGTTGTCCGATTTCAGCCGTTCCGACATATATACTGCGTGCTAAAGAAATAAGACTATGCTGAAAATTTCAGCCCGATAGCTCAAAAACTGAGAGACTAGTTCGCGTATAAACCGACAGACAGACGGACAGACAGACGGACAGACAGACAGACGGACAGACAGACAGACGGACAGACAGACAGACGGACATGGCTAGATCGACTCGGCTGGTGATGCTGATCAAGAATATATATACTTTATGGGGTCTGAGATGCCTCCTTCACTGCGTTGCAAATATCATTGCAAAATTATAATACCCTCTGCAAGGGTATAAAAAGAATAAAACCACTAACAGTGTTTCGTCTACAATATCAGAAGTGGGCCGATTAAACGCTAAAATGGAACTGGAAAATGTTACTATTGCACAGCTTAACAAGTGGGAAAGCTACAGTCGAGTGTGACCGACTGTAAGATACCCGGTACCCAAAGCATTTTGGGTGAAATTTAATAGCACATGAACATGTGAAAAAAGAAAAGGTTGACAAATAGAGACAAATATTTCTAGAAACATGTTGAGCAGAACTCAAAAGAGTCTAATGTTTCTAGGAACATGTTGGGCAACTCTCAAAAGCGACAAATGTTGCTAGGAACATGCTGAGCAGCACGCACGTGCGCTCTCTCTCTCTCTCTCTCTCAGAAACTTTATTGTTTAATAACTTCTATGTTTCTCATCCGATTTTACTCAAATTTTCAGAACACGTCCATGATTGCCTATTTATTAAGCCTATCTATTTATTTTACGCCGAAAATCACGCATATGGTTATATACAGTTTATATGATTTTCGGGGGCGGAAGTGGGCGTGACTAAATTTTAAAACAAACTTGATCTGCGTGCAACAGATTTCAATGTTGTCAGCAAATTTGGTTACTCTAGCTCTTATAGTCTCTGAGATCTGTTGTTTCACACGGACAGACAGACGGACAGACGGACATGGCTAGATCAACTCGGCTAGTGACGCTGATCAAGAATATATATACTTTATAGGGTCGGAAATTTGTCCTTCTGCCTGTTACATACATTCTCGGTTGGCACTAACTTATAATTGTACCCTATGGGTACCGGGTATAAAAACAATAAGGAAAAAAACCAAAATGGCGGCTCCAGCCTCCCCTGAAGAAAGCCGTGTATGGCGCAGGAGTCCAGTTGTTCGGTGTACGATTGACTTTTAACGGCTGAACCGATTTATTCCGGAGGTTTTCTGAAACATGAAAGTTATTAAACAATAAAGTTTCTGTGAATGTTCTTCTTCTTCTTCGGAGCCACAAAAGAAATAGTGAAAAAAAAGTGTTGCGTGCTTCCGGGCGCAGTATAAATTCGTAATGCTGCTGCGTACAGCTGCAGAATTCGTCTTTTTTGAACGTTGCTCAACATGTTTTTAGTAACATATATCTTCATTTGTCAACTTTTTGTTTTTTCATGTCCGTGGGCTTTTTAATTTCACGCACAATACTTTGGGTACCGGGTATCTCACAGTCGTTCACTCGACTGTAGCTTTCTTACTTGCTTAATCCAGACTTATGTCCTGTTTTTTTTCCCATTATTTCTTTTTAATGTGATTCTTCCTATCTCTGGAGTCCCAAAGATCTGATTGCTGACCCAGAGTCATCGTTGAAATCTTAAGATCGCCGCAAATTTGCCAACGATGTTCAGCATACTTAATTTTTTCTTATACAACCTTAATGTTTTCATACTTTTCTTAAGTATCTTGGTTCTCGTTTTGCAGCAATAATTTGCAATAATGAGTAAGAGAGCAAAACTAAACAAGTGATTAAATATGAGCAAGTGAGCAGAAATGAGCAAGTAAACAAAAAAGAGCAAGTGAACAAAAATGAACAAATAAAAACAAATTCCAAAAATTCCCTCCTCTTTGTACGAAACTGCTATGGAGAATAAGTTTGATCGGCCAGAAAAGAAAATTCACTGCTTTCGCAAGGCGGAATTTCGACGGCTGAATAATTTTATATCTGAATTTGATTGGTCCGATCTTTACATGTGCACTGACATGGTGGGTGCCATGGATATTTTTACAATGCCATGAACTCCTTTTTTACAAAATGTGTTCCGTTATACTACCCGTCAATCTCCAATAAGCCTAACTAGTTTAGTAAAGAGTTGACTCGCCTCAAAAATGTCAAGTTCAATCTCTATTCTAAATTTAAACGTAACGGTTCTCAAGCTGTTCATTCTCGCTATTTAGCGGCTCGGTCAAAGTTTGCCGTGCTTAACGCGCAGTGTTACAAAAACTATTTGACTCGTTGTAGGGTTCAGTTTGCGCAGGACCCAAAACAGTTTTATTAATTTTTTTTCCCTTCTTGTGGATCTTCAACGTGTCAAGCCGGTTTATTCGCCAGGTCCCGACGGAATACTAGGCTGTGTGCTTAGGTATTGTGCCGAGTCCCTGTGCAGTCCCCTTCTAAAATTGTTTACCTTATCCCTAGAAACTTCCCAATTTCCCCTTATTTGGAAGGAATCATTCGTGATTCCTCTCGACCAAAAAGGTAGCAAAGTGGATGCTAACAACTATAGAGGAATCTCTAAGTTGTCAGCAATCCCAAAACTTTTCGAAAACGTAATTACTCCCCATTTGCAGCACCTGTGTAGATCAGTAATTTCTCCATGCCAACATGGATTTATTAAACGAAGATCAACGACTACTAACCTTCTGGAGCTCACTTCTTTCATTATAAGGGGCTTTCCACAAAATTTGCAGACAGATGTGATCTATACTGATTTCAGTAAAGCATTTGACTCCGTTAATCACTCCCTTCTTGTTAGGAAACTCGACTTAATGGGTTTTCCTGTCGATCTTCTTAGGTGGATCTCAAGTTATCTGAATGGTAGGACGCAAAAGGTTCTATTTAAAAAACTTGTCGAATGTTCTCCGGGTGACCTCTGGTGACCCGCAAGGAGCCACTTGGGTCCCTTACTTTTACTTTATATATTAACGACCTGCCCAAAGTCTTGACTAACTCCAGAGTACTCATGAACGCTGACGACGTTAAACTTTGTGTGCAATACAAGGACCGCGCTTGTCAGTCGGATTTACAAACAGATCTTAATAACTTTCAAACATGGTGCAATGTCAACTTATTAAACCTGAATGGCTCAAAATGCAAGCTGATGACATTCTCACGTGTCTCTCCCATGCTTGCGACTTATACGCTGAACTGCTGCTCTTTGGAAAGGATCACGCTAGTTGACGATTTGGGTATCCGCCTAGATCCTAAACTGGAGTTTATTGATCATATTTCGTGCATTGTGAATAATGCCAGGGATTTATTAAATGGTGGTCGAAGGAGTTCGATGACCCCTACGTCACGAAGAATTTATACACTTCGTTAGTTCGTCCTGTATTAGAAAATGGATCTTGCGTTTGGAGTCCCCAGTGGGACGTCCACAGCAAACGCATTGAGTCAGTTCAAAAGACATTTTAACTTTTCGCTCTTCGGGGCTTAAACTGGGATGCAAACCTAGGTTGCCCTCTTATTCTAGCAGACTTCTCCTGATTAACCTTCCTTCCTTAGCAAACCGTAGAACGATGTTAGGCGTTGTCTTTATGTATAATCTGATCCGTGGTGACGTGGAAAGCAGCGATCTATTGGGTCAGTTGAATTTCCACGTACCATGTAGAACCACAAGATCCACCAATGCAGAACATCGTATGAAATGCATGAACCCTTTAGAGTATTATGTGCAAATTATAATGATTTGTACAAAATTACCTCATCTGTAGATAGCCTTCCTAAACTAAAAACATTAATCTTAACCCACCTAGTACACATGCAAGATAGCAATCGAGCTGCCTGATAGTAGTTTATATTTCCTCGCATTCTTTTATCTATACTTTTCTCTTGCGCCTATTAACACCTAACCCTAACAAGCCCGGGCTTGGTTTGAAATGGCCACTTGAGTGTACTGACCGTAGTGCAACAACGGCAATAATAGAGGAAAAAAAAAACAATAATGCAATTTAAACACCTAAAAACCAACATAGCACCTTTAAATTTCATTAAAGAAACACAATCGCCCTGGCTATTTAATAACAAATACCTAAATACATCACTACACACTTCACTAAAATCCGACACCCCTTAAACAGTTTAGCAGCAGAAATTTCTTGACCTTAAAAACAGCTCAGGCAACCGAACATTTCTATACACAGACGGGTCCAAGTCAATAAGCAATGTTGCGTACAGTGTAACAACAGAAACAGACATCATCTTCTTCCAATCACTTCCTAATTATACCTCAATATTCACCGCTGAATTAGCAGCGAATACGCCAATAAGCAGAAAGGAAAATTTACAATATGCACAGACTCACTATCCTCGTTAAAGCAATAGAAAACACTAATAGGCAGAACTTTTATACAACCTCAATTAGAAAAATACTAACTACACGGAAAAATAAAATCTTATTACTATGGGTCTCGGGACACAGCAATATACAAGGAAACGAATTAGCTGATATCACTGCAAAAAATGCACAAATATTCCCACTTACTATTACCCACATACTCATAGATTGCTCTCTACATCTAGAAAAGAAGTTAAACCTCCTTAAGCCAACAATAAACGAAACATTATTCCTTAAATCAGCCAATTTATACCACTCTATTTAACAATACAAACTCATATACAAACCCTAGCCTACATTAAGTTATAACCATACACGCACTAAAATTTGAACTATATCCATATATAAATACCATTATCTTAATGCCTTAGTCGTTATAGCTTCTATTTGTTTAAGTTACGCACAATTTGTAATTGCGCAATAATTTCGTAATAATAATAATAATAAAATACCCTTGTACCCTATGGGTACCGGGTATAAAAAGTGGCTTGGTGAATTAAAAAAACCAACAACAGGCAAAAAGAAAACATTAATTATGCGTTTCAATGCGTTACCGATGGAGATGAAAAAAACTGTTCAAGACATGGCGAATCATGATAATTCTAAAGAAGACGACGATGAGGATTCGGACGAAACTGGCGACAACGGCAACGAATAAAGGCAAACGAAAATGAGGACAACGGCATCGAAGAAAATGCGGACAAGAACGAAAAAGAGGCAAACGAAAACCAACACTGAGATGAAACGGCCGCTATCATCTGATGCTCCTGCAACTAACTTGTCTCAGGAGATCTTAACTACGCTAAACCAACGATTTGAGGAACAGGGCAAAATGATCTCGGCCAACATGCAAGAAACCGAGCATAGATTGCTTGCTATGCTGTCTACGCGACTGGATGGGATGACCAGCGAAGTGGGCCGGCTCAGCGAAAAGGTGCAGCAGATGGAGACTGAGTTAACTACTCTTCGCTCATTTCGGAAGAGGGTACAGCAGCTGGAGACAGAGGTTTCTACTCTGCGCTCAATCCAGGAGCGGGTCCAGGTGATGGAAGCAGGGGTTAAGGCGCGACGGCATGCGGATCTGCGAATACACGGAGTCCCATTCGCCGCAGGCGAAAAATTAAGAATTATTTTTAACACTATGTGCCTTTCACTTAATTTAACATCAGCGCCAAGAGTCAGGAATATTTTCCGAGCGCGAAAGTCACAAAACACAAATGTCGAGCCGGTTGTAATTGTCAAATTAGAATCAATTAATGACAAAATACAAGTTCTACAAGTGGCTGGTGCATACCGAAGGCAGACTAAACAACAACTAAGTCTGCAGCTACTCGGTTTCAACTCCAGTGCTGCAGTTTATGTAAACGAGCAACTCCCCAAAGAAAGCTTTGTTATCTTTAAAGAAGCAATGAGAATGAAGAAGGCGAAATTATTATCTGCTGTTTTTACGCACCGTGGTTTTGTACACGTGAGAAGCAACGGAGATGAAGGAGTTCGCTGCATTAAAAGCTTTGGAGAGCTTTACACGTCCGCTCATAACTCCACGATCTCTGCAGCTAAACCAGGTGCTCTTAATTGATCAAATTCATCTAAAACATATGCTGCGGTTACTTCTGGGGGAAATAATAGCTTTCGAGATGCATCTCATATTTAATTTTAATGTAGGATTTTTTTATTAAAATAATATATTTTGTACGTGTGTGTGTTAAATATGTTTATTTGTTTAGTAAATAGTAATTAAACGCTTAGATATGCCAAACCCAAATAACCATGCAATAATAAGAGTTCTCCAAAATCGCAAGCAAGGTTTGACGATACGTCACCTAAACGTTGATATAGTGTGCATATCTGAAACATGGTTCCTGTCAAATGTAAAAGATGTATGTTATGAATGTCCTGGGTATACTCTATACCGCTCAGATCGTGTGGGCCACGCTGGGGGAGTTGCAATATATGTAAATTCCAAAATCAAATGTAAAGTCATAGAACAACATCCCTCTGATAGTCATATCGAGTACATCTTTGTAGAAGTTACTAATGTAAGACATAACCCATCAAGGATATTGGTTAGCTGTATATATCGACCCAACAGAAAATTAGATTTCAGAAATACTATGGAATCATTTTCAAGGGTATCCCTTAAATATAATGATATAATCCTGACAGGTGACCTCAACAGTAATATGTTTAAGATGTTAGTCTTCGTGGGAATATGAAGTCTTTGGGGGTTAGCATTGTTAATTCAGAGATACCTACTCACTACACTTAAAATTTTAATAGTTTGCTTGGCGTATTTTTTGTCAATGATATAAGAAAAGTATTGCTAAATCTCCGTACCGACTTTTTCTAAACATGACCTTATATTTTTGACTTACAACATTGAACTTGACCGCACTGAACAAACTTATATATATAGAGACTACAGAAATATTGACTATTCTAGACTTAATGAAGATTGTAACCTATGTTATTGGGACAATATATTTTACTTAACAACTGTAGATGAACAACTGGAACTATTTAATTCTAACATTGGCTTTTAATATAATACTCATGTACCTGTTAAAGAAAGACTGTAAGGAATTCCTTAAAATCATGGTTTAATAATAATATTAAAACCACTATTTTAAAGAGAGACAAGTCATACCAAAAATGGAAACGATATAAGACTAAACATTTTTATACACTATTTAAAAGTGAAAGTCCAACAGTGATTAGGCTTACTTATAAGGCTAAACGGGAATACATAAGCCTTAAACTTACTGGTGCAATGGATAACGGAAAAGTTTGGAGAGAATTGAAAAATCTGGGAATAGGCAATGTACAATCTGTGATAAAAGACGATGTAAATGTAGACGACCTTAATAAAAAATTGTTTAACATAAATGTACTTGATCCTGACTATAGAACCTTTCTGACAACAGAGACCGTAGATAGTAGGATTAATTGTGTCAATTTTGTTCGTGTAAATCAATCTGATGTCTTAAAAGCTATCCTACAAATCAAATCAAAAGCTACAGAACTTGATGATGTAAATCTAAACTTTATGAAAATTATATTACCCAAAATTATTAATCACTTCACCCATATATTTAATACGGCCATAACAACATCCACCTTTCCAGAGACCTGGAAGTTAGCTAAAATTTTGCCTATACCCAAGGGCAAAAATGATTATAGGCCTATTTCAATACTTTCATACTGCTCAAAAAAATTTGAGAAGCTAATTGCTGGACAAATTAATACCTTCTTAACTACAAATAACTTGTTAAATAATGATCAGTCAGGTTTCCGAAAGCGGAGAAGTTGCACGACTGCTATTACAAAGATGGTTGAGGATATATTTATATATATATTTTTAACACTGCTAGACTTTAGTAAGGCATTTGACACAGTTGACCACAAAATATTAATAATGAAGCTGACGAAATTAGTTAAGTTTTCTGACACATCGGTAAAATTAATGTCGTCCTATATCACCAATAGAAAGCAAGCTGTTGATATTAAAGAACAATCATCAAATTTGGAAGAAACCTACCGTGGTGTTCCACAGGGATTGGGATTAGGGCCATTATGGTTTTCAATGTAAATAATTGATCTGTCTAATGAATTGTCTATGTGTTACGTACATATGTATGCGGATGATGTTCAGTTATATGTTAGTCGCCCGTTGAGTCTAGTAAATGAATTTATCAATTTGTCCAATACTTGTTTGCCAAATGTAGATAACTGGGCTACAAGGAATGGCTTAAGCTTAAATCCAGTAAAATCAAAGTGCTTGGTAATCTATAAAAAAAATATAAATACAAATGATCTGGACTATGCTAGACTATGTCGAGAAAGCTAATTACCTCGGCATATGGGTTAACAAAACTCTGTCATGGAATGATAATCTTAGTGCAGCCACAGGAAAAGCGTATGGATTATTGCGACAATTACATGCTACACAAACTTTCTTGCCAATTTCGATCCGCTTATTACTTGCTTAAACCTTAGTCATTCCAACTCTTTTTTATGGAGTTGAAGTTTTTGGTACCTGTGATGCAGCAAGTTGACAAAAAATAAAAGTGTCATTTAATAATATAGCTAGATATATGTATATTTCGGTTGGGTAGGTGTGACCATGTAACTGAAAGTGCAAACAAAATCTTTAAAATGAATGTTGACAAATGGTTTGACTTAAAAACATTAGTATTCCTTCACAAAATTATAAATTCTAGACAACCTAACTACCTTTACAACATGATTCGTTTTACGTCCTCACATAGAACAAAAAATATAATAAGCATCAGACCAAAACTGGCAAGTTCGGAGAAACAATTTTTTGTATATGCTATAAGAGCGTGGAACTCTTTACCACATTTTCTAAAAAATATTACTGGCACATCACAATTTAGCGAAAAACTAATACAACATTTTAACACACATATAAATTTAAGTAAATATTAAAAGCCTTCAGTAATAAGAATTAACTGATATTGAATGTAATAAAATTGTAATAGTATATGTACTAAAATTGTAAGAATTAGTGTAATTAATGTAATAAGATTTAATGTCAAAAGTGACTAGAGCCGGTAAATAATAAGTATTATACTTGTGACTCTAGGATATAGAAACAATAAACTAAGCTAAACTAAGGAAGGACGCTATAAACGGCGAGGCAAGTAACACAGCGAGCAAAAAGAAGAGTGGCAACGCTGAAAAGCCGAAATTGGAAGGAAATCAAACCAAAGCGTCGAAAATGTCGCTACGCATGCAATCGAAATGCTAACAGAATATTCTGGAGAGACATGTGCGGGCAAATAGATCACACAAATGAATAACATTGCTGAAATCTTTGGAATTGGCGGGCAGTATAAGAAAATGCTTTTGGTCAGCAAAGTTAAGGGGAAAACTAACATGTGGTTACATGCAAGTCTATAGCGTGTGCTTTTACCATTAGAAGAGATGTGTGCCGAATTGTTCGTAATGTTTGGAGGCAAGGCGCAAATTCGAGGGACGCACATGGCTAGTCAGTGAGGCGTTTGGTAGTTATGCCGATGATAAGGTGATGCTTGCTCAAAGTATCAACATAGATGAAGAAGAGTTGTTGAGCTGCATTGTCGAAGATATTCCGATAGTGTTAGCAAAAAAGCAAAAGTTAGTGAAGTCGGCCTGTAGGGGTTAGTTTACCAGGCCGGACAAAACCATTGTGCTATCTACGTCGTCCGCTTCAAAAAACTAACCTATTCTCTCCTTCTTTCCTATCAGAATGCAAAAGGCGTACGTAGTAAGCTTCCCAAATTGTATTCTGATAGTCTTTCCTTTGCATCCAAGGTGATTGTGTTCTCAGAAACCAGGTTAAGCAGGAGATTTTAAGCTCCAAAGTTTTTCCAGCTGTGTACACAACGTACAGGCTTGGTCGGCCTTCCAGGCAAGGGGGCGGTGTCCTCATTGAATTCCTTTGTGTGAAACTATCATTTAATGGTTGTTTTACTTTTATTACGTGTTCCAACATTCCTTCCTTGTCGGAACTTCTTATTTATTGGAACCACTTTCGGTATTCAACGGTCTCCAATAGACTTTCGGATAGGGACAATTTAGTAGTTTTAGGTGATTTTAACATTCCTGGGGCTATTTGGCCCACAAATGAATCCTCAAATACTCTTTTGACTACAGCACGTCTCGACTTTATTGATGGCTTTTTCTGACATTTCGCTGTCTCAAGTCAACCGTGTACGAAATTCCTTAGATCGCTTGCTCCATTTCTGCTTTGTCTCTGATCCGGCAAGAGTCAGTTTAGTTAGGGTCCCACCCTTGACGCAACCTGAAGATCCATACCATCCTACTTTCGATGTGACTATCGATATTGGGACTACTATGGAGAATAAGTCTGATCAGCCAGCTAAGAAAGTCCACTGCTTTCGCAAAGCGGAATTTCAACGGCTGAATAATTTCATATCTGACTTTGATTGGTCCGATCTCTACATCTGCACTGACATGGTGGGTGCCATGGATATTTTTTACAATGCCATGAACTCTTTTTTTACCGTATGTGTTCCGTTATACCATCCGTCAATCTCAAATAAGCCTCCCTGGTTTAGTAAAGAGTTGACTCGGCCTAAAAACATAAAGTGCAATCTTTATTCTAAATTTAAACGCACCGGTTCTCAAGCTGTTCAATTTCGCTATTTAGCGGCTAGGTCTAAGATCACCATGCTTAACGCGCAGTGTTAGAAGAACTATTTTACTCGTTGTAGGGTTCAGTTCGCGCAGGACCCAAAACAGTTTTATAATTTTGTCAACACTCAACGTAAGCATATTACACATCAATGATCAGGCAATCGCCGATCTTTTTGCTGAGTTTTTTCAAACTACTTATTCTCTGTCATCCGATTCAAGCCAGACCTATTCTTATAGCATGCCCAAGTCAAACCTAATATTTAATCATAGCATAAACGAAAGCTCCCTTCTTTTGGATCTTCAACGTGTCCAGCCGGTTTACTCGCCAGGTCCCGATGGAATACCAGGCTGTGTGCTTGGGTATTGTGCAAAGGCCCTGTGCAGTCCCCTACTAAAATTGTTTATCTTATCCTTAGAAACATCCCAATTTCCAATTATTTGGAAGGAATATTTCGTCATTACTTTCCATAAAAAAGGTAGCAAGGTGGATGCTAACAACTATAGAGGAATCTCTAAGTTGTCAGCCATCCCAAAACTTTTCGATAAAGTAATTACTCCCTATTTGCAGCACCTGTGTAGATCAGTAATTTCTCCATGCCAACATGGAACGACTACTTCCTTTCTGGAGCTCACTTCTTTTACTATAAGGGGCTTTCCACAAAATTTGCAGACAAATGTGGTCTGTAATGATTTCAGTAAAGCACTTGACTCCGTAATTTATTCCCTTCTTGTTAGGAAACCCGACTTAATGGGTTTTCCTGTTGATCTTCTTAGGTGGATCTCAAGTTATCTGAATGGCAGGACGCAAAAGGTCCTCTTCAAAAACAACTTGTCGAATGTTCTCCAGGTGACCTCTGGTGTCCCGCAAGGGAGCTACCTGCAAATTTTTACCTTATTTATTAACGACTTGCCCACAGTTTTGACCAACTCAAAAGTACTCATGTACGCTGGCGGCGTTAAACTTTGCGTGAGTTACCGCCTCAGCAGTTACCCTCGGCGGTCCCCACCGAAACCCCTACGGCAGCCACACAATTAGATCGGCCGGCCAAATACTCTGTTAGCAATAAAAGAATGCCAGGCCAGCACAATTACCATTGCAGCTGAACCAAGTCCCACAAAAACATCCGGTCCAATTTCAAGTCCCTTCCGCTAGGTCAGCATAAATTGCATTAAGCTTAAGCATTAAAAAGACGAACATTAAAATAAAGAAGTCAGTCGAAGATTTATTGTCAACCAACTCACAACTTGATATTGTCGATTACTCGAGAGGGCTCCCAACAATTATTCATTCTTACTATTCGGGATTATACATAACTGGCGCTGTCGGCAGCCTTCGCCCACGAACGGATTCAACCAAGGACAATCAGGAAGGATCCGTGACGACGAAGGAAGGACAGATGTTCTGCATTACACTAAGCATTATTATGTAGTAAAGTGGGTGACATGGAGTGGAAATAAATTACAAAGTAAAAACAAAAATTTAACTACAACAATAAGTAAATGAAAAATAATTAATTAATAAAATATAAACAAAGGAGATGTTATAAATCGGTGAAAAATAATGCAAGATATAATAAATAAGAAATATGAAAAGAGGAAATTAAAAATTAAAGTAATATGAAAAACAAATACACGAGAACTTAATTTGGAGACTTGATTTTTGTGAAAATATGGAGTGGAAAAGTTCGAAAACAAATGGCCATGGTTAGACGTCGATTCTGTCGTGGTTACCGACGGTTCGAGGATGTGTCGAGCAGTTCGACCAGCAGGCGGTTGCCGCCAAGAGCCGGCAACGCTTGTGGTTTGAGGGTTCGATGCGCACCGAACGGTTCGGTCGAACGAACGAGCTTCGACGGGTGACGACAGATGGTTGTGTTGCAGCTAGTTCGTCGTCGAAGCGAGTGGCTCGATCGAGCGAACGGTTGGTTCCCGACGTTGGTAGTCGGGCGATTGTAGATGGCTTGGACCGAGTAAACAACAGAGGCCAACAAGTTCTAACTAAAATAAGGTAGAGAAGGGATTGGTTCGATCGGTTCGATCGGACAGTATAGCGTCCGTACAGTGGACGCGAAGTGTAAGGGCCAAGAACTAAAATAATAAGTAATAAAATTTTCCCATTCGCATGTATTGGGAGGTGCAGCTGCTTAGCATGAAAATGGGGTGATTCAGTATTTGAAAATTAAATATCTATTTAATTACACATTTTGGGTTTGGTTGGGAGGTGCTAACTCGAAATAAATAATAAAGAATATAAATAAAGTGTGTATACATTAACATGTATAAGGCGGAGCACTGTAACGTTTAGCATGGGGATGGAAAGGAAATAATAATATAAAGTTTTTATACCCTTGTACTCAATTGGATCATTGAAAATCGATTCATTTTGGTTACAGTTGAAAAAATATCAAAGTTTGTAAGCATTTTACATTTCACATGTAGAATTTAACATTTACATGTAGAATTTTACATTTTACATGTAGACTTTTACATTTTACATGTAGAATTTTACATTTTCATATAAATCTACCGATCCCTTCGATGGCAGCTATATGATATAGTTGTCCGATCTTAATAAAATTAAAACCGTAATTCTAGAACTATAAAAAACGACTATATATCGAAATTGATAGAAATTCGTTGAAAAACAGAGATGTTAAATTTTTTTTTAACTTTAATGTCGCCATCATTCCTATGGCAGCTTTAGGATATAGTGGTCCGATAGAACTATAAAAAACGACTATATATCAAAATTGATAGAAATTCGTTGAAAAACAGAAAAGTTAATTTTTTTTAACTTTAATGTCGCCATCATTCCTATGGCAGCTATAGGATATAGTGGTCCGATTTCGGCCTTTTCGACATATATACTGCGTGCTACAGAAAATTTCAGCCCGACAGCTCAAAAACTGAGAGACTAGTTCGCGTAGAAACCGACAGACGGACAGACAGATGGACAGACAGACGGACAAACAGACGGACAGACAGACAGACGGACAGACAGACGGACAGTCAGTCGGACATGGCTAGATCGACTCTGCTGGTGATGCTGATCAAGAATATATATACTTTATGGGTCGAAGTCGGAGATGCCTCCTTTACTGCGTTGCAAATATCATGGCAAAATTATAATACCCTCTGCAAAGGTATAAAAAGGAATAGAAAGGGATATTAAAACTAGTCAAAAACGCTATAAAGGAACACAAAAACTAACGAAACAAGTGAGAAAGCTACAGTCGAGTGACCGACTGTGAGATACCCGGTACCCAAAGTATTGCCCGTGAAATTAAATAGCGCACGGACATGGAAAAAACAAAAAGTTGACAAATAAAGTCAAATGTTACTAAAAACATATTGAGCAACGTTCAAAAAAGACTTATTCTGCATCTGTACGCAGCTGCATTACGAATTAATACTGCGCTCGAAAGCACGTAACACTTTTTTTCGCTACTGCCACCCAAAAGCTAAGTGCTCAGACACGCGAAATTATTCCTAAGCAGTGCGGTAGAGCGAGAGAGCATGAAAGCATTAATTGTTTAATAACTCTCATGTTTATCATCCGATTTTACTCAAATTTGCAGAGCACATCCGCAATCGCCTACTTATTAAGTATATCTATTTACTTTAAGTCGAAAATCACGCCTATAGCTTATAACCGTTTTTTATTTTTTCGGGGGCGGAAGTGGGCGTGGCCAAATTTTAAAACAAACTTGATCTGCGTGCAACAGATTCCAATGTTGTCACCAAATTTGGTAACTCTAGCTCTTATAGTCTCTGAGATCTGTTGTTTCACACGGATGGACAGACGGACAGACGGACAGACGGACATGGCTAAATCGACTCGGCTGGTGATGCTGATCAAGAATATATATACTTTATGGGGTGGGAGATGCCTCCTTCTGCCTGTTACATACATTCTCGATTGGCACTAACTTATAATACCCTTGTACCCTATGGGTACCGGGTATAAAAAATTACGTCAGATCCGGTCACACACATGTATTAGACAACGCACTGTAATTCACAGGCGACCAGCCATCCCTAGCTCGGAAGCAATTGAAAAAAGTAAAAAAAAAAAAAAATTGCTTGTCTGTAAAGTCGGTTTACTGACGATAGTTGAACGTGACAACGTCTTAAGAAAATACCGATGGAATGGTAGCATTTTTCAAAAGAAAATTTTAATTTAATTTGTTTAATAGATTTGTATGTATATAGAGGTAATTGAAATCACAATGAAATTGATCAAGTTAGATTTATTTGTACGCATAAATACAATTATGTCAATGTTTTTTTACAATTTAATAGTTTTTACAAGTATAAATGTGCGTTGAGCAATTGTTTTACAACTTTTAAACATGTGTAATATTTAATTTCTTACAATCTGTGTTATTCTGTTGAGAATAGGACGATGATAGGAAAAGTAGGAAATGAAAGGAGTGTTTCGAGTTTAATGTGTCTTGAAATAGTCAAATCTATGGTGCTCTTAGTGTTGTTGAGTTATTAACGTCTGATGCACAATCGACATTAAACATGTTTTCATGAATTTGATGAATGTTTCGTCATTTTCACATTTGTGTTGAAGTCGCCACAAAGAAGAATTGGTATATCGGTATCAACTTCCATGATGGGATGTACATACTGGCTGTTATAAACATACGGAAATAGTGCTTGATGTAGCAGAACACTGATGTTAGAAATACTTGCTCCAGGATGAATATAAACTGCGCAGAGAACCATTTTGAACGTGGTATCAGCGGTGAAGCATGTAACTTCTGCTAAGCAAACGTCACCAGTGTTTCTAATAAGGCGGGTTGTATCCGAAAGTTCAACGTTGAGAATTTCGGCTGTGGATGTCGATGATAAGTTTCTATAAATTGCCACTCCACCTGCTGCATTTGTTTCAGAATCTGATCGATTATTCTGCCGGGTTACACATTCAAAATTTTCAATTGAAATTGATCACAATTGTCACGCATCCACGTTTCAGTCAGAATCAAATAATCAGACAGATCAAAACATGTAAATGTACAATAGACGGATGTCGAACGCTGCCGAACGCAAAGGCCGATTGTGCATTTGTGTGCGTAAGAGAAAACGAAGTTGGCTTCGCGCAAGACGAAGCCTTCAATTAAAAATGCCTGTACTTAAGTTTGAAGGAAAGGGGTGAGGGGAAGAGCGGCAAAGCGGTGTTTCTCCGTCTCGCTCTCACAGCCCGTTTTGCGACGTTTCTCCGTCTCGCCCTGCTCTCCCGCTTTGTCTATTTATAGCTCGAACACTGACGCACGCGTATGTGTGTATTTCAGTCTTTGACGCCGCTCTGGTTTGCATTCGTGGTGCAGAGGCTAGAGTGTTCGAGTCTTAATCTAACGATCGCGGGTTCGAGTACCAGTCGGAGCAATTGTGTTTTCGAAAAATGTAAGTTGGCTTTATAGACTTTCTATAATATTTATATCCATTTAACTTAACATATCAACAAACAGCCGGCACTTCCTAATCCTCTCCAGAAACTGGCCATTTACAGCCTGCACTGCCTGATCTTCTCCAGAAACTGGTCATTTACAGCCGGCACTGCCTGATCCTCTCCAGAAACTGGCCATTTACAGCCGGCACTGCCTGATCCTCTCCGGAACTGACCATTTACAGCCGGCACTGAAGGATCCTCTCGAGAAGCTGGCCATTTGCAGCCGGCACTGCCTGATTCTCTCCAGAAACTGGCCATTTGCAGCCGGCACTGCCTGAGCCTCTCCAGAAACTGGCCATTTGCAGCCGGCACTGCCTGATCCTCTCCAGAAACTGGCCATTTACAGCCGGCACTGCCTGATCCTCTTCAGAAACTGACCATTTACAGCCGGCACTGCCTGATCCTCTCCAGAAACTGGCCATTTACAGCCGGCACTGCCTGATCCTCTTCAGAAACTGGCCATTTACAGCCGGCACTGCTTGATCCTTTCGGGAAACTGTCCATTTGCAGCCGGCACTGCCTGATCCTCGCGCGAACTCGACCTCTCGTTCTCTCTCTTCTCTACTGCTGCTGCTCACGTCACGTTTGCACTGTCTGTGTCGCGGCAGAGGTAACGACGCATGAGTCATGCTTTTTCGAGCGTGCAGCCTGCTCTATCGATTTATAAGACGTTATCACGTAAAAAAAAAAATTATATATAAAATCAAATTCTAGTAATGACTGTCCGCAATTGGTTGTGACGCTGTATCGCACAGCTGATCGACTAGCTTCAGCATGCTAGGTAAAAACAATAGAAGAAGAAACAAACAATAACAAGAATTCAGAGAACAAAAATTAGGTACAAACAAATAATAATAAATATAATAAAATATAATACAAAATAACAATAAAGCCTTAAAGAATAAATAATTATAACGAAATGCATTGTAGCTATTTTAATCAATGTAAGAGAAGAATTACTTATTTTAAATAATTACAAAATTCCAAGTCACCACACGGAAACTCGGGGACCCACGACACAGTAACAACAGAAAAAGAAGAAAACCAAGATAAACTAAAACACATACTAAAATAAGTTCACATTTACACTAACTCATATATTTAGGAACACTACTAATATAACTATACTAATACTAATATTAATACTACTAATATAACTATAATAATAAGCAATATAAGCAAACATATACAATAAGAAACAAGTGGGAAAGCTACACTCGAGTTTGACCGACTGTAAGATACCCGGTACCCAAAGCATTGTGGGTGAAATTAAACAGCACATGAACATGGAAAAAAGAACATTTTTTGAAAAATGAAAACAAATATTGCTAGAAACATATTGAGCAACTCTCAAAGGAGACAAATGTTGCTAGGAACATGTTGGGCAACTCTCAAAAGCGACATATGTTGCTAGGAACATGCTGAGCAACACCCAACAAAGACAAATGTTGCTAGGAACATTTTGAGCAACACGCACGCGCGCTCTCACTCTCTCGGAAACTTTATTAATAATAATTTATTATTAATAACTTCTATGTTTATAATCCGATTTTACACAAATTTTACACGTCCACGATTGCCTACCTTTTACGCCTATCTATTTACTTTACGGCGAAAATCACGCATATGGGTATATACCGTTTTTTATGATTTTCGGGGGCGGAAGTGGGCGTGGCCAAATTTTAAAACAAACTTGATCTGCGTGCAACAGATTCCAATGTTGTCAGCAAATTTGGTAACTCTAGCTCTTATAGTCTCTGAGATCTGTTGTTTCACACGGACAGACAGACGGACAGACGGACATTGCTAGATCAACTCGGCTAGTGACGCTGATCAAGAATATATATACTTTATAGGGTCGGAGATTTATCCTTCTGCCTGTTACATACATTCTCGGTTGGCACTAACTTATAATACCCTTGTACCCTATGGGTACCGGATATAAAAATTACGAGTCAAGTAGAAGTAGACAGAGATAATCCCAACAGCAATTAAGTCCAGAAATGACAGAAGAAAGAAGGCCTGCAGCAATGGCAACGACAAGTGTCCTAGAAGCTATCAAGGTAGTATACCTGGTAGAAATCATTCTAAATATGAAGGAGAGGCCGTAAAGCTGGATGGACTTATAAGAGCAGTAGAACTTAGGGATATTAGAAGCAAGATTGTAGGAGCAGCAGACAAAGTCTTAGACTTAGACGAAGCAGAGCTAAATTGGGACCAGATAAAGAAAATATGGATAAGTCATTTTATAGACAAGAGGTCGGAACAGGATTTAATTATGGAATTGACACATATAAAAGAGAAGAAATTAGAGTTGGACGCCTTGTACAACTAGGTTATGACAATAAAGAAAGCTCTTGTGAGCCTGTCCAAGACTGGTGATCAAAGCATTCTATTGAGGGAAGAAAATACCAAGTGGTATGAGAAGATGGCCCTAAACGCCTTTGTATCTGCTTTGAAGGGATCTATTGGCGTAACCATCAGAAACATGGGGGTGCCAAATATAGCAAAGGCATATGAAATAGATTGCACAGAAAGGAACTTGTGTACTCTCGATGAAACGGACTTAGACCCAAAAGACCAGTGATTGGCTGAGTCACAGGGCAAGGAGAAAGAAAGTCCGAAGCAGGAGTAGAAAAAGATAGATAGCCCGACAACGGGAACTCAATCAGGCACCTGATCACAGTATCGGTGGGGAGGAAATTCCCAACCGCCGTTTTCAATGCCGTTCACGATGCCGAATATGAATGGATGGCCAGGGTTCGGATTTCCGTATCCGATGATGGGCAACCCGTTCAGGGTAGATAATTTCAATCAGGGAGAGACTCCCAATTATTCGAGACCGTATCGCAATTATCAGAATAGGAATTTCAAATGGAATTACGGCCAACAGAACCGAGACAGGCAATGGAACAACAACTATAGTTATAACAATAACAGACCCAGAGAGGACCATCCAGCAATCCAGGCAGCTGGAGATACAGAAGGCAGTGGCCAGACAAGAATGTCTAGAAATTCTAATTATTCCGGAT
The DNA here is from genome assembly GCA_014170255.2 of Drosophila triauraria. Taxonomy (NCBI): domain Eukaryota; kingdom Metazoa; phylum Arthropoda; class Insecta; order Diptera; family Drosophilidae; genus Drosophila; species Drosophila triauraria. The sequence goes on from JABJVT010000007.1 coordinate 4,566,999, forward strand.
AATCATATAACTCAAACAATTCGAGGCAATCAAATGATTCGACCAATTCAAAACGGTCGTACAATTCGACCGGCCGTCAACCAGGGGCCAATTGCAAAACATTCAAGAGGATGAGCCAAATTTTTCGCAACCAGCCTCGAACAACCAAAAGGATATTTAGGAATTAGGAGGGGCCACTCGACCCTACCCTATGTATTGATCAGAATCACCCCAGGAAAAACAATAAAAATGTTAATTGACACAGGATCCACTTTCTCTTTCATTCGTCCCGGACTGTTTCAATCACAAAACGTGAAAGACCTACAAGACCCAATAGCAATTAGGACAATTACGCAATCTCATAAAATATTAAAAGAAGCATACTTGCCAACCTTCAATGAACTGGGAGGAGTAGGGAAGATGAGAATGTTACTCTTCAGATTCCACCAATTATTTGAAGGATTTATAGGGATAGATTTGTTGCAACAGTTAAAGGCCGTGATCGACATAAAGAATGGTTGGTTCCACACGGTAGACGAGAAGTTGCAGATTCAGTTAGCTAAATATAGACCAAGTGAGGTTCACACAATAGAAGCAGGAAAAAAAAGAGTTATCCCTATCCCAGTACAAGTAACCGAGGGGGATTTCTTGCTAAATAAAACAACAGTAAAGAAGGGTATGATCATATGATCATATGAGCCTGGTAGAAGTAACAAATTATGCGGAAATAGACCAGGACCTGTTTTTAGAAGAACTTAAAACCGAGCAACATTTCGAGCTCAATAATATAGAAGCGACAGGTAACGGGGATAAAAACATATGGTTCCACAAGATCAGGACGAAACATTTAAATATAGAGGACCTTAGGGAACTTTAGAGGATTTTTAGGAAATACCCAAAGGTATTTCATAGGGAAGGAGATAACTTATCTTTCACAAACGCGGTTAAACATCAAATAAGAACGAATGATGACATTCCGGTGTATGACAGATCGTACAGGTACGCGTTTAAAAAAAGGCAAGAAGTAAGAAGACAGTTGGAGAAATTACTAGATCAAAAAATCATTAGACACAGCCATTCACCATGGAGTGCATCGGTTCGGTTGGTACCAAAAAAGAAAATGGAGAATGGTGGTGGACTATCTTCTATATTATAAAAATGGAGCCCAAAAAATGTGTCGTAAAAAACTACTGGAGAACAGCTGGGCCGATTTGGTTCAAATTTTTTTTCAGTTGTAGGTAACTAACAGGAGAAGGTCAGAACGTAATAAAATTTTTAGAAAATCCTCCAGGGTAATGGTGAAAAACAGATAAAATATCAAATTATATAAAACAGTAGTGTATCGAAATATATGTCAAAGTAAAAACAAATTGTTTCAATATTATTCGGTTTCTTATTCGTTTTTATCAGACGTCCGGATTTGTTTAATTTCTTCCTGTGATTTGTAGGAATAATGCCTGCTATAAGACGGCCAAACATTGGACGACGTACACGTCGAAAAACATATAGTCGGAATGTCCATGAAAGTCAAACGCAAGACGAGCGTGCAGAAAGAAATGAATCGAGACGAACCCGTTTAGCACAGATTCGCTCTACACAAAGAGTACCAAGAACAGACTTGAATCGCGCTGCATTTGCATACAATTTCTCAACGTCCTACAAAGACCATAGCTGCGTTGTTATCGGTTCATTGTCTGTGGTATGTCAGCACTGCAATGCACTGAAGTTTCGATTGGAAGCTCCCGGCTTATGCTGCGCAGGTGGCAAGGTAAAATTGCCGGTTTTGACTCACCCACCAGAGCCATTGTATTCGCTTCTATATGGAAATACAAGCAAATCAAACCATTTCCTGTTGCACGCACAAAATATAACGGATGTTTTCAAATGACGTCATTTGGAGCAGAGGTTGTTTAACAACCAGGCTACAATCCGAGTTATAAGGTAATAGCGTCACTCTTTTATCAACATGAACAACTATAATTTTTCACGAAATTGCATCACAAAATTCAGATTCAAGGGCAAATTCACCATCGAGCGGGCGCTTTGTTACCACCACCAAACAAAGATCATAAATTCCTTCAGATCTATTTCGTTGGTGATTCGGCAGTTGAACTTAATCAGCGTTGTGCAATTTTCACTGCAACTAAACGTGAAATAATATAAAAATTGCAAAATCTTCTTCATGAGTGTAATGAATTGGTCAGATTGTTCAAAACAGCTTTGGATACAATGCATTCTGACGACCACAAAATCATTATCAGAGCAGATAAAAGACCAGCAGGAAGCCATTCAAGACAATTCAATGCGCCCACTATCAATGAAGTCGCAGTGGTGATTGTTGGCGAGAATGTGGAATCACGCGATATTGTTCTCAAGCGTCGGGATGATGGACAATTGCAACGCGTTTATGAGACTCATCGGTCATATGATGCACTTCAATATCCGTTGATGTTCTGTCGTGGAGAAGATGGCTATCACTTCAACATAAAGATGGTCAATCCAACGACAGGTTTGTTTAATCACTTCTTTTCATTCTGCACGTAAATTCGAATTCATATTACAGGAGAAGAAACGAATAAGAAAGTCAGCTCAATGAATTTTTATGCATATCGATTGATGATTCGACTAGATGTTGACAATCATCTGTTGAGATACCGCCGTTTTTTCAGCAGTACTGTGTCGACATGTATGTAACAGTAGATACGGAGCGTCTCAATTTCATTCGTTTCAATCAGTCAAAGTTATGATCTGACGAGTACATCCACTTGCGTGACGCCATCGCATCTGATGGACACGCGGCAAACATTGGTTGTTTGACCATTCTGCCAGCTACTTATGTTGGGAGCCCGCGCCATATGCATGAGTACGCTCAAGATGCAATGACGTACGTGCGGAATTACGGACGACCTGATTTATTTATCACGTTTACATGCAATCCGAAATGGCCCGAAATTACGAATTTGTTGCACCAAGGACAAACATCCAGCTATCGACATGACATCACTGCACGAGTATTCAAGCTAAAGGTAAAATTCTTATGGATTACATCGTTAAGCAGAAGGTTTTTGGCGTAGTTCGTTGTTGGATGTACTCGGTTGAATGGCAGAAGCGTGGCTTACCACATGCGCACATTTTGCTTTGGATGTTCGACAAGATCCGACCAGAACATATTGATTCGAATATTTCTGCAAAATACCAGATGTGAAAACGAGTATGATCCATGGCCATTGCGGAGTCCACAACCCAGAATCACCATGCATGGAAAACGGAAATTGCACAAAACGATTTCCCCGTCCGTTGGTGGCTGAAACAATCAGTGGAAACGATGGATATCCATTGTATAGGCGTCGTTCTCCAGATGACAACGGCAGATGGATCGAAATGATGGTAAAAAATAACAAAGTCATCGTCGATAACCGCTGGATCGTTCCATATTGTCCGCTTTTGTCGAAAACGTTTTCAACGCACCGCAATGTTGAGTACTGCAACTCTATAAAATCAATCAAATACATTTGCAAATATGTGAACAAAGGGAGCGACATGGCGGTGTTTGGCATTGCTGATCCGAATGCAAACGACGAGGTGACGAAATTTCAACTTGGTCGATACGTAAGTTGTAACGAGGCCATTTGGCGTCTGTTTTCATTTCCGATTCATGAACGTCATCCGAGGGTCACACACGAATATACACAGTTCATCCACGCCAAGACGAATGCTTTTATATTCGCTTGCTTTTGGTGAACATAAGGCCCTACATCCTTCGAGTCCCTGCATACTGTGGATGGTGTGCTGTGCGCCACTTTTCGGGAGGCTTGCCAACGTTTAAATTTGCTTGAAAACGACACACATTGGGACTCAACGCTCGCTGATGCCACTGTTTCTCTTTCTGGATCAAATCAAATTCGTGCATTATTTGCAATAATCATAGCCACATGTCATCCGTCGAACCCGACCGCACTGTGGGAAAAGTACAAGGACGATATGGCTGACGACATTTTAATAGACGTTCGCAGGACAACTATGAATTTCACTCTTGCCATTAACGGAGAAATGCACAACGAAGCTTTAATACGGATCGAAGACATGTGTATGCTCATGTGCGGCAGTCTACTGTCGACATTGGGAATGCCAACGCCACATCGTTCAGTGCACGATGCTTTCAATCGCGAATTTCAACGGAAGCAACACTATAAACAAGATAACTTGGCCGAAAGAGTCCGAACCAATGTGCCGTTTTGAATGCCGAGCAGAAGAACGTGTACGATTCGATAATAAAGGTTGTTGACGATGGATCGGGAGGCTTATACTTTCTCGATGCTCCTGGTGGGACAGGCAAGACATTTGTCATTTCGTTGATTCTGGCAACGATTCGATCAAGATCTCAAATTGCGTTGGCTCATCTGGCATTGCTGCCACGTTGTTGGAATGCGGTCGAACTGCACATTCCGCTTTGAAGCTGCCCATGAATCTTCTCAAGCAAGAATTCGGCGACAGCGAAATTGATGCGAGAATGCAAAATCATCATTTGGGATGAATGCACGATGGCGCATAAGCGAGCTTTGGAGGCAGTTGACCGAACGATGAAAGATTTACGCGGTGATTCGAAACTATTTGGTGGGTCTTTGATATTGCTGTCCGGAGATTTTCGTCAAACGCTTCCCGTCATCCCGAAATCTACGGCTGCCGATGAAGTTAATGCATGTCTTAAATCGTCTTCATTGTGGAGATATGTCAAAAGCTGAAATTAACCACGAACATGAGAGTCACATTGCAGAATGACCCGTCCGCTGCTGAATTCTCGAGACAACTGCTGGCACTTGGCAATGGCGAAATTCCTGTTGATGTTTCGACTGGATCAATATCGTTTCCGGCAAATTTTGCGTGTTCACATCGTCAAAGGAGGAACTCATTAACAAAGTGTTCCCCGACATTGCGCAAAATTATAAAATATCGACTGGATTAGTGAACGGGCAATACTAGCAGCGAAGAACAAGGACGTAGATAATTTGAATTACATTATTCAAAATCAAATCGATGGAGAACTGCATTCATACAGATCCGTTGACAGCGTGACCGACGAGGATGAAGCGACGAACTATCCGACAGAATTTTTGAACTCGCTAGATGTGCCAGGAACTCCACCGCATAATTTGCAACTGAAGGTGGGATCAATTTTCACTTCTGATCACTTAAACTTAGCAAACAAAAGTTAATATTACAGACGCCTGTGCTTTGCAAATGTAAAAGCTGTGTTTACCAGCTGATTCCTTTGTTGTGGCGCCCTCTATGAAATTTTCTGTTATGCAACACTGAAGATTAGTGTATTGTGAATGCGTTACACTGAAATTTGTTTTAATTTTTCTTGACTTTTTAGAAAATTGGTTTTGGCCAGAAAAAGTGGTCGAATTCCCATAGTGCGGCGCCTGTAGCAACTTAAAACCCGTTTGACCAAAAGTATGCTATTTTTTGTTTGTAGTCCAGACATAAAACGAAATCTAGCTATATTCGAATATTTTCAAACACTAAATTTGGCGTTGCCAGAAGTTAGGTGTTCTAAAATACCTAAGAGTTTCGAACAGTTGATCCTGGCTTAAAGCATTGTAGCCAGATCGAAAAATGTTGTTATCTATAGTTGGTAGGGTTGCTTCGCAATGCTTAGCTTTGACACCTGCCCAATGGCTGCTGCCACGTCGTGACTGTAGTGGCAGGTGATCTAGCCCCGGTTCCGGTGGCCATTCTTTTCCTTTGAACCGGCGAACAATACAGACGTGCGCTCTGTCTCTATTGGCGAAAAACGTGGAAAAAGTCCAAAAGTGCCAGATATCAACTCGCGTAGTGGCATCCTGTAAATTAAAGTGGCCAACAAGTGCTAGAAGGGATTATTTCAAAGTGAGTGCATTTGCATCTGCAGTTTTGGTTATATTTAACCTCAAATTCCCTGCAGATCGCAACAAAGTTTCTTGGCCGGCGCTGCTGCCGATTAAACGGCACCCAACGCTGCCGCTGCTGCCGCTGCTGCCACCCAAGTTGTGCAGCAGCCGCATTTCCAGCCAGTCAAGTGGAAAACCCGGAAAGGAAACCCAGCGGATTAGTTTCGGGGCACATAGGTATGTTTTTCGATCTCAGAGTCACAGGCAGTGCACACGGCTAATTAATTCTTCGATTCTGTAGATTGTGCCCCACGGTAGGAACTCCCTAAGGAGTTCAAAAGAGCTGTAGAAGTAAGGAGAACCCAGCTAAATGAACTTCTGCAGATAGTGTCTTAAGGAGCACCCCCTCGCGCAATAGCGCGACCAGCGGAGCACCCCATGGTGATCTCCTAGAAGGGGCGTCTGAGCCCGACAAGATGGCGGATTTCTAATTAAAGCAATTTTTATACCCTTGCAGAGGGTATTATAATTTTGCCATGATATTTGCAACGCAGTGAAGGAGGCATCTCCGACCCCATAAAGTATATATATTCTTGATCAGCATCACCAGCCGAGTCGATCTAGCCATGTCCGTCTGTCTGTCTTTCTGTCCGTCTGTCTGTCCGTCTGTCTGTCTGTCCGTCTGTCTGTCTGTCGGTTTCTACGCGAACTAGTCTCTCAGTTTTTAAGCTATCGGGCTGAAATTTTCATAGCATAGTCTTATTTTTTTAGCACGCAGTATATATGTCGGAACGGCCGAAATCGGACCACTATATCCTATAGCTGCCATAGGAATGATGGCAAAATTAATGTAAAAAAAATTTTAACTTCTCTGTTTTTCAACGAATTTCTAAAAACTTCGAGATATAGTCGTTTTTTATAGTTCTAGAATTACGGTTTTAATTTCATTAAGATCGGACAACTATATCATATAGCTGCCATAGAAGGGATCGGTCGATTTATGTGAAAATGTAAAATTCTACATGTAAAATGTAAAATTTACAAAATTTACATAATCTGACATTTTTTTTTTACATTACCAAAATTGATCGATTTTCAATGATCCAATTGCAGTCTGCAAGGGTATACAAGCTTCGGTTTACCGAAGTTAGCTTTCTTTAACATTTATTAATTGTTGAAAACTATTCTTAAATTAGAACGAGACTTCGGTGTTGGCTATAGAATCAATCATCAAGGCTTGAGTTAATAAATTTTGAAGATAATTATATCCGTTTTTTAAGCCCTTCGCAACATGTCACTGAATTGTTTTCAGTGTAAACCACGTGGGAGATCGATCTTCATCGTTGGATTAAATGAGTGAGTTACATAAACCTAAGGAACAATATTATGAATTTACTTTCAATCCTTGCCGATCTTAATTTGTATACGAGAAAGAAAGCTAACTTCGGTAAACCGAAGTTTGTATACCCTTGCAGTCTGCAATTGGATCATTGACAATCGATCCATTTTGGTAATGTTAAAAACAAATGTCAAATTATGTAAATTTTGTAAAATTTTACATTTTACATGTAGAATTTTACATTTTCATATAAATCGACCGATCCCTTCTATGGCAGCTATATGATATAGTTGTCCGATCTTAATGAAATTAAACCGTAATTTTAAAAATATAAAAAACGACTATATCTCAAAATTTATAGAAATTCGTTGAAAAACAGAGAAGTTAAAATTTTTTTACAATATTTTCGCCATAATTTCTATGGCAGCTATAAGATATAGTGGTCCGACTTTGGCCGTTCCGACATATATACTGCGTGCTAAAGAAATAAGACTATGCTGAAAATTTCAGCCCGATAGCTCAAAAACTGAGAGACTAGTTCGCGTAGAAACCGACAGACGGACAGACGGACAGACGGACGGACGGACAGACGGACAGACGGACAACGGACAGACGGACAGACAGACGGACATGGCTAGATCGACTCGGCTGGTGATGCTGATCAAGAATATATACTTTATGGGGTCGGAGATGCCTCCTTCACTGCGTTGCAAACATCATGACAAAATTATTAAACCCTCTGCAAGGGTATAATAACCTTGCCGAATACACTTTCTACGTTTTGAAGTCAATAACCTAAAATATTTGAAAGTTTAAATATTAAAGTTGTATAATGAAAAAGTAAAAAGTAAAAGTATAATCATAAAGTAACTATTTAACTAACTTTAACGATTAGATTAAATAAAAGAAAACCACGAATTACTTCTTGAATTTAAAACTTCGTATTCAATTACACTTGAAGAAATTTATTTTATTCTAAATTTAAAAAATTTTTTTACTTTATTGATATTTATTGATGGTCACTTTGTTTTATAAATATATTTACTATTCGATTATTATAATGTTTATATACCTACATTCTATTATTATTAAACAAACCCTAAACTAAAACCATGAATACCTAAAACCATAACTTTTAAACTCTGCCGATGTACCTGAAATCGTAGGGTATTAAAGGGGTCACCGGACTTAAACTCCAAGGATGGTGATCATAGGTAGGGAGGGCAAAATGCGACCACAACAACAACAGTGGCTTCGCTTTCTCTGACTTTCTCTCAATCTTTTCTATCCCATTCTTTCCTTCCTGAATTTATCTATTCTCTCTTCCGGTTCCGTTTATTGTATTCTCTCTTTTCGCTAGCTTGCTCAATTCTAGTCTTAGCAATAATAAGGTGTAGTTAGTGTTCGGATCTGTACAAGCAAGACCACCACCTCCAAAGCCGACGAGCGAGAACCGGATCCTATAGCAAGCACCCGCAACTACAGATTCCACCGGATTCAAAACACTTCTCCCAGTCGTTACACGCTACAGTGTAAGGGAGCCCGACTCTAAGCCGGAGACTCCAAATGTTGGAGTACGATTACGAGATAGTGTATAAGAAAGAGTCTTTGAACGTAGTGGCGGACGCACTAAGCAGAATCCAACCAGAGCTTAACAGACAGACCTACAACTTTGATTCCCAATATCGGGAAAAACCACTAAATGAATACAATATCCAAGTGGTTGTAGAGGATGGGAGAGTATCAAGAGTAACGAAACAAATTCCATTTAGGAATAAACTAAGAATAATTTGGACAGAAAACAAGTTTAATGAAGAAACAATTGGCCGTAGATTAAAGGACATTTTAAAACCTAAAAGAACGGTAGCATTATTAATACCAGCAAATTTAACGCAAAAATACGACAGGAAATCACACAAGATCAAATATTGCTTGACAGAGACACCGGAAAGACCCATTTAAACAATACATATAGACTTGTACTTCGTGAACAATATAAATGTATTAACCATCATCGACAAATTCTCAAGATACGCGTGGGGATTGACGATCGCAGCAAAAGAAAGCGTAAACATAGTCAGGGCGATAAAAAGCTTCATGGCATTGTTGGCTACCTAAAAAGATAATCTGTGATCAAGGGGTGTAATTCTCTTCCAACTTGTTTAAGGATTTTTGTAGGCAGTACGAATTGGAACTGCATACAACTACCTTTTAGCAGTCATCGAGCAATTCCATGGTTGAAAGATTACATTTCACGATAACAGAGATAAACAAGCTAGAAATCAGGCATGAGGAAGTACTGGATGAGGCATTCATAACATACAACAACACTATTCATTCAGCTACAAAACTAACACCGCAGGAGTTGTTCACGGGCAGACACGATTATTTACAGAAAATCAATGCGTTCCAAGCCGAATTATATCCAAAGATAAAAGAAAGGGTAGAACAGCAAAATAGTAAAAGAATAGAAGCAGCGAATGCAGATAGGCAAGACCCAAACCCGGTAGAAACAGGACATACAATATTCAGAAAAGAGAACAGGAACGACAAGCCTACTCCTCGATTCTCTAAACACAAGGCGCTGGCGGACAATGGCTTAACACTAACATCAACTAAACCCCAGAAAATTCACAAGGAAAAGATAAGAAGACTAACTAAACTTAATTAACAAAAATAATTGCAGGTGGTCAATGACCATGGCCGCAGAAAGGAGATTCGAGATTCAGCCATTACAAGGAGACGAACGACTAGCACAAATCAACTTAGGCACAGCAAAAATAAGCCAGACACATAAAACATTCATACATATAGTAAGACTACAGGAATATCAGGAAGCGATAGAGAACATAGAAAAACAAGTGGGAAAGCTACAGTCGAGTGTGACCGACTGTAAGATACCCGGTACCCAAAGCATTGTGGGTGAAATTAAACAGCACATGAGCATGGAAAATAGGAAATGTTGACAAATAGAGACAAATATTGCTAGAAACATGTTGAGCAACACTCAAAAGAGACAAATGTTTCTAGGAACATGTTGGGCAACTCTTAAAAGCGACAAATGTTGCTAGGAACATGCTGAGCAACACCCAACAAAGACAAATGTTGCTAGGAACATTTTGAGCAACACGCACGTGCGCGTCCTCTCTCTCTCTCTCTCTCAGAAACTTTATTGTTTGATAACTTCTATGTTTATCATCCGATTTTACTCAAATTTTCAGAACACGTCCACAACTGCCTACTTATTAAGCCTAACTATTTACTTTATGCCGAAAATCACGCATATGGTTATATACCGTTTTTTATGATTTTCGGGGGCGAAAGTGGGCGTGGCCAAATTTTAAAACAAACTTCATCTGCGTGCAAAAGATTCCAATGTTGTCAGCAAATTTGGTAACTCTAGCTCTTATAGTCTCTGAGATCTGTTGTTTCACACGGACAGACAGACGGACAGATGGACATGGCTAGATCAACTCGACTAGTGACGCTGATCAAGAATATAAACATTTTATAGGGTCGGAGATTTATCCTTCTGCCAGTTACATACATTCTCGGTTGGCACTAACTTATAATACCCTGGTACCCTATGGGTACCGGGTATAAACACTCAGAGATGAAGTAGAGGATACAGAGGCAAAATACCTCGTTAAAGCACTACAGAACAAGCTACAAATGATTAAAACAAGGTTAGAAGCGATATGTCCCAAGAGAAGGAAAGCAAGAGGGTTAATTAATGGATTGGGGTCCGTTGTCAAGTCCATAACAGGAAACTTAGACGCAGAAGATGCAGAAAGATTAAAAGAAGAATTAAGGAAGATGCAAGAGGAAGAGAGGAGATTAAGAGAGGCCACGAATTCACAGGAAAGGACAGGCAGTAAGTTCAGCATAATGTTAAAAAATCTGACAAAATTTTAAAATGAGGAACAAAGCAGAGTAACCACGTTTATAAATAATTACAGAAATGGAAGAAGCAAAACGTTTTTAAAAGAAGATAAGATGATTTATAAGTTAGAACACATCGATAGAATTTCAGTAACAATAGATATGCTCGGATTAAATATAAACGATGTAGCCAAAAGTTTGCTATTGGCAAAAATGGGATTTATTTCAAAATTTATATTCGACAAACATGAAACAACTAAATGCATACAAGAATTAGAGGAACAGGGTATACAGATAGTATCAGAAGAACACATGAACGAGTTTCTAGAATTTAAAGCGATAATGAATAAGAGAGACCTAATATTTGCAATAAAATTACCCATTTTTAAAAAAGGGACGTACTCGCTACGTAGAATTATACCACTACCTATGAATAAGACAGAATTTGCAATAGCACCAGAATAAGTAGTAATTAATAACAAAGAAATTTATTATTATAAAAACAAATATCAGAAAGTTAGGAATACATAAGAAAGAATGATCAAATTGCAAATCAGATTAATGAAAATTGTCTTAAAAAACTGATCAGCGGAAAGGAAGCGGACTGCGAGACAAGGGATGCAGGGTGTTCATAACCAGGATTTTCGAACCGGAAGAGGGATATATTGAAATTTTCAACGGAGAAAATGTAAAGTTGCAAAAGGACTGTGGACAGGAGAGAACTGTGAATGGATCGGCATTAATCACATTTAATGAATGCAGAAACATGGTAAACAACGTCCAGTATGAGGCGGTAGAGAGACTTGGCACGGCAAAGTTAAAGCTGGAGATACCTCAAATCGAAGCTATCAAAAATAATAGAACAACGCAAGAATTTAAAATTCACGAGCTAAATATGGAAGATATCGAAACGAAGCTACAGATCAACAGAATACAAAGGGGATCAGCAATACACACAACAGCGATGTATACAATGTTAGCAGTGATACTGATAGTGGTGTTGGCCGTGGCCTGTTTTTCAAAAAGGACGACCACCTTCACACCGGATACAACACTTGCGACGTTCACGCCAACTATTGCTCCAACCACCATCACACCTACCATCGCTTCATTATGGTCTGTAGTTCAGTCTGAGGGGGGAGGAGTTACCGCCTCAGCAGTTACCCTCGGCGGTCCCCCACCGAAACCCCTACGGCAGCCACACAATTAGAACGGCCGACCAAACACAATTACCATTGCAGCTGAACCAAGTCCCACAAATGCATCCGGTAATTTCAAGTCCCTTCCGCTAGGTCAGCATAAATTGCATTAAGCTTAAGCATTAAAAATTGGTTGTCTGTAAAGTCGGTTTACTGACGATAGTTGAACGTGACAACGTCTTTAGAAAATACTGATGGAAAGGTAGCATTTTTCAAAAGAAAAATTTAATATAATTTGTTTAATAGATTTGTATGTATATAGAGAAGGAGGTAAAATCACAATGAAATTGATTAAGTTAGATTTATTTGTACGCATAAATACAATTATGTCAATGTTTTTTTTACAATTTAATTGTTTTTTTGCAATTGCAATTGTTTTACAACTTTTATAATGTGTAATATTTAATTTCTTACAATCTGTGTTATTCTGTTGAGAATAGGACGATGATCGGAAAAGTAGGAAATAAAAGGGAGTGTTTCGAGTTTAATGTGTCTTGAAAAATTTTTCATAAAATTCTTCATTCAATACTTCATTTTAAATTAAAAAAATAAAATTACAACAAAATACTTGAATAAAATTTATTGTTTAGATTTCTACTCAATTGTTACAATTTAAATTTTGATTTTATTATTTTAATAATATAATTAAATTTTTTCAATTAGTTACTTAATTATTTTTGCAAATTTAGTTGTAATTTGTTATAAAACAGTAATAATTTTAAATAATTCATTATAAGAATAAACAATGGTTAAATTATTGTTTATAAATCTTACATTTAAAATTTAAAATTTGGAAATTTGGAATAATATCGAAAGAATCATTACCTTTATCGCTGTAATTATCGTTGCTATAAACAATTGACACCACATTCACTTTTCACTGCACTTGATACTCGATCACAACATGTAAATGTACAATAGTATAGCAAGTACGAGAGAGACGGATGTCAAACGCTGCCGAACGCAAAGGCCGATTGTGCTTCTTTGTCGCTCGTTCCGCGCTCTTGCTTGCACTTCAAGCCTTACATGGAAAGCCTCAGATCAGTGATGTCCACACAAATACAATGACATGTGACTTGCATTTGTGTGCGTAAAAGAAAAACAAAGTTGGCTTCGCGCGAGACGTTGCGGTAGCCAGAGCAGTGCAAAGCAAACACTCGGCCTCTCATTCTCTCTCTTCTCTGCTGCTGCTGCTCACGTCACGCTTACACTGTCTGTGTAGCGGCAGAGAACGGGCAGAGGTAACGACGCATGAGTCATGTTTTTTCGAGCGTGCAGCCGGCTCTATCGAATTATAAGACGTTATCACGTCAAAAGACGAACATTAAAATAAAGAAGTCAGTCGAAGATTTATTGTCAAACAACTCACAACTTGATATTGTCGATTACTCCCTCCCAACAATTATTCATCCTTACTATTCGGGAATATACATAGCTCGTGCAATACAAGGACGGCGCTAGCCAGTCGGAAAGGATCACTCTAGTTGACGATTTGTGTATCCACCTAGATCCTAAACTGGAGTTTATTGATATATTTCGTGCATTGTGAATAAAGCCAGGGGTGTGCTTGGATTTATTAAACGGTCGTAGAAGGAATTCGATGACCCCTACGTCACGAAGAATTTATACACTTCGTTAGTTCGTCCTATTTTAGAATATGGATCTTGCGTTTAGAGTCAACAGTGGGACGTCCACAGCAAACGCATTGAGTCAGTTCAAAAGAACTTTAAACTTTTTGCTCTTCGTGGATTAAACTTGGATGTAACCTGTAACGAGCTGATTTCTTAGGTTTAGCTCGCAACGAATATGTGCGGCTAGCTCAGTCGAGATAGTGTTCGGGTTAATCTAGTACTCAGGAGGTTGTTTATTGTAATTCGACAAGATCCTCTTATCTCAATTTCTCGCTGCTGCGTCCTGATCCTCCAGGGTGCGGCTGCACTCCTTACCTCGTCGATCGCTTGGTTGTCATGCTGACGAAGCTAGCAGAGTGTATCGCCTAGCCCAAGCCTAGCCACTCCGAACGCCCGCTTTGCAGCTTCAAGCACAGAGTTAGCGGGATGTAAAGCCCGGCAAAGCCTAGCCCGCTTTGCAGCTTCAAGTACAGAGCTAGCGGGATGTAAAGCCCGGCAAAGCCTAGCCACCCTTATCGCCCGCTCTGCGCCTTGGTCTGGGATATCGTCGACACGCTGTATCGCCCGCTAAAGCCTAGCCACGCGCGCAAATTACACAGTTCGACGCCACTCGACTGTCGCTTTCTTCGGCTGGTCCTTGCCGCAGGACCTCGCTATTCCTCGAGCTGTTGTCGGTTTCGCCTTTCCGACTCTTCTTGACTCCTTGACAGTAACCTTTCTACGCGACAGATCTCAGCGTTGAAGTCTCTGCTCGGAAGGCTTGCCACTTTAAGCTCCGAACTTCTCGACTTTGCTTCTTGATCTTGGTGTACTTTGTTTAACCTTCACTGGCTCCGTTGACGCACTCGCTTGAATCCTCGCACTCGTACTGGTTGCCGTGCGCATGCGTCCTCCGCCTTTTATAGGCTCCGCCAGTCCCGTTACTCCTGCCGGCATCGGTCACGCCACCCGGTCCAAGGTCCGGTGAATATCGCGTGACCGGGTCCAAAGTCCGGCTCGCCCCGTTATTCTTCAAGGCGTCTCCTCTTCGACGGCCAAAGTCCACCGCCGCCGATCACGCCACCGAGTCCAAGGTCCGTCTGAGTCCCGCTATATAAGCGAAGCCACCTCGCAACTCTCTGCCTGTATCTAGGCAGCTTTACGGGGACTGTCTTCCTCGTCCCCTTGCCCCGCTTGTCTGCTGCTACTGCTGCTGCTGTTATTTAACATGCCCTTAGCAATGTGCATCCCCTGCACACGGAGTGCACGGAGTTGTTGAACACTGAAAAACACCAGATGTGCGTGTGCCCAGACTTCCGCGATCGCTATCGATAGTTCGCTATCGATATTTTCCTGCCGATCTTCGCACTTACCCACCACCATTTTTCTCTCTGGTGGTCGCCATGCTGAATCTTTGTGTAAGTGTTGTTTCTTTTCCAATTTTCCTCTGATCTCTGGTGCTAATTAGCCTCTCTCTGGGCTGGCCACCCCTGGACCCCGGCCCCCCGAGCTTCTCTGATCGCCGCGTCGCATTGCAACTGCAGCCATGCGCCCGTCTCCGCCAGCCCTATCTCGGTAGTTGACCTGGCTGCCGGAAATCGACCCATTGCGTGTGTTTTTTGTTTAAGTGTTTGGTTGTTTTATTTTCTTCACTGAACTATTACTCGCACCACTCCGCCGGTTACCTTTATGCGATAGCGCCGGTCTCCCGCGATGACCAGCTTCGACCATCTTTCCTTGCGGTCCCGCCGCTGCTGCCAGCGCCCCTCGGCGGCTACGCCCTCTGGCCACTTGGCCTTTGGAACGGGTGTCCATCGCTCCTTCTCCGACCAGGAGAGCTGCCGCCCTAGCGCTGGCCTCTCCTTGGCTGCGCTCACCTCCGGGCATGAGGCCTGCCGCTGCAGGGCCTTCTGTCCGGGGTCCGTGGCCGGCGCGGGCCAGACCCACAGCTCCTTCTCGACTCCTGCCGTCTCCGCGGGCCGGGGCATGCCCAGCTGCTCCCACTCCGGGGGAGCTCGATCCAACCCCCTGGTGGGGCCACCTCGTCGGGATGCGACACCGGCCACACCCAGGTCACCGCTTGCTGGTGATACCGATGACCATCCTCCGCCATCACCGTGGCGGCGGCGGTTTGGTTGCCGTGGGCGGCGGCGTTGGCGGTAGCGGTGGTGCTATCGGACCAGGTGACGGCAGCGGTGGCGTTGCCGGAGTCGGCGGCGATGGCATCTATGAAATCGGTGGCGGCGGCGGTGGTGCTGCTGGAGTGACCCACAGCCGGGCTTCCTTCTCCTCGGCCTCCTCTAGCCGCCGCTCCCACACTTCGAGCGCGGCCTGGCGCACGAGGTAGGCCTTGGTCCGCCTCCTCTTTTCCTCGCTCGGGCCTGCTTCCTCGTCCTCGGACACCGTCGGGCTGACGTCCGACCCCTCGCTCTCCTCTTGGGGTTCCGGTGGCGCTTCGCCCGGCCCACCGATTGGTGCCTCCTCGTCGGATGAACTCAATTCGACGACCTCGTCCTGGTCGCCTCCGGACGTCCACTCCTCGTCGGGCAGCTCCACGTCCGACATCTCGTCATAGCTGCTGGCCGCGGGAGAGGGAGACGGCGACACCAGCGGGGACGCCAGCAGCTAGAGGGCAGGATCTGAATCCCTGCGTCTCCATTTCGCCGCTGGCTGTTGCCGATGCCGTCCGGCCCTTTTCGCCGGCGCGGCCAACTTGTGCGTTCGTCTTACTCCCACCATGGTTATTTCTGAAAGACCGCCTCTCCTGCATTTCCCTCTGACGAAACCTCGGCTCTCGTCGATGTCCGCGCGCGGTTACGGTACCCTTCCGGTAACGGGATCCTTCCACGGTTTCTCTCTTCGCTACTGCTCGGTGCCGTGTGCTCGTGTGTGCGTGTGTGCTTTTCGACGGCCATCTTCCTTTCTCCTCGTTCTCTTCTTTCACCTTACCGGGATCTTGCTCGCCGCCTCGGCCGTTATTAGTGCGCTTGTGAGTGTCGTGATGCAGGGCCGTCCCATCTCGGGCTGGCCGCCTCCACGGTGGTGTTGTTGTTGTTGCTGATCAACGGAGTCCTGCCTGGTCAGCGTGCCGGCGGCCGCGTCCGTCGACTCCACCACAGCAGTTGCGACCTGGGTGCCATAACAGCTATCGCGTCTGTGGCTACCCTAATAGCAACTGCGTCTTGTGGCTGTCGCAACAGCGGCTGCGTCTGTCGCCCTGCTCCTGACTCGTCCTGTTTGACGCATCCTTTTCTCTCGTCGCCGGTGCCCCCTGCTTGGGACACCGTTAGCTGGAGGGCAGGCCTTGCAGCGCTGCGCCCCCTTCCTCCTCTGGCTGTTGCTGGTGCTGCCCTTCCTGGGTCGTGCTGTGCTTGTTTGGCTACGATACTCAGTATCGTCTCCTCCCTTTCTTCGGATGCACCAGGCAGCTGCCTTCATTGCGAGTCGTCTGCGTGTGCGGGATCTTCGCATCCGAGTTTCTGGCCAGGTGCAATCGCAGGTAACTGTTTTCCTTTGGCATCCGCTTTGTTCCACTCACGCACTCTTCTGGATCTTCGTAGTGGTGTGCGACTGGCGCTGCCGATGGAGTCCTTCGTCCTGGCGGTGCCATCCTGGCCTTCTTCGTCGCTTCTTTCGTTGGAGTCCTCTGCCTCTGCGGTAACATCCTCCTCGCTGTGGCGCGTTGTTGACTCGAGTGTCGGAGTCTTCTGCCCTGGCCGTAACATCCTCGATCCCTTTTTCTACATTCTGTTTCTTTGACTGACTTATATGTACCAGCTTTTCCTTCTTAGTGTCTTCGTGCTGTACGGCGCAGATGACTGGCGACTGGAAATTCGTCACTTTGAATGGTCCGTCGTGGTGCGCCAACCTCGTTTCCTTCAACTTCGCGTCTCCGTTTTCGGCCCGTGCCCAGTGTCCCTTTGTCGAACAACGCGCTTGGCAGCCTGGGCTCGCGGTCTTGTGTCCGAACGCCGGTGAGTACCTGATGGCGGATTCCCATTTCCTTTAGAAATTTATTGAACGCCTTGCTCGCGAATTGTACCCCGTTGTCCGTTATCACAACTTTTGGTGCTCCGAATCTCGATATAATTTCGTTCTCAGAATGCCTTTCCAAGCGATTCTGCCGTTGCTGCCCTCTTGGGGACCAGCTCTGTCCATTTGGAGAACCTGTCGATCAGCACTAGCAGCATCTGGTTCCCGTGCTTTGATCTCGGCAGCGGTCCCACAAAATCGGCGCACACTGTAGCCCAGGGTTCTTCCGGCATAAGGTATGTAGATTCTGTGAGCTGGAGCCAGAAACATCAGAATGTCCCTCACTAATTAAACGTCGACTTCAACAACTAGGAGGTGAACTTATCCCCCCTACAGGATTTAGGAAGAGATAGACCTCGCCAAAGTGCTCTCCTTTATCAGAAGCCTAGGAATAGAGGCTCTACCTTAATCCTACAGGCCGGCACAAAAGACCTAACATCTGGTCGCGGTGCAATAAGGCCCTAGTAATAATAATAATAATAATAGTCCTTGGGACACGCACAATTTCCACACGACGACGTCTTTGCTGCCATCTCGATGTGAAATGTGCCTGTACAATGTTGATCCCTCCAGCATATAGTCGGGAAACTTCTGCGATTTTCTCCAGCTTTTCCTTGATCCATGAGCACGACTCGTTTGACGATACGGTTGTCTCTTTCACTTGGCGATTGGTCTCAGGTAGTGGTTGCCTGGATAGAGCGTCTGCCACCACGTTTAGCTGGCCTTTTCTGTATGCTATCTCGAAGTCATACTGCTGTAGCTCCAAGGCCCATCTCGCTATTTGCCCTGAAGGGCTTTCTATGCTATTTAGCCATTTAAAAGCCATGTGGATTGTGATTACTTTAAAATTGTACCCCTCTAGGTATGGTCGCAGCTTGCGTACTGCCCCACTATCGCCAAACACTCCTTCTCCGTGGTCGAATAGTTCTTCTCGGCACCATTCAGAGTTTTACTGGAATAGGATATTACCTTTTCTCCTTCCTTCGTGTTCTGCGTGATAATTGCTCCTATCCCGTAGTCGCTAGCATCCGTCTGTAGCACGAACATATCGCCAAAATCTGGACTTGGTCTGCTACCAGCTTCGCTTTTACTTCTTCGAACGCGTCTTGGTGTTTTTGGGACCATTCCCATTTCGTGCCCTTGCGCAGCAGTTTGTTTTATGGTATCACTATTTTTGCGAAGTCTGCGAAGAATCTCCTGTACCACGACGCCACCCCCAGGTATTGCCTGAGTTCTCTCACGGTTGATGCTGTTGTCCGAGTCTGTGCCGATTCCTTGTTTTGTTATTTGGTGTCCCAGATTCAGCAGTTCCTTTTGAAAAAACTGGCACTTTTCTGCGTTAATCCGCAAGTTTATTTCCTTCAGTTGGCAAAAAACTTTTGTCAGGTTTCTAATGTGTTCCTCCCTAGTCCTTCCGATCACTACTATATCATCTTGATATGCAAATGCATGTGGCGACATTTCGGGCCCTATTACTTTGTCTAGCGCTCGTTGGAATGTGGCTGACGCCGAGTGCAGTCCGAATGGCATCACTTTCCTTTGGAACAGACCTTTGCCCGGCACTGTAAATGCAGTAAACTGCCTGCTCCGTTCCTCCAGGGGGATTTGCCACAATCCATCCTTGAGATCTAGGCTGCTGTTGTATCGTGCTTCCCTTAGTATTGGAGTATTTCATATTATGATATTTATCCGTGGCATGGGATATGCGTCTATACCATCACTATGGGGGAGCTGTACAGACTTTTGGAGTGCTCGATGCATCCCATTTGCAGTAGCTCACCTTGACATTAATTTCTCCTTAGACTTTCGGATTTTTCGGACAGTACCTCTGCTTAATCCGTTTGTCGTTCTTCATTGTGATGCTGTGTACTGCTACGTTTGACGGTCCTTTCATCCGCCTGAATTCTGCCAACTCTGCCTTCAGGAATTCCTCCTCCTCTCTTTCGCTGGCTTCCTGAGACCTTTCGACGACGGCGACGGACAATCTCTTTTCTAGCCATCCATTGTTCTGCCTGGTGTCCTGCGCACTTCACTTCTGCACCGATGTTGGTGAGAAAATTCCAACGCAAAAACATCGCGTCGATTATTCCTGGGAGTATTAGCAATTGGATTGTCACCGTTTCTGTTCCGAGTCCGATCTGTACTGCTATCTGCTCGTTGATCTGGACTCTACTTCCGTCTGCCATGTGTACTTGTCGTTTAATGGGCTCCCTTGTGTCGGCTCTTTGTATTGTGACCGCCAACGTTTCGCTTACAAAGCTGGCTGTGTCTCACCGTTGCTCTGACCTGGTCTCCTCCTATCAACACCGTTGCGGTCAGCTGTGTCTCCTCGTCTGTTAAGTTGCCCACTAATTTTGCGAGGCGGAGCCGTGCGATCTCTACTGGCCTCTCACAGGCTGGGATCGCTGGGCGTTTCCCGACGGTTGGCAGCAGTCTACCGTCCTTCTTCCAATCCTTTCGCATACCCAGCAGAATGTTATCCGCTAATTCCTGCATTCTCTCGCCCAGTGGTCTTGCCCTCCGCACCTACGTCAGGCCTGTGCTGGGTTCTGCACCACCTTTGGGGCGCCGCTGGTCTTCGACTGGACTGCGTATTTCCTCCTGCGTGCTCTCCCTCGTCCTGGCATCTTTTGCACACCGCACTCTGGTCTATCCTTTGCGGTTGCTGGGACCTGACCCTGTGGGCGGCGATTTCCCTCTTGAATTCTTCTCTCTGCTGGTCTAGTTCCTCGAACTCGTCAGCTAGTGCCATTGCGGCATCGAGGTCTCTGCATTCGTACGGCCGCATTCGGAGTGCTGGAGTGCTGTTTTCTAGGATTCTTGCCAGTACCTCCCTTTTTGACATATGCAGTGGTCGCATTAGGGTTTGTAATTCGACCATATAGTCCTTAAACCTTTCCCCGTATCGCTGCTTCCTTTGCCTGACCTGGTCTACCAGCTT
The DNA here is from genome assembly GCA_014170255.2 of Drosophila triauraria. Classification (NCBI taxonomy): domain Eukaryota; kingdom Metazoa; phylum Arthropoda; class Insecta; order Diptera; family Drosophilidae; genus Drosophila; species Drosophila triauraria. Next base: position 4,587,851 of record JABJVT010000007.1, read on the forward strand.
CTCCAGGTACCCTCTGGGTAGAAAGAAATTTTGAAAATCGTACGCAAATTCTCCCCAGCTTTTCCATAGCCTGTTGTTCGCGATGAACCATTTTAAAGCCTTGCCTTGTAGGAGTTCTGGCATCGCTCTGGGGATCAGGTTCAGGTCGAGGTCGTATGTTGCGACATACCACTCTACTTGTTCTAAGAACTCCAAAGGCTTGTCGTTTCCGTCGAATTTAAAGTTCCACTCTCGGACTTGTTTTGCTACCTTCGCGTAGTCTGGCTTGCTAACTTTCCGCTTAATTTCCTCCGGGCGACTCTCCCTGCTCGATTCCCTGCTTCGGCCTGTGTCCCGCATGTTTGCGACATCTAGGCTTGCTATTACGGCTTCTGGGTCTGCGAGCTGTACCTTTATGCTGGGGATTTTGCTGAATTTTTCCTCCAGCTTAGCCAATGTTTTAGCCACCTCTGGGTCTGTTCCGTGTTCTTTTACGAACTCCGCCAAGGTTATCCTCATGGCGTCGACAGAGCCGATGAGCTGGATGCCCAGCATCTTTGCCGCGCCATCGTACTCTTCCTTTTTGATCTATTTTATCCAACTTTTCCCATCTTGCGTTCTTTGTTATTTTCTCTTTATTTATACAATCACGTTTTGGGCGCCAGATGTTACGAGCTGATTTCTTAGGTTTAGCTCGCAACGGATATGTGCGGCTAGCTCAGTCGAGATCGTGTCCTCGTCCCACCAAATTTATATTAAGTGATTGCCCGCCCAGAGAGAATGCTTCGGGTTAATCTAGAACTCAGGTTGTTTATTGTAATTCGACAAGATCCTCGTATCTCAATTTCTCGCTGCTGCGTCCTGATCCTCCAGGGTGCGGCTGCACTCCTACCTCACGATCCTTGACCGTAACCTTTCTACGCGACAAGATCTCAGCGTTGAAGTCTCTGCTCGAAAGGCTTGCCACTTCAAGCTCCGAACTTCTCGACTTTGCTTATTGATCTTGGTGTACTTGGTTTAACCTTCACTGGCTCCGTTGACGCACTCGCTTGAATCCTCGCACTCGTACTGATTGCCGTGCGCATGCGTCCTCCGCCTTTTATAGGCTCCGCCAGTCCCGTTACTCCTGCCGGCGTTGGTCACGCACCCGGTCCAAAGTCCGGGCAGGGGCACACTGCTTTGTGGGGAGTTTAAATTACAATTCCTTACAAACCCTTAGGTTGCCATCGTATTCTTGTAGACTTCTCCTAATTAACCTACCCCCGTAGCAAACAGATACTACTTACCTTTAGTAGATACTACTTACCTTTATTTTTGCACAACTGTAGAACCTCGTATGAAATGCATGAACCCATTAGAGTACTATGTGCAAATTATAATGAATTGTACAAAATAACCTCATCTGTAGATAGCCTTCCTTAGCTAAAAACATTAATCTTAACCCACTTAGTACACATGCAAGATAGCAATCGAGCTGTGCGCTATTAGTCTATAACGTGGCCGGTAGTTTCCTCGAATTCTGTTATCTATTTTTTTTTATTTTGCATATTAACACCTAGCCCTAACAAGCACGTGCTTGGTTTTGAAGGCCACTTGAGTGTACTGACCGTAGTGCGTCAACGTCCATTAAAAAATTCCAATAGTGTTAGCAAAGAAGCAATAGTTAGTAAAGTTATTATTGAGAAAGCAGATGTTAGTAAAGAAAATCAGTCAATTAATGAGAGAAAAGAGTCAGTTGAGTCGGAAATAAATATAGTGGAAAGGGAATTAGGTTGCATTGATATAGGGGACGAATCGAGTGAATACAAAGTAGGTAAACAAGTTGATTATAATGTTCGGTGTCAGTTTATTAATATGGTTTAAAGTAGTCATGTTTATAAAGAGAGACCTAATGGACCAGAGGTAAAGTGCGAAATAACACTGAGGTTATAAGAGTCGAAACCATTTAGCTGTTCGCCCAGACCGTTGGCTTATACGGAAAAGATATATAAGATGAATATTTGGAAATGGGAATAATTAGGCCAAGTGACGCAGAGTACGCATCTCCAATAGTGTTAGTGAAAAAGAAAACAGGAGATTTAAGATTATGTATGGATTACAGAAAGCTGAATAAGACAGTGATTAAGGATAACTATCCTTTACTTTTAATTGATGATCTGTTAAACCAATTGGTAAATAAAACAATTTTTAGAAGTTACCCTTAAGCATGGTTACTTTCATGTGTTTGTAGATAAAGAATCAATCAAATATACCTGATCTATGACACCCTTGGGGTAATTTGAGTTAACGAGAATTCCAATGGGGAATGCTCCAGCAGTTTTTCAGAGGTTTTGTGAGGAGTTGTAAATTAAAACTCCCCACAAAGCAGTGTGGAGGGGATGCACACTGCCAAGGACAGCAGTAGAAAAGAGTGTAGATATACAAACAAGCGAGGCAAGGGGAAGGGGAAGGCAGTGCCGGGAAAGCTGCCTAGCAACAGGCGGGCAGTGCCGAAGCAGGTGGCCGCCAAAAAGGAAACGCCGCTAATATAGCGGGACTCAGGCGGATCTTGGACTCGTTGGCGTGATCGTCGGCGTTGGACTTTGGCCGTCAAGGAGGAGACGGCGTGAGGAATAACGGGATGGGCCGGACTTTGAACCCGATCACGCGACATTCACAGGACTTTGAACCGGGTGACGGCATTAGCAACGGGACTGGCGAAGCCTATAAAAGGCGAAGGACGCGGGCGCACGGCAACTAGTACGACTGCGAGAATCCGAGCGAGTGCGTCAACGGAGACAGTCAAAGTAAAACCGAGTCCGCGAAAGATCGAGAAGCACGGTCAAGAAGTTCGGAGCTTGAAGTGGCAAGCCTTCCGAACAGAGACTTCAACGCTGAGATCCGTCGCGTATGTGGTAACGATCAAGGAGTCGAGGAGATTTTGAAAGTCTAAGCAGACAACAATCGAGGAACAGCGAAGTCCTGCGGCAAGGACCAGCCGGGGAAAGCGACGGTCGAGTGGCGTCAAACTGTGGGAGATGCACGCGTGGCTAGGCCTAGGACGGGCGATACACGATCTGGTTCGGTCGACGGAATCCCAGGCTAGGCTTAGGCCGGGCGATACATCCTGCTAGCTCTGTGCTTGAAGCTGCGAAGCGGGCGTTCGGAGTGGCTAGGCTTAGGCTGGGCGATACACTCTGCTAGCTTCTTAGTTAGGTCGCGAAGTGGGCGATCGGGGTGGCTAGGCTTAAGCCAGGCGATACACCCTGCTACCTTTGCCGGCAAGACGACTGAACGATCTGCGAGGAAGGAGTGCAGCCGCAACCGTGGAGGATCAGGACGCAGCAGCGAGGCTTCCAACGATTGCAAAACCGTTATATGAATTATTCGAAGAGAAAGAGTTGGAATGTTTTGAAATACTTAAGAAGAAATTAGTGGGGGCACCAGTGTTAAGATTATATTACCATAAAGATGAAATTGAGTTACATACAGATGCAAGTGCTCAAGGATTTGGGACGGTATTGTTGGATGATAAAGAGTTACATCCCATATTTTATTTCTCTAAAGCTACGAAAAAAGACGAAGCAAAATATCACAGTTTTGAGTTGAAGACATTAGCGATCATTTATGCTTTACGAAGATTTCGAATTTATGTGCAAGGAAAAAGGCTTAGAATGGTTACGGCTTGAAATTCGTTGACATATCGAATGAGCAGAATCGAATTGAATCCTCGGATTGCAAGATGGGCATTAGAGTTGCTTGAATATGATTTTGAGTTGGTTCATAAAGCAGGTAAACATATACAACATGTCGATGCGTTAAGTAGGAATACGAGCATACGAGCATTTGTGGTGGAGACTAATAGTTTTGAAGATAACTTGATTATTTCTTTGAATAAGGACCAAAAGCTTAAAGATATAAGACAAAAGTTGCTGAAAACGGAAGACTAAATGTTTGAATTAAGAAATGGAGTAGTGTATAGGAAAGCAAATGATGGACGATTTATGTACCAAGGGAAATGGAGGAGAAAATTTCGTATAAGTATCACAATGAATTAGGTCCCTTAGAAAGAGATAAAGTTATGGATGCTATTGTTAGGACGTATTGGTTTCCCAATACTAAAGAGAAAGTTGTTAGACACAAACAGGGGCCAAGGCTCTGGTAGTGAAGCGTGTGTGCCTGTCGCCGCGCCAAGCTAACTCAGCCAGTGGGAGTTGGCAGCCACATGCCGACTATTGAAGACCGACCATACGTGGTGAAGAACCACATCCTGCTCGAGGTGCCCCTGCTCTAGACTAAATATGGCGGATCTAGAGAGGAAAACTCGGAAAAACCCGTAATCACCGGTGTTACCGTACCGTGCCTCTGTGATGAATGGCACTACGTTAGTGTGTCTTCTAACGGTGGCTTCCGGATACCTGGCACCTCCGGTCGTATAGAGTGCCCGATCCGGGGTATGAGGCTCTACCCCGGGGGATACTTCCTTCCTCATTACTCGTTTGACCAATTTATGGAATCAAATGTAAATAAACCTCAAGAAACAGGGTGCTCTAGCAGCCCCAAATCGATTGAAATCGAACCCATCCGGGAGCCCGAAGATGCTATGGACATATGTTCACAAAGCTCTGGCACCGACAGCATCACCAAGGAAGAGGAAGAAACTCTGCTCGCCTCCCTAAGGATGACAAACCAAGGCGGATCGCACTATCGGGCGCCGCAAGGAAGAGGTTGCGCAGACACCTTGCGAACGGCGTACCCATGGAGGAGGCCAAAGGCTCGCCCAGAAGCCTATGGACCCTCCAAGGGAAATGCACCAGCAGGAGTGGCGCTACCACCAGTAAAAGAGGTAGATCGGCCAACACGACCCCAGAAGAGGCGTCGAAAAGAGGGCCATGTACAAAACCGCGGCACCTAGTGCCCAGACGAAGGGCGATCCTGCAAATGTTTTGCCGGCCACGGAGGCTCCAGCAGCCACCACAACCGCAGCAGCGGATGGGCAGGCAACACAGGCGCAGTCGCCCCAAGTCGGTGTCATGGCCTCTTACAGGGACGTTGCCAGCTCGGTGAAGATGGCGATACTCCCTGCCGACTACCCTGAGCATCTCCTCACGACCGAACAGCTGAACACTATTCAGTCCGCCATCCTATCGAGAGTGATGGCCCTGAGACACGGCTCTGTGAAGCCGTTGTTCTCTGGCTGCACCTTTCGACCAGGGTGGATGGCCGTGACGTGTGGGAATGCGGAGACAGCCGAGTGGCTATGCACAGAGGTGCCAAAGCTACGGCTGTGGAAAGACGCCCACATCAAGGTGGTCCCAGAGTCAGAGGCTCCACGTGCCGCTGTCTTCATTGGGTACTTTCCGCTTCCAAACGCGGAAATGAAGACGGACGAGATCCTTAAGCTCGTCGAGGGCCAGAACAGCGGCCTGCGAGTGGGAGACTGGCGTGTCTTCCACCGTGAAATAAAAGGCAAAGCATGGCCATCATCACGATTGCGCTGGATCCTGTTTCGGCCAATCGCTTGAAGTCGCTGGCATACCAGCTGTCCTTCGCGTGGGGCACGGCTACTCTTAAGCCAAAAGCCAGCGCGCAGCCGAAGACGCAGGCGGTGGCTCCTGCTCGCAGCGGAGAAGCCCACCTGCTTCAAGGCAACAAAGGGCACGGCTGCGACAACGCCAAAGAATGCCGCTGATGGCACAGCTCGCGCAGGCACAGAGGCTAGCGGCACCATAGTTGCCCAAGAGCCCATGCCACCGAATAAAATTATGCGCCCTCCCTGCACGGGCGCATCACGCGCGGAACAGGGCGCTTAAACAAGGGTGTGAGGCGCACACCTGAGGAGGAGGCCCTTCTGCGCACCAACCGAGGCCGGAAGATGGCGGCTAGGGGCCGCAAGAGGGCGGACTAATGTCCAGTCCTCCTTCCCCACCCTCCCCAACACCCGGAGACACCTCAGATGTCTCCAAGCGAACCTCCACCATGCAAAGGCCGCGTCTGACGTCCTTTGCGAGAGGTTTGCTACGATGGACATAGCATTTATCCAGGAGCCATGGATAAATGCCGGACGTGTCCTGGGGCTTAGCACCCCATCTGGTAAACTGCTATATGCAACGGCCAACCTCGCCCCAGAGCGGCTTTGTTAATAAACAAAAATCTAACATTTGTTCCCCTTTCACAGTTCATAACTGAGGACCTGGTGGCGGTCTGGGTTAAAATACCCACTGCCCATGGCGAGCAGGAGGCAGTGCTAGCCTCTGCTTATCTACCCGGCGACACTGACGATGTACCTCCGGCGGCTACCTGTGCCCTGGTAGAGTACTGCCAGAGAAACCGGCTCCGGTGGATAATTGCTTGCGATGCCAATGCGCATCACACGGTCTGGGGAGCAGCAACATCAACAAAGAGGTGAGTACCTTCTTGAGTACATAATTAGTAATAACATAGGTTTACTAAATCAGGGCAGCGAGCCCACATTTATCAATGCAATTAGAGAGGAAGTCCTCGACCTAACTCTCTGTAGTCTGAATATGTTGTCCGCTGTCTCAAACTGGCACGTTGCGAATGAGATCACTATGTCAGATCACCAGCACATTAGATTTGATTTAGGAGGTGTTTTGCAATGTAGCCTAGTTACTAGAAATCCCAAAACACAAACTGGGATCTTTTCTGTTTTGAACTTGAGCAATCCAGAGACTGCTCCACCCGTCCGATACTAACAATAGACGAGTTAGAGCGTGAGGCTACTGTGCTTCATACAAACATTGAATCAGCATATCACGTCAGCTGCGAACAAAAGTTCGTAAGATCAGTCGAGCTGTTCCCTGGTGGAACAAGAGCCTTGACGATCTTAAACAAGCTGCGCGAAGGCTCTTCAATAAGGCGAGAAAAGGGAAGGTCACTTGGGATTCCTACAAATCCGCCTTAACGCTGTATAACAAAGAGCTGAGAAGGTCAAAACGGGCTACGTGGCGCCAACACTGCGGGCAGATTTCAACTCTCCCGGAAGCTGTCAGGCTACAAAAGCCCTCTCCAAAGACCACTCAAACGGCATCTGTACGCTGAAAAGCCAGATGGAACCCACACAAACAACCCAAAGGAAACGAGTAGTCTACTCCTATCTACTCACTTTCCTGGGTGCGTGGCCATGGAGCAACCCATCTCAGAAAGTGTGGCACCAACCTACCTCTCTGAGATTGGAGAGTGCCCACACCTGCGCGTGGCTACTGTGGCAGACTCCAATGGGGCTAAAAGAAGGGAACCCCCCTATCTATCAGAACGTATTGGAAACATGCCCTTTAGACTGTTTCATCAAAATAGCGTACAATGAGCCATACAAAGTTTTAGCCCATACAAATCCCCCTGGACCAGATGGAATTTATCCATGCCTATTGCAGCGGGACTGCACCAATTTGCACTCCCCTTGGTCCGTCTATTCCGAGCTAGTCTCGTGCTTGGACACATACCAAGCAAATGGGCTAAAGTAAAAGTTGTGTTTATTCCAAAGGTAGGGAAGAAAGATTCCCAACTGCCTAAATCGTATAGACCAATTAGTCTTAGCTCCTTCCTTCTTAAAACTATGGAAAAGATAATTGACCAGCACATCAGGAAGTGAACCTCAAGCATCTTCCCTACATAAGTACCAATATGCGTACCAAACTGGTAAATCAACTGAGACTGCCATCCATTGCCTTACAACAGTCATTGAAAAGGCCATTGGCTCTCAACAAATAGCACTAGGTGCCTTTCTCGACATCTCAGGAGCTTTTGACAACACGTCTTACGATGCAATCCGTGCCTCTTTTGTACGTAAAAATGTCGCCACACCCATTATTAGGTGGATTCTGGAAATGCTCAAATCCAGAATCATAACTGTAGACCTAGGAGGAACCATGACCTCAATCACAGCCACAAGGGATGCCCTCAAGGGGAGTACTCTCTCCTCTCCTGTGGACTCTGGTCATAGACGAGCTACTGTTTGAGCTCAACAACCTAGGGTTCCCCACTCAGGGCTACGCTGACGATCTAGTCATCTATATAGTGGGCTGGCATGAGCAAACCATCTCGGACCGCATGCAGCAAGCCCTCAATATAGGCCAATAGATGGTGTCAGGATAAAGGACTATCCATAAACCCGTCTAAAACTGTTCTAGTTCCATTTACCAGGAAAAGGTCTCTCTCTGACAAGAACGTCCCTAAATGGATCAACCATTGACTTTTCGGTTGAAGCTAACTACCTGGGAGTTATACTTGACTCCAAGCTCAACTGGAACGCACACCTTAAAGATACCATTAACAAAGCCACTGAGCATATTTTGCGTTGCAATAGGCTTTTCGGTAGAACATGGGGCCTGAGTCCCAAAATGATCTACTGGTCTTATAACACTGTGGTAAAACCGATCATAACCTATGCATCTCTTGCTTGGTGGACGAAATCTACCCAGAAGACAGCTGCGGCTGCACTTGCCAAAATACAACGACTGGTCTGCATAGGCATCACTGGAGCCATCCGGACATGCCCCACTGCAGCACTTGGAGTTATAACTGGCATTCCCCTCTACCCATCGCCCTGAAAAGGAGGCCTGCCTGGGGCACTTCGCCTCCAAAACATCACCGATATAAAAGTGGTGATCTAACTGGGCATCTACGGGTACTCGAACCCTAATAAACGAACCCATTCTGCGTATAACTGACGAGCAGAAACCAAAACTTGTTTTCCACAGAAACTTCTCTGCAGTCCTGTACGACTAGACACGACTGGACAACAAAATCAATATCTCTGCCCAGTGGATCACAAACGTGGTACACTGACGGATCGAAATTGGAAAACGGCGACACCGGGGCTGGTATTTTCGGACCAAGGTTCAACAAATCCATAGCCATGGGAAAGTCCCCAACCATCTTCCAAGCAGAGATACACGCCATAGAAATCTGTGCTCGTGAATGCCTTCGCAGGAATATGCAAGGCGCACGGATTTACATCTTCTCTGACAGTCAGGCGGCGCTCATGGCGCTGAGATCTTTACGATCACCTCAGACTTGTAGAAAACTGTTTCCTGCGGCTGAACGCCCTTGCCTCCAAAACACCTTAACGGTGGGCTGGGTGCCAGGGCATGAAGGCCATATAGGAAACGAGGTGGCAGACTCCTAGCAAAACGCGGGCGATGACACCACTAATCGGCCCTGAACCATTCTGTGGACTTTCGAAAGGACGCAAAAGGGAACTGGTCAGGAAATGGGAGGAAAAGGAGATAAGTCGTCACTGGACCGACAGTGCAGGGCTGAGACAAGCCAAACAATTCCTCGTCCCCAGATGTCGCGATCCAAACGCATCATCAATCTAAAAAGAGTGAGATTCGCACTCTAACAGGCTACCTAACAGGTCACTGCAACCTAAGGTATCACCTTAAGAAATTAAAACTTTCAGAAATCGACACATGTAGATTCTGTGAGCTGGAGCCAGAAACATCAGAACATGTCTTATGTGAATGCCCCTCACTAATCAGACGTCGACTTCAACAACTAGGAGGTGAACTTATCCCCTACAGGATTTGGGAAGTGATAGACCTCTCCAAAGTGCTCTCCTTTATCAGAAGCCTAGGAATAGAGGCTCTACCTTAATCCTACAGGCCGGCACAAAAGACCTAACATCTGGTCGCGGTGCAATAAGGCCATAGTAATAATAATAATAATAATAGACACAAACAGAAAACTGTTTGAGATGTGTTGCGTTTTCATCAAAATCTGGAAAAGGAAAGGGAATGTTGAATAGTATTCCTAAAGGAAATTCTCCATTTGAAGTAATCCACATTGATCATTATGGACCAGTGGATTCTGGAAGATCGATGAAACATCTTTTTCTAGTGATAGATGGCTTTACTAAATTCGTAAAGAAGTTATGATAGTGTTAAGAGATTGTTTTAGATCATATAGCAGGCCAACGTGCATTGTTTTTGACAGCCGGAAGACTTTGGAAAATTTATGGATGAATTCAATATTAAGCGTCAAAATTGTAATTGGTTCACCCCAAGCGAACAATTGGAGAGAGTTAATCGTATCTATGGGCCAATGATAGCGAAGTTAGTAAATTCAGAAAAAGGATTGGAAAAGGATACAGATATAGAAGATGTAGAATATTGTTTAAATAATACAATACAAAGAAGTAATGGGCAAATGTCAAGCAAGATGTTATTTGGGGTGGAACAAAAGGGAAAGTTTTTTTTTTTTTTTTTTTTGTGCTTATTATAGTGATTTATTACTGTGTCGATACACACAGTGTAATATTGTTTACTGTTACTGTAATGTAGTAAATTTTACAATAGTGTAGTTTGGTGTTCGATGGATATTAAAGAGATTGTGTGGGAGTAGAAGAGTGTTTTGGGTTAAAATTAGTGGAGTAATTTAGCTTTATGTGGAGTTTAAAAATTCTGTGTGGTAGGTCGATGGGATGTGTTCTTTTGAGTCTTCTTCTGCGTCTGTGTTCTGTGAGTCTTCTGGCCAAGATATTCGGGTGGTTCGTAAGTTTTGAGGTAAGTTTCAGCTTGTGAGTTGATTACATCTCCAACTAGAGGGACATGGAGGTCCCTAGCCAGGTCAACATTTCAGAATGTACCATTCGGCTCCAGAGAGTGTGCGTAGTGTCTTGCTTTGGAAGATTCTGATATGGTTAAGGTTGCTTTTGGCTGCAATTCCATATACTTGAATTCCATATCTCCATGTGGGGCGAGTATGGTTTTGTAGATTTTGATTTTGTTTGACAGGCTTAGGTGGTTATTAGGTTTTAAGAGCCAAGATAACTTCATGGCCTTGGCTTCTAGTGTGTTTTGACGAGTTTTATGTGCTTTGCTAGTGTTAGTCTAGTGTCGAGGTCACACCCAGGTACTTGTGATCCTTCTTCTGGTCAGGAGCTCTCCATGTAGAATATTCCTGGGCAGGTGTCCTTCTAAGTGTGTGAGTTACAACTGCACACTTTGAAGGATTACAGATATGTTCCATCGACATGCCCAGTTTTCAAATTTCTTCAGGTATGCCTGGAGCCTGTCAGTGGCAGTGTAAATACAAGAGGATCTGCACACTGCCGCTGTGTCGTCCACAAAAGTAGCCAGCATAAGGTTCCGAGAGTGTACTGGTGGCTTCGGCATGTCGTGAGTGAAAGGCTGTACAGTGTAGGTCCAAGAACACTACCCTGTGGTACACCTGCTCTAATCCGCCTTTCAGAGACATCGTTCCATCCTGGATAACTCTGAAAGTCCTGTCAGACAGGAACGACTTAAGTGTGTCATACAGCTGTGGGTTGAGCAGTGTCTTCAGTTTGGATAGAAGGCCGTCGTGCCATACCCTGTCGAACGCTTGCTGTATATCCAGGTATGCAGCAACGGCATACTGCTTATATGGAAACCATCCAGTATGAATTCCGTCACTCTGTGCAGTTGCTCAGGGGTGCCATGTCTGAGCCTGAAGCCAAACTGGAAGTTTGGGATGGCACGCTTTACCATCGGTGTCTGCAGTACCCTTCTTAGAATGCAGCGTTCAAACAGCTTGCCAAAGGTGGTGAGGAGACTGATGGGGCGGTAGCTATTGAGGTCTCCCGGGGTTTGCCAGGTTTCAAGACCATGACTATCCTAGCGTTTCTCAGGCCTTAGGATAGTAACCGAGTCTCAAGGCAGAATTAAAAATAAGCACGAGGTATAACAGTGCTCTGAGAGGCAGGGCTTTTGTAACTCGGTTATCGATCGAGTCTTCTCCCGGAGCCTTTTGATTTTCAATCCCCAATATCCTTTTAACCTCCGGCAAGGTTACAGGTGCCACTGGGAGCTCCATCTGATGCGTCCTATCGAGGGTTTCTGCCACAAGCTGCACTCTTCTAGCAGAGGAAGTGTTGAACGGAGTAAACCTGCTCTCCAGGTCTTCAGCAAAGGTTTCTACACGGTCCAGAGTGGATTTTGCCCATGTGCCATCAGCCTTCTTTAGAGGATACTTAGGCGTAGCTTGCCTCTTGTATGCTCCGGTAAGCTTCCAGAGAGCGAAGTTGGAGCTTGCATCAGTTGTCGCGTTCTCTAATAACCGGTCTGTTGCTTCAGCTTTAAGTAGCGATAGCTTCTTCCTCACTCTGTTGGATATCCTACGGAACATCCTATCTATCCTAAGGTCATTCGTGCGGATAAACTCACGTCTGAGTCTTTTCTTGAGTAGCAGCAGACCCTCAAGTTATTATTGATGAATGAAAAGAGAAATTAGAAGAATTAAATAAAATAAAGGATGTTACGAAATTAGAAGAAATTAGGAATAAAGGATCAGAGAGTCAGAAAAAGTAACAAAATGATAATGAAAGAAGGTATAATGAAGGTAGAAAAGATAGTAAGAAATACAAAGAAGGAGACTACATAATGGTTAAGAACTTTGATAAAACAGTGGGAGTGGCAAGGAAGCTTATACCAAAACACAAGGGTCCTTACGTGATAGACAAAGTTTGAGGAAATTATAGGTTTTTAATAAAAGATGTTGGGTTCAAAGCTAACATGTAATCCCTATCAAGGTATCTGGAGTAGTCAGAATATTAGGCATTGGATAGGACAAAAATCATGAACATGCAAAGCATAATTGTAAAGAAAAAATGTTAATATTAAACGAATATAGTCCCCATAAGTCAGGGGATCTCAAAATGTCAGAATGCCCGAATTGTAGCAGGGTGGCATACTTATATACTTACATACATACTTATATAGTTACTTACCTACTTATTTAAGTACTTATAATTACATGTTATCTATAATTACTTAATACATATACTTAATTAATAGTTAAGATAAATATAGACACATTGTGCAATACTATAATGTTAAGATAACAAAGCTAAAAAGTTAAGTCGCTCCCTTGACTCTTTCTCTCTCTCACTCATCGCTGTCGGGACATCAACGGGCTTGATGCCGATCACAGAGAGAGCGAGCACTCAGTCGAGCGCAGCCAGTAATTAAGAACAGAAGTGATATAAGAAGTGAAATAATAAAATGAATAAAACCACTGTGTTTCGTCTACAATAGGAACCTACTACATATGATATGATGATTAAACGTTTAAACAGGAACTTCAAATTGGAAACCAAATTAATTTTTTACCACAATTTCTCCTTTTAGCTACAGTCGAGTAAGCATGACGATCGCCGAAGGATCTACAGCTATGGTTGTAGCCTAGTGGCCTGCGTGGATGGAGTATTCTGCTTTTTCAAGATCGGAAGAGGTTAAAATCCTCACAAAATCCCAAATAATATTTTTATACCCGGTACCCCAAGGGTACAACTTCGTGCAAACCAAGAATGTACCTTACAGTACTGGAGGTGTCGATTGGCCTTTCCTAAACTACCGAACTAGTTCGTGTGTTCGTTGACTGACCCTATGGTAAACGAACGCCGAACATCCTATAACCCTATGGTAAACGAACGCTAAACCATCTTGCACATGGGTGGTCCTTAATTTAACCTAAGGGTATGGGTACTTCCTTGACTGACCCTATGGTAAATGAACGCCGAACCACATATAACCCTATGGTAAACTAACGTCGAACCACTTAATATATGGGTACTTCCTGGACTGACCCTATAGCAAACGAACGCGGAACCACAAAGTAAATTTGAGATTTCGATGCTTTTGTCTGATTTTGCCTGTGTGGAGCGTTGGGTAGTATGCTGGACTATGAATCTGATGGTCCCGAGTTCGAGTCCGAGTTGTAACCATTGTGTTTAGAAATGTTTTGAGTATTCTTAATAGAATTTATTTATCATAAATACATACATTTAACTTTATGATATTAACTTACAAAAGCTATGTCAACAAAAAAAAAATAAATGTTGATGTCATGTAAGGCGGACATTTTATACAAAAGTCGAAGTCGAACAAATATATTGACTAGGGTTAGTAAAGTAATTACTCGTCTTCCCTTGGATGTAGTCTTACTACTACCTATAAACTAGAGTGCAGTACTGTAGGGTATGTAACAGGCAGAGACACATCTAACCCCATAGAATATAAATATTCTCGACCAGCATCACCAGCCGAGTCGATTTAGCAATGTCCGTCTGTACGTCTGTCCGTTCGTCCGTATGAGTTAACAGATCTCAAGAGACTTTAAAAGCTAGAGCTGCAAAAAAAAATATATTTTTTTAACCTAAAAAAAAATTGCAATAAATATTTTTATCGTATAATGTTTTTTACTAACATTATAACTTCTAACAATACCTTATACCATTTTTTTTGATTCAGGGCTCCGCTGATTTAAGTTTTTTTGTTTTTCTTTTCATAATTATATTATTTATTCGAAAATCAAGTTCTTACTTTGACCTTATTTTTATACCCTTGCAGAGGGTATTTGCAACGCAGTGAAGGAGGCATCTCCGACCCCATAAGGTATATATATTCTTGATCAGAATCACCAGCCGAGTCGATCTAGCCATGTCCGTCTGTCTGTCCGTCTGTCTGTCCGTCTGTCTGTCTGTCGGTTTCTACGCGAACTAGTCTCTCAGTTTTTATGCTATCGGGCTGAAATTTTCAGCATAGACTTACTTCTTTAGCACGCAGTATGTAACTCGGACCGGTCAAAATTGGACCACTATATCTTATAGCTGCCATTGAAATGATGGCGAAATTATTATATTTGATATTTTCTCAACATTACCAAAATGGATCGATTTTCAATGATCCAATTGCAGACTGCAAGGGTATACAAACTTCGATTTACGGAAGTTAGCTTTCTTTCTTGTTTTTTCTTTTATTACCGGTTAATTATTTTCTCTCTAAAAACATTTTATGTCAAGTTAATTTTTTTTTAATTTAATTTCATTAAATAAAAGAAAACTTTAAAATCGGACGAATATATCCTATAGAAATTTATAGGAATATATCATTGGGAATGATCAACAAATTCAAGGAAAAAAATTATAACTTCGTTGTTTGTTAACATATTTACATCAACACCGAGATATTGCCATTTTTTACTATTTCAGAATTATGGTTTCAATATTATTTTCGGATCGGACAACTATATAATATATCTGTCATAGGAACAATAGGGGTAAACTGTAACTTTTGTAACTTTTATCAATAATATTGTCTAAAATCTCGAAAAGTTTGCAATCTTAGAAGAATGTTTTAAGTTCTATTAAAATTCTTGGTCATTTAGCCAATAATATAACAATATAATACCCCCAACATTATTATATATATTTATTCATAATATTTATCTTCACTATCACTCTCAGAACAATCAAACATATTTTCATGCTGTTCTTTAGGTGTAATTTTTAACAAATCACATTTTAAGACTCTAAAAAAATTAAAGGATCTGAGCTACTCAGCAATTTGCTTTAAACATCCATATTTGAGTTCTCTCGCCTGCAGTTTTCTAAAAATCTTTGAAGTCCTTGTTTCGTGCTTTCTGGACTTCCTCGGTCTATTGTCCAGTTGGAGGAAGTACGCACTATATTATTTCTGGGCCAAAAACTAAAAATTTGATAAGAGAACTTAACCAAAAGCTCATGTCGCCAACCAAAACAAAATTATTTAATTATTTATAATTGATAAGCCGCCTTTACAAGGGATTCATATTGTAGCGGAACTCGACGGGGTTCACTACTTAATGTCCAGCAATAACAAAAAGAAGAGTTATTTTTAGGATTCATTACAAAACAAACAAAAAATAGATAATATAATGCGGTATAGTTTTCATTTTTGTTAAAATATTAAGAAAGGTCAAATTTTATAGTTTTAATCACTTTACTTTGAATTTAACAGTGCGTTTTTAGGAAATCTAACTTTAAAAATGCAAAAAAATTGATATTGTCTTTAGTTTTGCATTCATTCCAAAGCTTTTACTTTAAAAGCATGTTGTGGTAGAACTAAACTCATATTCGTCTTCTTTCAGATTTATATGCAGAATTTAATTATCTTTAAAGTGGCATTAACGTAATTTTGAATATCTAAAAAAAAAAATGTTTAGTTTTGTTGCGATATTTGTTCTATACGCCCCATAGTGGGACGTCCTCTAAACATTTGAGTAAAAAATAAAGTTTCCATATATGCTTCTTCTTTTGAGTTGACAGCACCAAAGCGTATTGTTCAACATGGGCCTAGCAACATTTGCATTTTTTTTTTTTTGATTGTTGCTCAACATGTTGCTAGCAACATTTGTCTTTTTGGCTGTTGCTGAACATGTTCCCTGCTACGTTTGTCCTCATTTGTCAACATTTTCATTTTCAGCCACTGTGCTTTGGGTTCCGGGTATCTTACAGTCGGTCACACTCGACTGTAGCTTTCTAGTTGGTTATTGTTTGTTTAGTAATATTATTATCTATACATGTTCATTTGTATTGGTTGAACAAGTTTATGTTAGGTACAGTTATGCCGCGTATTGCTTCGCACCGATATGTATCGGAAGAGGAGTGAGGTGCACGCGATTGCCGGTCTAGATCTTGTCGGCTAGTGGGTGGGTTCCTAAAACTCCTCCCTCTTCCCGGGATGCAATGTCGGGTTATCATAGTTATCGTAATATAAAGCGTGCTAAAACCTAGAGAAATGTATAGGCCGTACATCTCTCCTTCGACTCGGATTCCCTAGCGGATCTTCCCGGAACGAATACGGGGCATGGCGGCAAAGCATTAGACAAGGCAGCGCATCTCTTACTCCATTACAAACGATTTATCCGTTATTCACGACTTCTGCTCTTCATTCCTCTTACTCATTACACTTACTGCTATCTGCCTAATTGAATCTTAACCTATTGGTAGGAATGATTTACTATTAGGCCAAGCGCACACTAGCAGCTGAAAGCGGAACTTATTGCTGAGATTAAAAGCGAGCTGATAACTTCAAAGCTCCTCGGCGAGCTGAGATTTTTTGTGCACGCTCACCAAACGCTTAAACTGAAGCTGATGCTGATTACAAATAAAACAAGTGAGAAAGCTACAGTCGAGTGGCCGACTCTGAGATACCCGGTACCCAAAGTATTGCTCGTGAAATTAAATATCACACGGACATGAAAAAACAAAAAGTTGACAAATAAAGTCAAATGTTGAGCAACGTTCAAAAAAGACTAATTCTGCAGCTGTACGCAGCTGCATTACGAATTAATACTGCGCTCGAAAGCACGCAACACTTTTTTTCGCTACTGCCACCCAAAAGCTAAGTGCTCAGACACGCGAAATTATTCCTAAGCAGTGCGCTCTCTCCCTCTCTTTCTTAGAAACTTTATTGTTTAATAACTTCTATGTTTATCATCCGATTTTACTCAAATTTTCAGAACACGTCCCCGATTGCCTACTTATTAAGTCCATCTATTTACTTTAAGTCGAAAATCACGCCTATATATAATATACCGTTTTTTATTATTTACGGGGGCGGAAGTGGGCGTGGCCAAATTTTAAAACAAACTTGATCTGGGTGCAACAGATTCCAATGTTGTCACCAAATTGGGTAACTCTAGCTCTTATAGTCTCTGAGATCTGTTGTTTCACACGGACGGACGGACGGACAGACGGACAGACGGACAGACGGACATGGTTAAATCGACTCGGCTGACGATGCTGATCAAGAATATATATACTTTATGGGGTCGGAGATGCCTCCATCTGCCTGTTACATACATTCTCGATTGGCACTAACTTATAATACCCTTGTACCCTATGGGTACCGGGTATAATTACATTAACATCGAAAATCTACTAATTGGGCGCGATCATTCCAATGGCAGCTATGTGTATGTTATAGTGGTTAGATTTGGATAAAATTTTAAGTGTATGTCTATATTCGAACTAAAAGACCATTTACTATTTTTTAATTCGATATCTTAAAAAACAACGAAAATCTGACCATTTGGCCCGATAATTCCTATGGCAGCTATATGATATAGTGAACAGATCTGGCCCGTTCCGACTTATATACTTTCTGCAACAGAAATAAGACTATCTGCCAAGTTTCATTCAGACAGCTTTAAAACTGATAGACTTCACCGTTTATCATTTTGCCTCCCATTTCGAAACACAATTAAAACAGCTCGTCAGCTTGCTGATAAATCAAACTGGTTTGATCGATCAAGCAGAGCTGAAATTAACTTGCAGCTGATTAGCTCAGCTGAACTTTCAGTGTGCGCACTTTCAAGCAAACAGTGCGTTTGTTTTATCGAGCTGAAAGCTCTCAGCAATAAGTTCCGCTTTCAGCTGCTAGTGTGCGCTTGGCCTTACTCTGTATGAATTGAGAAGGAATTTATTTTTATTATCTACCATCAAGCTAGAAACAGCGTGGAAATTATGAGTGGATATTCATGACATAATAACAAATAAGCGGAAAAAATTCAATATTTTTAATAAGTGCTATATAAGTGCATCCAAAACCACATTAATACTTTACAAAACGCGGCAAGAATGTACCGCAGAAATGCGAATCTAGAGCGCGCCGAATACGTATTACTCCGCTTAGGAAATGTAACGGTAAATTAGAGAGACATCCATATTTCAAATTCCTGGTCAGCATATATTGGCTGGTATTATGGTCTGAGAGATATTACACAATGCGAAAGTAATAGATGGCACTATGCGATTGAGATTTGGAAATAGAGGCCACGATCTTGGTCTAGAGGCTTGACAATATAGTGGAGGCTGAGCTCACACACATTAACATCCATTACGGGTAACAATCTTTCAATTACCAACTCACTCCTTTTCCATGTTGAGTGGCGCTTGCTGCTTCTTCTTCTCTTCTTGCGATTTATTTCGGCACGAACAAAAACAGTTGAAAAACTCCGCTACGCCGCCATCTGAATCCGCCGGCTCCCTCTTGGCTCCCCCGTTCCTGGTTTGGCCAATCCCTGCTCGGGACTCCGATGGAGGCCTCCGCCGGGTTGCCAAGAGATTCCTCGGATGCTACTCCCTTGCTGGAGCACCAAACCGTTTCTGACGCCCTCCCGTCGCTCCGGCGATCGGCAGTGCCACTCAAGGCCAGATATAACCACTCGAGCCACAATTCCCGTGCCAACTCCGACTACCGAATACACCAAATTTTCAATCCTCACAGTAACCTCACTTAGGACAACTCACCTAACGCGGCAGAATCGCCCAGCAAGATGAAAATAGGGCCAGAAATGGCCGTGCCACTGACTTGCAGCTCCTTAAGCTGTTTTCCCCTTCACTTGGTTTAAATCACTTTTGCGTTCCAATTGACTTTCTCCCTTCGAATGGGATAGGCCGTAACGCCGGTACAACTCTAAACGTGTGCTACCTTTGGCGATCAAAAATGGAAAGAACATCAACTCCACGCGAATTCGTTCACGCTTGCTAGTTTTCTCGCTCTCTAAGCTCTCTCTGAGAACCATAAGGCCTATTAAGCGTTGGGCAACACTATTCCTTGGAGTCATAATCGATATATAGTTCCTTTCTATAGCTCCCCCGACTTTCGAACCTATTGTTTTTCTCCTGCCGATGTTAAATTTACTTCTGCGTGATAGTTCAATTGACGTGAGCCAATTGATTTCGGCGAAATATATTTTTTACATTTTTTATTGATATAAAAAAAAGTATTAAAAATTATTAATAATAATAAAAAAGGAAAACATTAAAAAGCACACAAAAAGTGATCGTGGCCAATTCTAAAACAAACATGAACGGATTAAAATACTGCCCCCAAATTTGGTAGCTCCAGTTCTAATAACCTCTGTTGTTTCATACGGACAGACGGACATAGCTCAATCGATTTGGCTGGTGTATGTGATCAAAAATATATATACTTTATGGGGTCGACGATGCCTCTTTTTGCATGTTACAAATTTCTCTGCTTGCACGAAGTTTTAATACCCTTGTACCCTATTGCTACTGGGTATAAAAATTATAACTTATACTTTAATATTGGAATGACTTAGCAACCAAGTTCGAAAATTGTTTGAAGAATTTGCTTTTAATCCATTAAGCTATTAAGTTCTCATTCATTAGATTTCTTATTTTATGAAGCCTTATTTTTGGATCTAGTGGCCACAATATTCTTTATTCTCTATTTCCTAGTCTTATACTATTATCGCTATGGCTTCTGTTTCGATTTCGCATCTCATATTGGCATTACTATTATTTTGCCGTTATTTTTGTTAACAGTTCTCGAAATTTTGTACATATATCCTTATAGATTGTCTTTTATCTAAATCGTTCTTACATTTTGTTGTTGGCAGATAACGTCGTCCTTTATTTGGATAAGTTAAGATCCTAGCTGACTTTAAGTCTTAGTCGGCTGACTTAATCCACAAAAATCAAGTCACGGCTTCATGCCATAACACGCAAGATCTTGTCTGAAAATAAATAGCAGGCTTTTAATATACAATTGCTTGTGCTCCTACCAAAATCGTCATCTGTAGACCTCGGATTTTGCATATTTGCATATTTTTAACGGATAAGGATAGATCAATTCTGATTACACAAAAGTTCGTTTCATTGAAAAAAGAGTTGAAAAGGTCGTGCATATTTAAAAATTTTGTGCATATTTGCATAAAATGAATATGCATAGCATACGCTAAATATACATATGCAAAATAAACAAGACATATGCAAAATATGCGAGGTATATGAAAAATATGCAAAATATGCAAAACAAACAAAATATTATGAAACCAAATTAAGGATAATATAAAGGCGACTTAGAAGGTTTTAATCTATATATATAAAAATGGATTGCTGTTCGTTAGTCTCGCTAAAGCTCGAGAACGGCTGGACCGATTTGGCTAATTTTGGTGTTGAATTATTCGTGGAAGTCCAGGGAAGGTTTAAAAGTAAAAAATATGAGTATGCAGCCAATAGCCATTTTCAACAGCCATTTTCTTTTTCACATACATAACTAAAACGGCTGCTTTGATATTATTGTCAGATAATTTTCGTCAAACATTTTCTGTCGTTTGTATAAATGGTGAGTCTAGATCTAGGTTAATCAGGAGAAGTCTAATAAAATAAGAGGGCAACCTAAGGTTTGCATCCCAGTTTAAGCCACGAAGAGCGAAAAGTAAAAAGTTCTTTTGACTGACTCAATGCGTTTGCTCCAAACGTAAGATCAATTTTCTTAAATAAGTGTATAAATTCTTCGTGACGTAGGCGTCATCGAATTCCTTCGACCACCGTTTAATAAATCCAAGCACACCCCTGGCTTTATTCACAATGCACGAAATCTTATATATAAAAATGAATCGCCGTAAGAACCATCCTTGGACTTCAACGAACATTTAAAAAAAAAGAATTGGCCAAACTGGTCCAGGCGTTATTGAGTTTTGCGCTTAGCAACACATTTGCTAAGGATGGTTCTTACGGCGAGAAAAAATCGAATAATAGCAGGGAAAACGCTGAAAACAGCCCATTTTCTTTTTCACATACATAACTAAAACGGCTGCTTTGATATTATTGTCAGGTAATTTTCGTCAAATATTTTCTGTCGTTTTTATAAATGGGGAGTCTAGAACTGTTAAAGTTTACTATATATATGTGCGCGTACTTTCCTCAAGACCAAGACGAGCAAATATAGGAAGGCGAACGGGTAGTACAAATGGGGTATTACAAAGACGATCACGGAGTGCAGATGAAGGTAATGCACGAAATAGATCTGTTGACCCCGTACCTGTAGTGAATCACGAATACGTCGTGCTGTTTTGGCTGAAATGAATAGTGTACGGATACATTGAAATGATGGACGCAATATGTCCGCGACTCTTTCGCGATACTTTCGCGATACTTCCGCGATACTTCCGCAATACTTTCGTGATACTTCCGCGATACTTCCGCGACATTTCCGCGACTCTTCCGCTATGCTTCCGCGATACTTCGAGATACTTCCGCGCTCCTCCGCGATACTTCCGAGCTCCTCCGCGATACTTCCGCGATTCTTCCGCTATACTTCCGCGACTCTTCCGCGATTCTTCCCAGACTCTTCCGCAATACTTTCGCGATACTTTCGCGATACTTTCGCAATACTTTCGCGATACTTTCGCGATACTTCAGCGATACTTCCGCGATACTTCCCCAACTCTTCCGCGATACTTCCGCGATACTTCCCCGACACTTCCGCGATACTTTCGCGATACTTTCGCGATACTTCCGCGATACTTCCCCGACTCTTCTGCGACTCTTCCACGACTCTTCTGCGATTCTTCCGCTACCCTTCCGCAATACTTCCGCGATACTTTCGCGATACTTCCTTGATACTTCCGCAATACTTTCGTGATACTTCCGCGACCCTTCCCCGACTCTTCCGCGATACTTCAGCTATACTTTCGCGATACTTCCCGACTCTTCCGCGATACTTTCGCGACTCTTCCGCGACTCTGCCACGACTCTTCAGTGATTCTTCCGTGATACTTCCCGCGACTCCGAGGGGGGAAAATCTTTTTTTACATACAGTGCCACCTCTGATACATAGCATGCGGTGCGTGATACATTGTTTGACATCTACTCATTGTTCTCTGATCAGTTAATATTATGTGACAAACCGGTATTGTGTTCACCGTGAAATTGTGAAAAATAATTTAAAAATAAGTTATTCGTTTCCTAACATTTCAATTGGAAACCAACAAATTAATCACGTATATTGTTCAAATTTGTATTCAGTTTCAACAGCAGGCATTTGTCTTTAAGGTGGTAAGTTGAACTATGTAAATTATGTGTATCGAGCATATGAAATTAAATTCACCACGCAGTCCATAGTCCAAAATGCCTAAAGGACGACGTGCGAACATCGGCCGCCGCACAAGACATGCAAGTCAGCAACAAGTGTATTCACAGAACTTAAGCGAAGAAAGGCAAAAAATAATAAGAGAAAATGCCCGATTGGGACAACGCGTGAGGACACGAAGTTCATTGGCATCATACAATCGCTTGAAATTCCAGTATGATCACACTGCGAACTACAGTGATAAGCAAATTTAGATACTTGGCCAATGACGACTGTATGCCGATATTTCAAAGTTCAAAAGAGAAACGGATGGATTGTGCTGCGCAAGTGGAAAAGTCAAACTGGATCCATTACTTACACCACCACAGCCACTGAAACCATTGTTCGATGGAACTGATCCCGATTCCATCCATTTTCTTCAACATATCCTTGAATACAATAACTGCTTTCGCAAAATTTCCTTTGGAGCTAATATCAGTCGAGAAGGCGGCTTCATGCCGACTTGCAAGGTAAAAGATACAACAACAAAATCTTACATTTACATGGTTGAATGGTGCTAACACCAGATGAACCAGATGATCAATTTCTGCAAATATATTTCATTTGGTAAATGGTGGATCAGCTGAATGTGCGGTGCAACAGACGAATTATTGAACAGTTGGAAGCATTTTTTCACGTTAATAATGCTGTGTTTAATATGTTTAAAACAGCATTAGAACGAATGCCATCGGATACGCAGGAATTAGATTGAAGCAACCATTATTAACGGAAAGTACGCATATGAAAATGTATGTATTCCACGAATACCAATGATTCCGACTGATCTTCCGTTTGACTTCAAACGACTGCAATTTCCAGTTCACCAGTCGCAAGGCAAATCGCTTAGTGTTTACG
Organism: Drosophila triauraria; assembly: GCA_014170255.2. Lineage (NCBI taxonomy): Eukaryota > Metazoa > Arthropoda > Insecta > Diptera > Drosophilidae > Drosophila > Drosophila triauraria. The sequence continues at coordinate 4,611,373 of JABJVT010000007.1, forward strand.
GGATAAATTTAGAAAATCATTGTTTCACACATGGGCAGTTATATGTTGCGTATTCACGAGTTGGGAAACCATCCGCTTTGTTTGTGTTAACGTCAGAACAAAAAACAAAAAATGTGGTTTACCAAAGAGCACTTCAATGAAACTGATAATTTGCGGACACGTATAACGCTTCGATTCAGTATTTACTTTCATTCACTTAGAGAAGTTCAACTAAATAACACTTCACTTTTGTAATCAAAATGAATTCATTACAGTTGTGAAATGAAATAAAGCTTTTCCTTTTCAAATATAAAACAAAAAAAAACAATTTTTCTTCATCTTTTAATCACCAATCGAAATGTTACATAAAACACTTTTCCTTTTGAGATATAAAACAAACAAACTAAAAAAATGTTTTTTCATCTTTTAGTCACCAAACGAAATGTTACATAAAACGAAGCCATCTGGTGGCGAAACGGAGTTCGCCGGGTCAGCTAGTTTTTAATAAATATTAAAATAAATTAAGATAATTTGTATTGCAATAAATAACCATAATTTGTTCTAAACTTTAAAATAAAAGGCTTTGGCGGTTATCTCCGAAATCCATTTTGTACGCCGAAAAACTTCGTTCAACGTCGCAGGGGCAAATTTGTACTTAGTAAGGTTGTGATTTGTAACGGGTTTGATGCCAGAAATATTTTTAACATTGAGATTTGTAATATAATTAATTTTTTTAATAATCTCATAATCTGGATTTCGTTCGAAAATGTCATCAAATTTTTTTCTTAAGTCCCAGGTACATTTTGTTTAATTTTTGAAGCAGAAAATCTGCTTCCTTAAAAAAATTCATGGACATTTCCAGGGACAGACCCTTCGTTTCAAAGGAAGTTTTAATTTCGGCTACTCTTTCCAATTTTGATTTTATTATTATAAAAATACGATTATTTACTCTTTTACCTGCATAATAGATGCAGCATCTTCCCGGATACATGTGTCGAGAACCTAAAAAAAATTGTTTCTTTACCAAAAGCTTAGTACGCAGACACTCAAACAGCGTTTCTAAGCAGTGAGAGAGAGCAAGAGGTCAATAGTCGGGAAAAACTTTTCGATAGCGCTATTTAAAAGGCCGGTACGCAGATGAACGAACAAAATACCAGAAAAATACCAGTTGGCGCGAGGGAAGACTTTTGGTATTTCCAGAGCGGGGTGACGAACAGAATACAAAATTTATTAAAACGACCTGTTCTCAACTATTGGCCTCTCATTCTCTCTTACCGTTTCTTCACAAATTTCAAATATATAAGTTAACTAAGTTAACCGAGCGGCGTCAATGACCGTTCGTTCGACAGCTCGCTCCGGCCAAAACTGCTGACACAGCGCCTGGCCGGATGCTCGTGGATAGCCGGCAGACACAGCATATTTGCGTGGCCGCTATGATTCCAATTTTTGTTAGCTTTAAGTTCAGTTCACTTTTGATTTCCATCGAATAAAGAGCTAAGGCTCATAAAGAGAAACTCCGGCAATCGCCGTTATCCACTTATTAATTTCTTATACCCTGACTGAGTCCCAAGGCCAGCGGGTGGAAAGAGGGCAGTCACCCTCTCAACATAATCGACATATCTCTTCAATCTGGTACCTCTGACGAGCAGCCAGCCGACCCCCAAATCATCACGGACCTGCTGCCACGGACGTGCAGCCAGCGACCTCATTCTCGCCGCGGACTTGGTGACACGGACCATCGGCCAACCGGCTACTTATTGAGGACTGCAGCGAGGGACTCTTCTGCAGCTACCCCGATTCACACAAAATAATAATTGGCGCTCAACGTAAAATACGGATTGCAATAAATTTAGGGAATCATCTATCTGCATTCATTTTGTAAAAAAAATCAAATACACTGCCAGAAAAATTTCTGCAGTTCCATTATTGACATTTCACATTAATTTCGTAAATTTACTCTCATTATTTGATTGACTTTACAATTCTTTTATAATAAATTTAAAATAAAAAAGAAAATAAAATTTCTTAAATCTTATATAATAAATATATTTTAACTAAATATATTATTAATGGTGACATAATGACAATATTACCAAATATTATTGCGTATTGTTTGCATACTATTTTCTTTTTTTCGCAAATAGATAAACCAATATTTTAGTGCAGTCATAAAGAAACAATTACAAACTTTAAATATCCCGACCGAATATCTCGTATTCTCAGCGTTAGCTTCGCAGTCTTGTTGGTTTTATTGTCTCCCAACCCCACATCCGCGAACCCGATACGGTCGCGCATGCATTTGTGTGGCAATTGTTGTTTTTCATTTCCTCGGTTTGCCATAGCGGAGGCTCAGTACCCGCGCACCCCTCACCTTGTCACTGCCTGCAAGGCAACAACTCAGTCTGAACAGCCCCATCCATCGTGGGCAAAACGGCGACTCAGCCCCCGCGTCCCCCTCGACAGGCCAGCTGCCTGCACAAGCATACAGCTTGACCATGCTTTAACTCTTCAGGGCGATTTTGTGATTGCAGACCCTCATGAACAATCCCTTTCAGCAGTATAGGAATAATAAACAAATCTCCAGCGGCTCTGATTCTGAGACTGGTGTAGAAACACCGAAACGTGTACGCGCTAATATTCCCTCAGCTGTAAACATGGCTTTTAATATGGAACAAATGACGGCCACCATACAGGCGGCAGTTGCCCATGCCGTTCAAGAGGCAACCCTGGAGAGCCAGCGTAGGGAAAACGAATTACGCCAAGCCATACAGCAGAAAACCGCCCAGGTTAATGCGGTACAAATCGCTCCCGCCCAAGCGGAAGCCCCTGAAATTAAGGCCTACGAGCCCATAGATATTAAAGATAATGTTAGATGTGACGAGCCCCTGGACGCCGTTAAGTGCCTGCCCGAATTTACGGGAGAACAGGATGCATACGTCTCTTGGCGGCAAGCAGCAGTAGCCGCAAATTATATTTTTCAAAATTATGCGAATAGCTCCCGCCATTATCAGGCAGTCATTATTATTAGGAGTAAAATAAGAGGCCCTGCCAATGCAGTGCTGTCTTCATTCGGCACTGTGTTGAATTTCGATGCGATCATAGATCGGCTCGATTTTACATACTGTGACAAACGCCAGATCAACGTAATCGAGCAGGAGATGGGCACCCTCAGACAGGGAAGCCTAACACTCTTGCAGTACTATGACGAGGTCGAAAAAAAAACTGACCTTGCTCACCAACAAGGTCACAATGTCGTACGAATTGTCGGCGGCTAGAGTTTTATGTGACAAATTCCGGGATGATGCACTCCGTGTATTTATTTCGGGACTTAGGCGCAACCTCACAGATGTCCTCTTCTCGGCAAAGCCGAAGGACATGCCAACGGCTCTGGCTCTAGCTCAAGAGGTGGAAGCAAACCACGAGAGGTACACGTTTGCGTCGTCGTTTGCAAAGAGTCAGGAGGATAGGAAAGGAAAACAAATCCAAAGACGCAAGAACGCCAGCAAACATCCCAACAGGCATACACGCAAGTAAGTGCTGGAAAAATCCACACTTTACTAAACAGCATAGGGCACAGGTGCACCCTGCTCCACGCGGCGAAGGGCACCGTGGAGGCACTCCGGAACCCATGGAAGTGGATCCATCACTGTCTAGAATGTTGAAACCATCACAGGCCCCGGCATACCAGAATAGGAAGCCGGCGGCGTCTGACAAAACGCAACCACAAAAAAGGCAAAGGGTAAATCACATTGCCCAGAGCACTGAAAAACTGGTGATACGTACACCACAGCGGCGTCTAGCGCGGCTCAAAATTGATGATGACGCCATCACAGAATACGATTCGGATGCCATCAATTTTTAGGGTAAATCCTGCTACCCGTCCTCAGACGGAGAGTAGCGGGACTTCCATGAAATTCCTTATAGACACGGGCGCTTCTAAAACTTTATTAGACCTTACAAGGGCTAAAAGGCGTCCGTCCAGTAGAAGCCCTTTCAATATTATTTCAATCCATGGCACAACACAAATAACACAGAAATGCCTTGTCTCAATTTTCAATATAAAAGCAACGTTCTTTATTCTATCGGACCTATCAACGTTCGATGGGATAATCGGTCTCGACCTGTTAACACAGGCTGGGGCATCGCTTTGCTTAAAATCTGGGAGTCTTAAATGGGGAACGGAAGTCGAAGAAATTTCCTTTCATACCTGTGCTGATGTCAATTTTACTAACGTAGATTGCTCTGACGCACCCCCGGTAATCAAAGATGCCTTTATAAAAATGCTTAAAAGCAGAAAAAGGGCATTTGCGGACCCCAATGAGGCACTACCGTACAACACTTCGGTAGTAGCCACAATAAGAACAATAGATGAAGAACCCATTTATGCAAAACTGTAACCGTACCCCATGGGGGCGGCCGATTTTGTTAACAAGGAAATCCAAAATCTATTGGACAACGGCATAATCCAGAAATCCGTGTCTCCGTACAACAACCCAATATGGGTAGTGGACAAAAGGGCACTGATGAAATGGGCAACAAAACATGCGACTAGTAATTGATTTTCGCAAGCTAAATGAAAGAACGGTACCCGACAAATACCCCATGCCAAACATTTCCATGATATTGGGAAACCTAGGCAGGGCCAAATATTTTACAACATTGGACCTTAAGTCAGGATACCACCAGATCATGCTCGCAGAACGTGATCGCGAAAAACTTCCTTTCGGTAAACGGGGAAATATGAATTTCGCAGACTCCCTTTTTTGGTCTGAAAAAATGCTGCCAGCATTTTTCAAAGGGCAATCGACGACATATTGCGAGAGCAAATCGGCAAATTTTGCTACGTATACGTGGATGATATGATTATTTTTTCTGAAAATGAAGAATCACATGTCACACACGTAGATTGGGTTTTAAGGAACCTCTACGAAGCAAACATGAGGGTGTCTGTAGAAAAATCACGCTTCTTTAAAAAGACCGTAGGCTTTTTGGGATTCATAGTCACCTGCAATGGTGCAACAACTGACCCAGAGAAGGTCAAAGCCGTTAAAGACTTCCCGGAACCAAAATCCGTGTTTGAGGTCAGATCATTCCTTGGCCTGGCAAGCTACTATAGATGTTTCATAAAGGATTTTGCGGCAATAGCAAGACCCATTTCGGACATCTTGAAAGGGGAAAACGGAACGGTTAGTAGACATAGGTCACGGAACATTTCGGTCCAGTTCTCTAAGGCGCAGCAACAAGCGTTTCAGAAGCTGCGAAATATCTTGGCATCTGAGGACGTCACGCTAAGATACCCCAAGTATAAAAAGCATTTGATCTAACGACAGATGCATCAGCCTATGGCATTGGCGCGGTATTGTCCCAAGAGGGTCGTCCAATCACAATGATCTCAAGGACATTGAAGGACAGGGAAATAAATTATGCTACAAATGAAAGGGAATTGTTAGCTATTATTTGGGCATTAGCCAAATTACGGCACTATCTGTACGCAGTAAAAGACATAAATATCTTTACTGATCATCAGCCCTTAACCTTTGCGGTCTCGGAGTCGAATCCGAACGCTAAAATCAAGAGGGGGAAGGCGCGCATTGATGAGTCAGGTGCGCGTATTTTTATAAGCCTGGCAAAGAGAACTTATCGCGGACGCGCTTTCCAGACAACAACTCAATGCCATGGAAGAGCAGGAAGCTGAATCATGCATAGACACGATACACAGCGAACTCTCCTGACCCACACCATCGATTCTACGGACAAACCGCTGAATTGCTTCCAGAACCAATTAGTTCTCGAAGAGGCGCGCTCCCCATCGAAACGCAGCTTCATACTGTTTGGGAACAAAAGGCGTCACTTAGTTAGCTTCTCGTGCAAAGAATCATTGCTCAGAGAAATCGCAGATATTATCGTTCCCAATGGCGTAAACGCCATCCATTGTGACCTACACACGTTGGCCATGGTACAGGACCAGCTGGTGCGACAATTTCCAGCAACAAAATTTTGGTACTGCAAAATCAAGTAACAGACATTTTCGCAGTTGCTGAGAGGCGGGAAATTATCACAGCTGAGCATAATAGGGCCCATAGATCGGCCCAGGAGAATGTGAAGCAAGTGCTCTCCGAGTACTACTTCCCGAAGATGGCAAAATTGGCCAGCGAAATCGTCTCAAACTGTAAGACATGCGCGAGAGCCAAATATGACAGACATCCAAAAACAGGAACTCGGCGAAACACCAGTCCCATCGCAGGTGGGGAAATGCTGCACATAGACATTTTCTCTACAGACAGGAAATACTTCCTCACATGCATAGACAAGTTTTCAAAATTTGCAATGGTCCAACCGATTCTCTCTAGAACAATAGAGGATCTCAAACCGGCCCTATTACAACTCTTGAACGTTTTCCCCAAAGCTAAGGTCATCTATTGCGACAATGAACCGTCATTGAATTCGCACACTATTTTGACCATGCTGGAAAACAACTTCGGCGTTAGCGTCTCGAATGCGCCGCCCTCCACAGCGTCTCGAACGGACAAGTGGAACGCTTCCACAGCACTCTGGTGGAACTTGCCAGATGCCTCAAAATCGACAAAGGCATCAGCGACACTGTAGAGTTGATTTTACTGGCCACGACAAAATACAACAAATCTATCCATTCGGTCATCGGTAAGAGGCCCGCCGACGTGGCAGTCACTCAATCGAATGACCCACAGTGCGATATAGAGGGTAGAATAAGGCATGCCCAGGACAAGCTAAGAAGCAGGGAAAATGCCTCCCGGCAGAACAGAAGATTCAATGCCGGCGACAAAGTCCTAGTAAAATCCAACAGGAGACTAGGAAACAAGCTTTCGCCGTTATGCGAAGAAAAAACGGTGGAAGCGGACTTGGGGACCACAGTCCTCATTAAGGGGAGGATGGTCCACAAAGACAACCTTGGTAGGCCAAGCATAACCATGTTATCGCTCGCCTGATAATTTTTCATTTTTCATTACTTTTATCCCTAGCCACTTGGCGTAAGCTTTTCATTACCATTATTTTTAATCATACTGCTTTTTCTGTGCTTTGGTGGTGGGTTAACCCGTCTTTAACAAACAATACAGTATATCCGAATTACAGATTTACAATCATACCCCTGCTATTCTTCTTGACCGTAGCTTCGACGCACATAACAGACTACTCGAAAGCCAAATACATTTCCATCGTTGATGGTCGAATTTTGGTATGGGAAGAGTTCGCATTTGTAAGACACTCAGCGAATCTCTCGGAGTATAGGCGCGTGGTGGAAGGGACAGACGGAATGACCGACAGGTTCCCACAATCGCATATGCAAAAACTTTTGAGCGTTGATACCGCCCACTTGCGTGACCTGCTCGAGTCATTAAGCATTCACCATAGAGTAGCCAGGAGTTTAGACTTCCTTGGTAAAGCCTTAAAGGTAGTGGCGGGAACGCCGGACGCCGAGGATTTTGAAAAATTTAAATTCAACGAATTTCTACTAATTGATACAAACAATAGGCAATTAAATATTAATACCAAAGTCCAAGACCAAATCAATAAAATATCCACTACTGTCAATCAACTTCTGAGGTCGGCTAAGGAATCCCAAATTGATACGGGACACCTATACGAGATGTTACTAACTCGTAATAGGATGATGGTAATGGAGCTGCACAATTTGATACTTGCAGTTGCCCTTGCGAAAATTAATGTCGTTAGCCCTAGCATACTAGATCATGCAGACCTAGAAAGTGTGTGGATGGAAGAGCCCACGGAGACCGCCATCAAAGATGTTTTGTCTGTAGAGTCCGTGAAAGTTTTACAATCCACCAACATCTTACATTTTGTTATTAAATTTCCTAAAATTAAGTCAGCCTGCAACAAAATAACCGTTTTTCGTGTGTCACATCATGGCACCATTCTCAGGCTGGAAGATAATATAATAGCGGAATGCAATGGGGAGATCCGCACGGTGAAAAACTGCTCCATAACACCAGGGGCCACCTTTTGCCAACTGGCGCTAAGAAGTTCGTGCGCCCAGGAGCTCCACGCTGGAGGCACTGCGCACTGCGAAATTCAGCAAAGTGACTTGCATCCCGTTACTTACGTTGACGATGGAATTGTCATTGTAAATGATCGCCCGGCTCGTGTGAGAGTGGACAATGGTACTTACGTCCACGTACGGGGTACCTACCTCATCACCTTCATTGAGAGTACCACAGTCAACGAAACCCGATTTGTCAACCATGACATAGCCCAGAAAAGGGCTCCGGGAGTAGCCAGCTCGCCTTCTCTGAACGTCACTATGGAACGAAACATCCTTAGCCTTCCATACCTTCATCGATTAAGTGAACGTAATTTGGAACATATCAAACGATTCGGAGAGGAGGTCAACGACTATCGCTTATATCAGATAATGCTAATTGCAGGAGCAATATGCTGTGCGTTGATCTGCATCGGATTAACCTATCGGCGATTCACCCAGGCCAGAAGAACTACGGCCCAGCTAAAAGAGATGATCGCCAGACTAGGGTCAGCCGAGGGCGGCCTCATTCCTGAGGGGGGAGTAGTTAACTAAGTTAACCCAGCGGCGGCAATGACCGTTCGTTCGACAGCTCGCTCCGGCCAAAACTGCTGACACAGCGCCTGGCCGGATGCTCGTGCATAGCCGGCAGACACAGCATATTTTTGCGTGGCCGCTATGATTCCAATTTTTGTTAGCTTTAAGTTCAGTTCACTTTTGATTTCCATCGAATAAAGAGCTAAGGCTCATAAAGAGAAACTCCGGCAATCGCCGTTATCCACTTATTAATTTCTTATACCCTGACTGAGTCCCAAGGCCAGCGGGTGGAAAGAGGGCAGTCACCCTCTCAACATAATCGACATATCTCTTCAATCTGGTACCTCTGACGAGCAGCCAGCCTACCCCCAAGTCATCACGGACCTGCTGCCACGGACGTGCAGCCAGCGACCTCATTCTCGCCGCGGACCCCGCCAAGAACTATAATTTACACAAAATCTGAGTCCAGGAGTTTAGAAGAGATAAAGTTGTAGTAATTAAATTGGTAGAGGAAAATTCAATAATAGGGGATTTGGACAATATAAAATATTTGCATAAATAAAGGTCTGTAAGTAAATAGCTCCCTCGATGTCATATTTGGTTATGACTTTGGTGAGCACGATGAGATCTCACGCTCGGTGGCTAAGATGAAGGCGTCTGAGGCGACGGCCTGCTGCTGAGAGCAGTGTCTGGCTGGACAAATCCTTCATTACCGAGCTGGAGAAGGACATGTACAACGCACCTCCAGCGAAATGCATGCCAGCAAGGATATGGTGTACAATCAGAGTAACTTCGAATCATACCACCAGTAAAATACGAGATGGTGGTGAATTCCATTTGGTACAAACAGCCGGTAAAGAAGCCCTTGACCTCGTTGTCGATCCAGGAAAAAATGTTAGATAACTAGAAGGAGGAAAAAGAGGCGGTTGTACATGATCGAGAGAATCTGGCCCACGGTGTCGGTGGCCATTGAGCGCAGATGAAATATTCCAAAACGAAGCTGTAAATCTGTGCAACTGCCTTGTATTTCGAAAGGATTATATTGTCAACAAACATAAAACAGCTTATTTTAAATACGTATGACCGCATCATATACCTCCCAAAAATGCCGAAGAGCGTTTTAAGAAGCGGTCACACTGGAAAAAGATTAAATCTGTTTGGGGCTGCGAACTGTTCAAGTATCTGCGTACTAAGCTAAACTGACAACGATGTCATATTAAAATTTTTATTTTTTGATTAACTTTGTCTTACCTCCGCTATTCCCTCCATAATATCCGCATAAAATGATGCCGCATGTACCCCATCGGGTTATAATCAGCTCTGGGGGCAAATCTTTATTCATAATTTGTTTATAACGATGTACTCTGATCGGAGCTTTTACAAAGATCTTGTTTACGCATGATATAAAATAATTTGCCAGGGGAAAAAATGTTCTAGCTCACAAATTATATGTAATCCATGTGCGAAACAAGTAACTTGTAACATGTTCGGATAGAAACTATTACAATTTTTGGCAGCATTGATCATCTATGCAGCGGCATTCGTTACGAGCAAAAACACTTTTAGCTCGTTTCCTTGTGGCCACAATAATCCAATGCTGTCATTAACAAATCTAGCAATTGTTGCATTATTAACGATGTCCAATTGTTTGCACGATAATAAAAAACAAGTTTGTAGAATTTGCCACTTATTGTTCTTATTTGTCAGTTTTTTCATCTACCGACAGCTAAACGCATTCGTCTTCGATGCTGTCGCGAATTTTTGGGATTGATTTTTGGTATGCCTTATCCAAATAATACAACAGGTAACATATTTGGATTAGTGAAAATTAGTTAGTTAGTGAAATTTGATTTTGTTTGCGCAACGTTCCGAAATTGTGTCTCTCATACATACATATATACATACATATAGCTGAATATGTGTATAAAAATAACCATGGAAAAAGCAAAACGCAACATTAAGCCTTTTGACGGGGAAAAGTATTCGGTGTGGAAGCTTCAAATATTTGTTAAATTGTGCTTAGCGTAAATACTATATGTATATGTCGACACTATGCACACTTTGAATACATTCATGCGTGAAATATAAATAAAACAAAAATTTGACAACGTAAAATACGTAGTTATTAACTACTTTTTAATTCCATTTTTTTTTTTTGTATTTTAATATTACCCATTCGGGCTATAATCAGTTCTGGTAACAAATCTTTATTCATAATTTGTTTATAGCAATGTACTCTGATCGGAGCTGTAACAAAGATCTTGTTTACGCATGATATAAAATAACTTGCCACGGGAAACAATGTTCTAGGTCACAAATTAAATGTAATCCATGTGCGAAACAAGTAACTTGTAACATGTTCGGATAGAAAATATTACAATTTTTCCCAGCTTTGATCATATACACAGTCAGCATCATCCGTTAAGAGCAAAAACTATTTTTGTTCGTTTTCTTGTGGACACAATAATCGAATGCTGTCATTCACAAATCTAGCAATAGTTTGTGAGGAGTTGTAATTTAAACTCCCCACAAAGCAGTGTATAGGAGATGCACACTGCTAAGGGCAGAAGCAGCGCTGTAAATAACAGCAGCAGCAGCAGCAGACGAGCGGGGCAGGGGGACGGGGAAGATGGTCCCGGTAAAGCTGCCTAGCAACAGGCAGAGAGTTGCGAGGCCGCCAAAAGGAGACGCTGCTAATATAGCGGGACTCTGGCGGACATTGGACTCGGTGGCGTGATCGGCGGCCGTGGACTTTGGCCGGCAAGGAGGAGACGCCGCTAGAGTAACGGGACTTCCGGAGCCTATAAAAGGCGGAGAACGCAGGCGCACAGGAACCAGTACAAGTGCGAGGATTCAAGCAAGTGCGTCAACGGAGCCAGTGAAAGTAACCCAAGTAACCAAGATCAAGAAGCAAAGTCGAGAAGTTTGGAGCTTGAAGTGGCAAGCCTTCCGAGCAGAGACTTCAAAGCTGAGATCTGTCGCGTGCAGAGGTTACGGTCACGGAGTCAAGGAGTCAAGGAATCAAGGAGTCAAGGAGTCAACAGCCCAGGGAACAGCGAGGTCCTGTGGCAAGGACCAATCGAAGAAATCAACGGTCGAGTGGAGTCAAGTTGTGGGAGTTGCGCGCGTGGCTAGGATTTGCCGGGCGATACACCGTGTCGACGATATCCCAGACGAAGGCGCAGAGCGGGCGATAAGGGTGGCAAGGCTTTGCCGGACGATACATCCTGCTAGCTCTGTACTTGAAGCTGCAAAGTGGGCGTTCGGGGTGGCTAGGCTTCGGCCGGGCGATACACCCTGCTAGCTTCGGCAGCAAGACAACCAAGCGGGCACCCGGGAGGAGCAGGACGCAGCGGCAAATTGTATTACAAGTATCCTATTGAAGTGCAATAAACACCTGAATATTAATTTAACCCAAAGCGTTCTCTCTGGGCGGGCAGTCACGTATAATATAAATTTGGTTGGACGAGCACACGATCTCGACTGAGTTGCGAGCTAAACCGACGAAATCAGCTCGTTACAAGTTGCATTATTAACGGCGTCCAATTGTTTGCACGATAATAAAAACGAGTTTATAGAATTTGCCACTTATTGTTCTTGTTTGTCAGTTGTTTCATCTACCGACGGCTAAACGCATTCGTCTTCGATGCTGTCGCGAATTTTTTGCGTTTATTTTGGGAATGCCTTATCCAAATGATTTTCTCTTATAAAACTTTTATATGGTATTTGTTGTCCAGAGTATTTTCTTTAAAAATTATTAAATGTTGGATTCTTAAGTACATTCGATGGTACGTTCGCAGCAACCAATGCTTCACATAAGTCCATATTAAACTTATTTTGCTTAAGTGTGCGCAGTTTCGTCAATGAGGTTTTTCAATGCTTTTGACCTTCGATGAAATTTTTTTTTCGCATGTTATCTAAAAAACTTAAGCCATTAAAACGAATTTAACAAACAAATATTTTAAGTATTAATTTTTTTCATAAGCATAAATACTAAAATTTTACCCTTTTTTCACCAGTTATACAGACACCATTGCCTCCTTCAAATTTAAAGCACTATTCAGGAAGGCTTTAAGCCATTAAACTATTTGACAATAAGTAAATTTCTTAAGGAACTATTGAATTTTTGGGTCTAACGATTTTTCCAAATTTTTTTTTCTTCAAATAACACAAAACTTGTTGGTCCACTTTGCTTGACAACTAGAGCTTCAAAAGCACCTATTTATGTTTATGGCCGATTCGTCGTTGTTAAACTGTAAAAGCATCGACACCTTCGATGATTTTACAGCTCTAGTAATTAAAGATTAATTCCCTCGCATATATTTTGAATATTTTGCATATATTATAAAAAGCATATTTTGCATATTTTGCATACTTTGCATAATTTGCTTTTTAATGCGTAATTATTACATATTTTGCATATTTTTGCATATATTTTGCATATTTTTTGTATGTATTTAATTTTGTTATATTTGAACGATAAATCGCCCATAATTTGAGCCTATTTATTGCGGTGTGTCGTTGAATTCCGACGTGAAAATTATTTGTTGCCCGCACCGCAAGTTGTTGAACGCGTTAATGTTGATGGCCGAGGGGTGTTCTAGTATGTTTTAGTTACCCTTGCTCTCATAAGTGCGTTGGACTTTCTGTTCCGTTAAGAATTTCGCTGTGCTTAGAGGGACATTTAACCATAAACTGGCTGAAAGTAAGTATTATAATTTATATTGGCGGGAATCGAAAGTTGTATTCATTCCCAAAACAGAAAAGGCTCTCACAGTACAGTCAACGTTAGGCCTCTGTGCCTAACGTCCTTTCTCCTTAAAAGCCTACAGAGAAAAATCTTTAGTATATTTAAAGGATACGTCAGTTCGGATCACACCAAAGATAGTTCCCTTACTAAGAGAGTTGAAATCGGCGTGCATATTTTACAAAATTTGGAGCATAACTGCATATGCATAATATATGCAAACAATATGCAAAATATGAAAGACATATGCAAAATATATGAAACAAGAAAGATATTAAACAAGAAAAATATTAAAAAAAAAGAAAGCTAACTTTGGTAAGCCGAAGCTTGTATAATCTTGCAGTCTGCAATTGAATCATAGAAAATCCATTTTGGTAAACTTAATAAAATATCGAAGTTAGTAAATTTGTATAACACTTACTTACACATTTTACATATGATATGTACAATTTTACATTTTTATATAAATCAACCGATCGTTTGTATGGCAGCTATATTGTAGACGAAACACAGTTAGACTCAGGCTTATTCTTTTTAATATTTCACCTTTGTTCATCAAGGACCCTTGTGTTTCCTTGCCACTCACTGTACTATCAAAGTTCTTAACCATTATATACCCTCCTTCTTTGTATTTCGTACCATCTTTTCTACCTTCATTATACCTTCTTTCATTATTATTTTGTAACTTTTTCTGACCCTCTGATCCTTTATTTCTAATTTCTTCTAAGTTCCTAACATCCTCTATTTTATTTAATTCTTTTAAATTTTCTTTTAATTCATCAATAGTCTGTCCTTTTTGTTTCAGCCCAAATAACATCTTGCTTGGCATTTGCCCAATAATTCTTTGTCTTGTATTATTTAAAGAATGTTCTACATCTTTTATAACTGTATCCAAATGCAATCCTTTTTCTAAATCTGATAGTTTCGCTATCATTGGCCCTAAGATACGATTAGCTCTTTCCACTTGTCCGTTCGCTTGGGGTGAAGAAGTTGCAATTTTGACGTGGTTAATATTGAATTCATCCACAAATGTTCCGACGTAAAATAACTACCCCTGTCAGAAACAAGGCACGTTGGCCTACTATATGATCTAAAATAATCTCTTAACGCTACTATAACTTCTTTAGTATTTGTCGTTTTCGTTGTATAAAACCTAATGAATTTAGTAAAGCCATCTATCACTACAAAAAGAATTTTCTTCGATCTTCTAGAATCCACTGGTCTATAATGATCGATGTGGATTATTTCAAAAACAGTAAAACAGTAATCGTCTATCATTTGCTTTCCATTCACTACTCCATTTCTCATATCAAACATTATGTCTTCCGTTTTCTCCAACTTTTGTCTTATCTCTCTAAGCTTTTCGTCCTTATTCTCGCAAATAATCAAGTTATCATCAAAACTATTAGTCTCCACCGCAAATATGCTCGTATTCCTACTTATCGCATCCACATGTCGCACATATTTACCTGCTTTATGGACCAACTCAAAATCATATTCAAGCAACTCTAATGCCCATCTTGGAATCCGAGGATTCAATTCAATTCTGTTTAACGTTAATGTCAACGAATTGAAGTCCGTAACAAATTTAAACCTTTTTCCTTGCACATAAATTCGAGATATTCGTAAATCATAAATGATCGCTAATGTCTCCAACTCAAAACTGTGATATTTTGCTTCGTCTTTTGTCGTAGCTTTAGCGAAAAATATAATAATAGAAAAATATATAATATAAAATATTGGATGTAACCTTTTATCATCCTTTCTTTGCAAAAATACCGCTCCAAATCCTTGAGCACTTGCATCCGTATGTAACTCTATTTCATCTTTGTGATTATATAATCCTAGCACTGGTGCCTCCACTAATTTCTTCTTAAGTATTTCAAAACATTCCAACTCTTTCTCCTCGAAAGCAAATTCCTTATCTTTCTTTAATAATTCATATAACGGTTTTGCAATCGTTGAAAAATCCTTAATAAACCTCCTGAAATGCGAACATAATTCCAAAAAGCTTCTAACTCCATGTACTTTTTCTGATATCGGAAAATCTCGAATGGCTTCTATGCCCTTTTCATTAGCCTGAATTCCATTACTCGTCACTACAAATCCTAAATACTGTACACTTGCTTGCAAAAACTCACATTTGTCCATTCTTAGCTCTAGCTTGTTCCTCTCTAGTCTTTCAAAGACAAAGCACTTCTAAATGTTCCCTTATTCCCTTACTTGCAATCATAATTTCGTCCATGTAAATTATAGCTTTATCTTCTCTAATCATGTCAGCAAAGATTTTATTTATAAACTGTAACGAGCTAATTTTGTCGGTTTGGCTCGCAACTAATATGTGCGGCTAGCTCAGTAGAGATTGTGTGCTCGTCCCACCAAATTTATATTGTGTGATTGGACGCCCAGAGAGAACGCTTTGGGATAATTAATTCTTCGAGTTGTTTATTGCTTCAGTTTGTTATTCGTACTGGAAGCCTCGTTGCTGCGTCCTGATCCTCCACGGTTGCGGCTGCACTCCATCCTAGCAGATCGTTCAGTCGTCTTGCTGGCAAAGGTAGCAGGGTGTATCGCCTGGCCTAAGCCTAGCCACCCCGATCGCTTACTTCGCGACCTAACTACGAAGCTAGCAGAGTGTATCGCCCAGCCTAAGCCTAGCAACTCCGAACGCCTGCTTCGCAGCTTCAAGCACAAAACTAACAGTATGTATCGCCCGGCCTAAGCCTAGCCACCCTTATAGCCCGCTCTGCGCCTTAGCCTGGGATTTCGTCGACACTGTGTATCGCCCGGCCTAAGCCTAGCCACGCGTGCAACTCCCACAGTTTGACGCCACTCGACTGTCGCTTTCCCCGGCTGGTCCTTGCCGCAGGACCTAGCTGTTCCTCGAATTGTTGTTTGCTTAGACTTCCAAAATCTCCTCGACTCCTTGATCGTAACCTCACACGCGACAGATCTCAGCGTTGAAGTCTCTGTTCGGAAGGCTTGCCACTTCAAGCTCCGAACCTTGCTTCTCGATCTTTCGCGGACTCGGTTTATCATCAATTAAAAGTAAAGGAATGGTTGATTATCCTTAATCATTGTCTTATTCAGCTTTCTGTAATCCACACGTAATCTTAAATCTCCTGTTTTCTTTTTCACTAACGCTACCCAGTGGCGCAACCCTGCTACGACCGAATGTGGTTATTCTAAAAGATTCATCGTCGAAGGTACAATCGTAATCTAACTGTAATGGGAAGTTGTTTTTGTTCCTGCCTGTCAAATCTTCGGCAATCGTTCGGCTTATGTTATACTATTTCTGTGTTCGGCACCTCTGTTATACTATTTCTGTGTTCGGCACCTGCGACTGTGTGTGACTTTTTATTTTTAAGTTTCTGTTTCCACGGCTAGTTGCTGGTGTAGTTGTTTTTTCATATATAACATTGTCTTGTCATCTGTCACTTTACTTTTTGCAAGTAAAAGTGTGTGTCGGGTGTATTGTTAAGAGCAATTTATTCAGGTTTTGATAAAGATTTAGTGAGTTTTAAAAGTGTAAAATGTTCAAGAGAGGCTTTAGCAAGCGTAATATAAGGCGGCTGGCCATTGCGCAGAAACGCAGTCTTAAATAGTAAGTAATACGAAGCATTCTGGTTTTTAAATGACTAATTTGGTTTTTTTTTTCTCATAGAATCTATACGATTCTTACATGAATTCTTTACTTTCGAGTATTAAAAATTTCTTAGTAAGATGCTTATTAAATTTATACTTCGAAGTTATAAAATTTATACATTAGAGTATAAAAGTTATATTTTTTTGTATAAAAATCAGCTTTTCGCCGTATATCTAAAAATCGTAAAAAAGTTTATTTATTTCGCTATTATTGCTCGTTTTGACAATAGCTTTATAATCAACGGTTGGTGGTTTCAACATAATGTTATATTATTTTATATATAATATGTCGGAGATGTACAAGGAGAAACAAAATGTAAATGAAACTGTAAATGTAAGAAAGAGAAACAATATAGAACAAAAGAAACTAAGCATAAAGTTATCTGTGAATCCTTTTACTTTCATAATTGCTGAGAGCGAGGATTGAGAACGAGAGAGAGTGTCGTCTCAGCCGAGTGTGGCGCGGTCAAGTGTTGGTTGCCCCTGAGAGTGAGAGAGGAGGACCAAAAGGGAATTGCAAATGAGAGAGCGAAAGAGGAAAAGGGATGGGCAATTGGACAATGCAGTGCCGTGAGAAGCGGGCAGAAGGAAGCCAAGTTCAGTTTGCCCTGGGATCTGAAACAGAGAATTGCTCGTAGTTGACCGCGACTCACTGCGCAACAGTAACAATATGCAAGAAGAAGAGCAGCAAATGTGTCAGCCCCTGACATATACATAGGCGAACTAAATGACAAATAAACACAAGAAAACATAAACTGAAAAATTTGCCTTACACAGGGCTCGAACTCTCAACCTAATGCACGGCAGGCGAACGTCTTACCAGATCAGCCAATCGGCATAACATAAAAAAACGTCATTTGCGGGGCGAGGAACATTAACTGTACAAAAATCTATTTATAGATTCACCAAGACTTGACAAAAATCCCTAACGCGACAAACAGAATAGCACTAAATTCCTGCCACATGTTATTGAATTTTCGATGTAGGTTCGTATAAAAGTGATACTCGAAAATATACAATTTAAACTATTGAGTATAAAAGCTATACTAAGTAAAGAAGATGGGTTTAACGAAAGATGCTACATCCAATCGGGGTGCATTTAAGGTCAGCAAAGGTCGCATCGCAAACAAGAAATTCGATGAAAAAGCAAACAAAAATAAAATAATTCCATATCCTAAGAAGATCCATTTAAGTTATTTTTAGAATTTTTAGTTTAAATTATGAGCCCAAGGCGAATTTTTTATTTTATGCTTTGGTTTATAATTTGTTTATTGAATTATTATGAATAAATTTGTAAATACTTTTATAAGTTTTGTTCTTCTGTTTAGTTTTAATTAAGGGGGGAGTACACTTTGATTTTTCAAAAAAATGTATTTTTTTTTTTTTTTGGCTTAAAATGTTCCTTGGGATGTATACTTTAATTTAGAAAAGACTCCAAGTCCGCCAGAATATTCCTTACCGCTTTACGAAGCGATTTCCTAAAACATGTACCGTACATGTACATGTAAAACATGTATCTTTAAACGCGTTTATCTCGAAACGGGGCTTTTCAAACTGGCGTGGGAAATAACTCTAACCAGTTATTATTAAATTTGGATATCGCCTAGGTTTTCTTGTTTAGAATTAAATTCTGCTTAGAAATACGTATCCACATTTTCGATTTTGTCAAAATGGATTTTTAATCCACGATTTTGTAAGCATTTTAGGGTTAAAATGGACTTTTTTTCCTAAGGCCACAACTTTTGAAAACAATTAATTTAAAAAATCGGAATACGTATTTCTAACCCGAATTTCATTACTTATCAGGATTTTGTTCGATTTATGTTCCAGGATCACATGGGAAGGAGTATTTTCCCACGCCGTTTTCCGACTTCCGCGCGAGGACGCCCGCGCGACCTGGTGCACCGGCCACGGGGGGACGCCAATCGAGTTCAAAAAAATACGAATTGTAGTTCGAAGGATGAGTAATAAATGGGTTATAACATATTTGCCCTTTCTGAGTGTTTTATTGCTTAAAAAAATTAACGAAAATGCCTTACTTTTTGGACGTTCAAAGTGTACTCCCCCCTTAAAAATGAATATATATAAAATGTTGAAAAAAACAGTGTGCGGAATATCTTTTATTTTGCCAGAAATATAAAACTATTTCCAGTCGGTTCAATCTGCACTACGATCCTATATACGTGGTATACCAGCCAGTAAAGCATCTGTTTTACGATCCTATATACGTGGTATACCAGCCAGTAAAGCATCTGCATTACAATCCTATATTCAACAGTATATAGGACGGTAATACAGCACAAAGTGTGCTCGGCTAATCGTCTACTTGCTCGATTCGAAGTAGGCGATTTTAAAGGTATACTAGCAGAAAAGGCTGATGGAAAAGTAAAGCATGTTGTAGTATGCATTCGAATGCTTACTGCATTCAAAGTATGACAGATTTAATCGATTCTCGAAGCCAAATTTGCGCCACTGGGTAAGGTTTCTGTGTATGCTGCTTCTTCTTCTGAGCCACAAAAGCAGTAGCGAAAAAAAGTGTTGCGTGCTTTCGGGCGCAGTATTAATTCGTAATGCAGCTGCAGAATTGTCTTTTGTTGACTCTGACAAATGCAGACAAATCTTGCTAGAAATATGTTGAGCAACGACCAAAAAAGACAAATGTTGCAAGAAATGTGTTGAGCAACACGCATTGGCGCTGCACAGTGGGCGAAACGGCCCATCTAGCGGCATTTAATTCATAGCTGCTAGGAATTTTTTTTACCAAAGTAAATTTTTTTTTACTTTTAGATTTATTTGACTTTTTTTTTTGTCTTTATATATATGTATATATTTTTTTTGTGAAAGTTGCAATTTTTGATCAGGTTTTAGACGTTGTTTATTTAAACCAGGAATAAATGATAAACTAATGTATTTCAATTGTATTATATATTTTAGGCAAAAAATATATTTAACCTTTGTCAAAATTTTTTTTTTTTTGTGAATTCATCAAATATTCTTATTTTTTTCAGTCTTCATATATGTTATGAAAAAATTTATTCAAAATGGAAAATATTAACAATAATATTAAAAAAAATTTTTAAAATATATAAAATTTTATAACTATTATATTAGTTATAAAGTTACTGTGTATTCAGACTCTGAATCAGTCTCGTATGAAGTTTCTTCTGTTAAGAGCTGCAGCATACCCCTATCGACCTCCATCTTTTTTAACTGCCCTTGTGGTTTGCGTAAGCTTGATATAAGTGGATCTGAAGAACTTAATAAGGCATGCATTAAGTCCTCCACAATATTTATTTGGGATGTTTTCCGCGTATGGTTTTCACGGAAATAGCGATAGTCCTTATTGCGTGCTTCTAAGGCTTTTTTCGATATTTGTCCTATTGGAAGTGGTGATACGTTTATTATGTCGCCTCCATGTAATAAGACTTTGTGACTTTGTCAATTTGTAAGAGTGCTTGGTAAAATTTCCATCTAAAAATAATGCCAAAGCCTCTTCTTGTGGATATTGTATCGGAAGGATTGCATTAGATTCTGTAAGCAATTCTATATTTGGGCAATTCCTTCGTCATTTGCCACCGAAACAAGTTGCGCCGCATTTCTTTTACCTGCTTTGTGCAAGCTAACATAGAAGAGCTCTCATCTACGAGCTCTGTGAGCAAGCTTTCCTTAACTATTTCGCAAATTTTATTATGTTTTGTTTTATTGGAGCATTCTTCAAATATTGGGTCTACCACGGTTAGTTTGTGTATCAAAAATTAGCACATGTTCGTCTAACCAGTCACTGTTACTTTCTTAAAATTTTTTTGTAGCATCTGTGGCTTAATTTCCATTTCTCAACCAATTTTGAAACGAAATTATTTTATATTTTATCATTCATATCAATTTAATATCTATTTCGTTAGCGAAAATATGATTTTCCACAATAGATCATTTTAGGGTTGGCAAGGGTTTGTCCCGCCATAGCTCGTAAAGGGTTCGCCTGGGCACCGACATTGTTCCAAAAAAGACAATATCTTGTAAAGTTTGCAGGTGGCTGGAGATGATTTTGGACATTTTACAATCACAAGACATCATAGTAATTTTAAACAAATATTCTTGAGCGAATCCCTGCGAATCTCAAAAGTTGCAGTCCACGAAATTCGCATTTTGGCGATTTTTGACGAACTAGTAGTAGGGGCCACTTGACGCTAATTTTTTTCTACAACGGCAACGGCACAGGTCAGAAACAAACATATTTTAAGTTAATGCATGCCTCAAGCTTCAAAAAAATACACTTTTCTTCCCAATAATTACAAAAATGCAAAATTTAAAGCTATTTTGGCAAAGCTCAAAAAACGAACGGTAAAACTCAGTGCTGCACCTGCTGAAACATATGTTGTGTTCGAAAGCTCACAGCTGATCAGCTGGAGTTTATCATTCACATTAGATCATTATAAAAAGCTCACTGGGCTATTTGTAATCGATAGAGATAAAGCTAGATAAGATAAAGCAGAAACTAACACAGAAACTTTATTGTTTAATACCCGATTTTACTCAAATTTTCAGTAAACGTCCACGAATGCTTATTTATTTATTTTATCTATTTACTTTAGGTCAAAAATTACGTATATAGCTTATATAATGATTCATATCATTTTTGGGGGCGGAAGTGGGTGTGGCCAAATTTAATCAAACATGGTCTGTGTGCAATGTATTAGAATTTTGGTGCCTCTAGCTCTTATAGTCTCTGAGACAGGCAGACGGACAGATCGACTAAATCGACTCGGCTTTTGATGCTGGTCAAGAATATATATTATACTGTATGGGATGGGCGATGCATCCTTCCGCCAGTTACATACATTCTCGGTTTGCTCAAAGTTATAGTTCCCTTATACCCTATGGGTACCGGGTATAAAAACAGAATCTCTTCGGTAGTTCAAATAATCTGTTAAAATATGTTATATGGTTTCATTAAATATTATTCTTTATTGCGAGATATTTTATTCTTAAATGCACAGTGCACGTCAATAGAATTGATCGGCTTCAGATAAAGTTCTATAATAAACCCAGAAAAATTCATGGACTAAAAAGCTGCCAAATTGCCTAAAATTTCAGTCCATTTGACCTAAAACGGAAGTCGAGGCAGTTAATGCCTAAAAATTGTCCAAAATGCCATATTTTTAGGCAATAGAAACAGGCCTTACTTTTAGGCAATTTTTTCAAAATGCCATATTTTTAGGCAATTTTCGTCAAAAATGCCATATTTTTAGGCAATAGAAACAGGCCATATTTTTAGGCAATTTTCGTCAAAAATGCCATATATTTAGGCAATAGAAACAGGCCTAAATTCTAGGCATTTTTTGTCCTTAAACTTCATTTGTAGGTAATATAAGCCTAAAACTTGATTTTTATATAATATTGATTTTATATATAAATACAACCATTTAAAATAATAAATGTGTATTTACTGTTGCAGTAGAGACTTGCTACTTCCGTAGCAAAAACATATGTAAGAGTTGGCCGTTAACCGTCACTCCATGTCAGGGATGTTAGAACCAGTTGGGAATTAGATGCACACACGCGAGAGAAAATTTTTAGGCATGTATGGCATTATGACCCATTTTTTAGGCCATCATTGCCTAAAAAAAAATTTTTTGGCAATCGATCGCAAATTCCTAAAATTTTAGGAATTTTTTTTCTGTGTGTAGAGCTCCTATAAGAGCTTGAACTGCAGCCGTTAAATTTTTTTGAACCAATTCCTTTATACTCCAGCACATGTTGCCTACACCCAGAAAAAAAAATCCTAAAATTATAGGAATTGGCGATCGATTGCCTAAAAATTTCTTTTTAGGCATTGATGGCCTAAAAAATGGGTCATGATGCCAAAATGCCATATTTTTAGGCCATACATGCCTAACAATTTTCTCTCGCGTGTGTGCATTTAATTCCCAACTGGTTCTAACATCCTAGGCATGGAGTGACGGCTTACGGCCAACTCTTAGATATGTTTTTGCTAGGGAAATAGCAAGTCTCTACTGCAACAGTAAACATAAATACTGTATGCTTTTTGGAATACACATTTATTATTTTAAATGTTTGTATTAATATATATAATCAATATTATGATATATAAAAATCAAGTTTTAGGCTTATATTGCCTACAAATGAAGTTTTAGGACAAAAATTGCCTAGAATTAAGGATTGTTTCTATTGCCTAAAAGTATGGCATTTTGGACAAAAATTGCCTAAAATGTACGCCTGTTTCTATTGCCTAAAAATTTGGCATTTTGGACAATTTCTAGGCATTAACTGCCTCGACTTCCGTTTTAGGTCTGGACTGGCCTGGACTTCCTAAATGATACCATTATTGACAATATTAATAATCCCTTCCTATAGAGTTTAGTCAATTTTAATGACCCAGCATGGAATCTCCGTACCATGATCCCTTTTCATGAAAGCGCTGCTAGGACCAAATTTGCCTGGAATGCGCGAGTTTGAAGGGCTTTGCGGTTGTATAATTCCCTGTCAGCGAGCATTCCTTTTTTGAGGAAGTGCTTAGGCAAACGCTTAAGGAATATTTTTACGTAATGTCTGGTCTAAGTGTTAAGCTTATAATATACTAGCTAAACAGGATTTAATCCAATGGTGAAATAAAGAAAAAAATATTTGTGATAATGAAACATTCACTATTAGAAATTTTAAAACTTTTGTGAGCATATTTATGTATATGTATGTATGTCTTAACTTGATTTCATTTTTTATTAGATTTCATTTTTCAATAAGCCAATCGCAACTCCTTTTTTAAATATTTGCTTTACTAGTATTTTCCAATACAAGTACTCACAAAGTTTCAGTATAGTTTCCGCGTATGTTTGCTTTTCTTCAAGGAAAGAAAACATTTACTCTTTTTTAGTAAATTCTGAAGTATTACTTTAATACATTCATATATATGTTATTATAAATTTATTAAACCCAAGACAGGTATTTTTGATCTGCAACCCACGTAACTTTCTTTATAACAACGTAATGGTTTTATATTTGATACGCTTTGTTGTACGCGACAAACGTTTTCCCGACAATCAACAAAAGTGAACAAACGCAAATCCTTTAGGAGTATCTGCTTTTATATCGAAAATACCTCATGGTGGAGAAGCAACAGTATTCCATCATGCTGGTGAGTGTGCGTGGTTCCGTACCTTTTGTTGAGGGTGTGGGCAGCCGGTGTATGTGAGAGATAATAAACAGAACGCGACTTAACGCTTCCTAATAGCCTGGGTTGGCAGGTAACCTTTGTTTCTTATCATTTAATGTGTTTCGGTGTTGTTGTGTAGTCAAAGACAATATTAGGCTTGTTTCCAAAAGTGCGCCACTATCGTCTCAGATTTGTAAAATTGTGCCATATATACACATTTTTTTAAAATTTATATATTTGCTTAATAGTTATTATTTCCCCTTAAATCATTAAACATTTTTTTAACTCATTATGTCGTGAGTTTTGCATACACCCAGAAACAACGATGGACTAAAAAGCTGCCAAATTGCCTAAAATTCTAGTCCATTTGACCTAAAACGGAAGTCGAGGCAGTTATTGCCTAAAAACTGTCCAAAATGCCATATTTTTAGGCAATAGAAACAGGCCTTACTTTTAGGCAATTTTTTTTCAAAATGCCATATTTTTAGGCAATTTTCGTCAAAAATGCCATATTTTTAGGCAATAGAAACAGGCCTAAATTCTAGGCAATTTTTGAACTAAAACTTCATATTTAGGCAATATAAGCCTAAAACTTGATTTATATATAATATTGATGTTATATATTAATACAACCATTTAAAATAATAAATGTGTATTTTAAAATGCATACAGTATTTATTTTTACTGTTGCAGTAGAGACTTGCTACTTCCGTAGCAAAAACATATCTAAGAGTTGGCCGTTAACCGTCACTCAATGCCAGGGATGTAAGAACCAGTTGGGAATTAAATGCACACTCGCGAGAAATATGGCATTTTGGCATTATGACCCATTTTTTAGGCCATCATTGTCAAAACAAAATTTTTAGGCAATGAATCGCCAAATCCTAAAAGTTTAGGTATTTTTTTTTCTGGGTGTATCTAAAATATATTGAGCAGGGTGGAATATTGGGAACTATATCAAGTGCACACAAAAAAAAAAACTATGTAAAATCAACCTAGAAAAATAGTTAGAATACTATGTAAAAATTTTGCATATATTTTGTTGTTGGTTTTTTGTCAAGTGCGTACACACCAAAGGAAAAATATATGTAAAATCAACCCAGAAAAATAGTAACATACTATTTGAATAATTTGCACGTATTTTGTTTTTGCTTTTCTGCCCAAGTATGTACACACCAAAAGTATGTTTTATGTTAACCTACTATGAAAAATAGTAAAAATACTATTTTACTTTTTATCATGTATTTTGTTGTTTTTCAAAGAGTACTATTAATATAGTACTAGTCCTAACATGTGTTATGTCCCAACCATTTGATATTGTTAAAAATACTATTAAAATAGTTGAATGTTTTGTTTAAATAATTTTTTATAATAAAGAACTTAGCCATTCTTGTCGACAATGTTTCTTTTGTAAAAAAGGAAAAAAATATATAATATAAAAAATATAAAACAAAAAAAAAAAAATTGGCGCCGAGTGTGATCCGAACTCCTAATTTACGGTTTCTTAAGCGTACACTCTATGCCCTGAGCCAACCGCGAGCTGTACGACAGAATGGCTAAATCTAGAGTTTGAGAGAACTTGAACAAACTGCCCAATTATGTATTAGAGTACTAGACGTTAGTGTTTGGTTTGCCTCCGTGGTCCAGTTGGTTGGGCGGCCGGTGCATGAGTTCTGAGACCCCGGTTCGATTCTAGGTCGTGGAGTTGGTTCTTAAATGTGAGTATCCATTTAATATGATTTCTTTACTGCTTAATATGATTAAATAACAAATAACAAATTGTCACCCTATAAATACAAATTATAAAAAATTTTCTTTCACAAGGAATTTCTTAACTTTAACAAAACTTAATGAAATAATGTTAAGAATTAAGAAATTGAATCTTAATTGGGGAATGTTGAGTCTATACATGAATAAACATGTAATTGCGAAATTTTTAATGGCCGATATACTATTATTTTGGAATTCTACTATTAAATAGTAAAACAACTATTTTTCTTGTGTAACCTACTAGTATATGGTTATCTTACTATTTGGGGTAAGTTAACTATTTTTCTTAGGTTAGCGCGGTTTTAACAATAAAATAGTTGATTTTACCTAGACTTTACCCAGACTTTTTTTTTGTGTGTGGTGAAGAATACATTTCCGCCCCTATAATAGTATTACTTAAAACATATACAGAGCTGCAACTCCTGAATCTCGAACTAAAATTTTTGAAAAATAATATCGGCAACGCACTATGGGGGGTCTAGAACAAAAATCTAGAAATCTGAACGAATAAAAACTGCGTGGATTAGTTCTAACACAACATGCTTTTAAAGTAGGAACTTTGGAAGGAACTTTGCGAAACCATAGAACATAGTGCATTAAACATTAAACTCAAAGTTATGTGGGTAACACTATAAGCTTTGACGATTTTAAATATTTTTATAAAAATAAAAACAGTAACACATTTTTTTTCTATTTATTTTTTTTATTTTAATTAATTTAAGGATAACTGTTTATACCCGGGTACAAGGGTATTTTAAGTTAGTGCCAACCGATAATATATGTAACAGGCAGAAGGAGGCATCTCCGACCCCATAAAGTATATATATTCTTGATCAGCATCACCAGCCGAGTCGATCTAGCCATGTCCGTCTGTCTGTCTGTCTGTCTGTCTGTCCGTCTGTCTGTCTGTTTGCCGAAGTTAAGCCATGTCTGTCTCTCTGTCTGTCCGTCCGTCTGTCGGTTTCTAAGCGAACTAGTCTCTCAGTTTTTGAGCTATCGGGGTGAAATTTTCAGCATAGTCTTATTTCTTTAGCACGCAGTATATATGTCGGAACGAAATCGGACAACTATATCCTATAGCTGCCATAGGAATGATGGCGAAATTAATGTAAACAAAATTTTAACTTCTCTGTTTTTCAACGTATTTCTATAAACTTCGAGATATAGTCGTTTTTTATCGTTCTAGAACTACGGTTTAAATTTCATAAAGATCGGACAACTATATCATATAGCTGCCATAGAAGGGATCGGTAGATTTATATGAAAATGTAAAATTTTATATGTTATAAGTAAAATTTACAAAATTTACATTATTTGACATTTTTTTTTTTACATTACCTAAGTTGATCGATTTTCAATGATCCAATTGCTGACTGCAAAGGTATACAAACTTCGGTTTACGAAGTTAGCTTTCTTTCTCGTTTTTTACCAAAGATTGAATACAAGAGAACAACATTTTTAAGCTAAAAAAAAAATGAAAAAAAAATATAATAATTTTTGTTTTTGTTGGAACTGAACACGGGCCGATCTTGCAAACCTTAAATGTATCGGCTGCTTAGACGACTTGGCCTTTACCGATGTTACTCATGAATCGGCTGTTTTCATACTAACTATGCTTCGACAACTGTTGACAAAAAAAAATGGCGCCAAAACAGAAAATAATTGAATTCACTTTGTTCCATTTCGTTTCATTACCCAACTTCGGTAGAACTAAACTGAAATGTATTAATTTAATAAAGAAGAAAAAAAACTAAATATGGAATTGAAATAAAGAATAAAAATAAAAAGAAATTCTTTGAAATAAGCGGATATTGAACTCATGCCTTTTTTGCCAAAAACAACACAAACCCGGCACTCAGACCTCTAGGCTACACCTTATATTATGAAATTAGCGGAAAATGTTGCACTAAATATTTTCAACACATTTGCTTTCAAAAGCGACATTATTTCTGTGCGCGAAAAAGAGAGCCATTCGCTTTTTATTCGCCACTCGCTTAAAAATATTATTCATTGGCTGCGGTGGAGCTGCCATAGAATGGCGCCAAAACCGATAGAAATAGAAACAAATAGATATAGAAATTCACTTGGTTCAATTTCGTTGCAATACCCAACTTCGGTAGAACTGAAAAGAAATGTATTAATTGAAAAAAGGAGAAATTCGAAATTTGCAATAGAAATAAAGAATAAAAAAATTCTTTGGATTTGGATTGCGGACCCGACACTCAAACCTCTAGGCAGCAACCTATATTATGCAATCCGCTGCAGTTGTCGCAGTATATAATATCTTCAACACTGTTTCTCTGAGAAGGGACATTACTTTTATAATACAGTGCACCAAAAATATGTGTCTGAAAAGGGGAGCCAATCGCTCTTCGCTTTTCGGCACTCTCAAAAATTTGTTATTCGTTTGCTGCGATCGAGCAATTGTTGGTTGGATATTAAGCTTATAAATAGTATTAATTAAGCTTATAAATATATAATTTTCATTGCGATTAGTTTCAGATAGCGATTTTTCTAATTCGACAGAGTGTTTCTTTCGGCAAGTAAAAGCTTAGGTACCGGGTATCCCATAGTCGAGCAGAACTCAAAAGAGACAAATGTTTCTAGGAACATGTTGGGCAACTCTCAAATGCGACAAATGTTGCTAGGAACATGCTGAGCAACACCCAACAAAGACAAATGTTGCTAGGAACGCTCTCTCTCTCAGAAACTTTATTGTTTAATAACTTCTATGTTTATCATCCGATTTTACTCAAATTTTCAGAACACGTCCATGACTGCCTAATTATTAAGCCTATCTATTTACTTTACGCCGAAAATCACGCATATGGTTATATACCGTTTTTACTATTTTCGGGGGCGGAAGTGGGCGTGACCAAATTTTAAAACAAACTTGATCTGCGTGCAACAGATTATAGTCTCTGAGATCTGTTGTCTCACACGGACAGACAGACGGACAGACGGACAGACGGACAGACGGACTGACGGACTGACGGACAGACGGACATGGCTAGATCGTCTCGGATAGTGACGCTGATCAAGAATATATATACTTTATACTGTCGGAGATTTCTCCTTCTGCCTGTTACATACATTCTCGGTTAGCACTAACTTATAATACCCTTGTACCCTATGGGTACCGGGTATAAAACGGCTACTCAGACCAATGAGCCATTCCCAACATTGTATAATGAGCGGCAATTTTCATATTGAAGTCAGTATTCAATGTTGGGAATGGCTCCTGTGCCGGTAAAACAACTTAAAACAAGTGAGAAAGCTACAGTCGAGTGTGACCGACTGTGAGATACCCGGTACCCAAAGTATTGTGCGTAAAATTAAATAGCACACGGACATAGAAAGAACAAAATGTTGCTAAACCATGTTGAGTAACGTTCAAAAGACAAATTCTGCAGCTGTACGCAGCTGCATTACGAATTAATACTGCTCCCGAAAGCACGCAACACTTTTTTCGCTACTGCCGTTGTGGCTCAGGAGAAGAGAAAAGCATATACAAAATTTATTGTTTAATAACTTTCATGTTTATTATCCGATTTTACTCATATCTTAAGAAAACGTCCGCATATGCCTATTTATTTAATTTATTTATTTACTTGAAGGAAAATATTTAAAAATATAGCTTATATAACGATTTTTACAATTTTCGGGGCGGAAGTGGGCGTGGCCAAATTTTAAAACAAACTTGATCTGCGTGCAACAGATTCCAATGTTGTCACCAAATTTGGTAACTCTAGCTTTTATAGTCTCTGAGATCTGTTGTTTCACACGGACGGACGGACAGACGGACAGACGGACAGACGGACAGACGGACATGGCTAAATGGACTCGGCTGGTGATGCTGATCAAGAATATGTATACTTTATGGGGTCGGAGATGCCTCCTTCTGCCTGTTACAAAAATTAAAAATATTCCTTTTTCAATGGTTATATAAAAGTTGAATCATAGCTCTTATGTTATTTTTGTAATTTTTAAGATAAAAATTACAAATTAAAACTATTTTTAATTTTTGTTTTGAAAAATTGAAAAGAACTGTTATTTATCAATTTTTATTTTAAAAATTTAATGTAAAAATTGAAGTGCTACATCTTTTGATCGGGGCGGTATATTTGGAAGATCGAAAGATATTTTTGATCTACGTCTCAATACCTTTCGTTTAATCAAAGAATTTGAATATACAGAGGGACATCTCATACAAAACAAGAAAGAAACTTATCGTCGGTAAGCCGAAATTTGTATACCCTTGCAGTCTGCAATTGGATTGCAGTTGAAAAATATCTTAGTTTGTAAACATTTTACATCTTACATATAGAATTTTACATTTTACATATAGAACTTTACATTTTACATGTAGAATCTTACATTTTCATTTAAATCGACCGATCCTTTCTATGGCAGCTATATGATATAGTTGTCTGATCCTTATGAAATAAAAATAATATAATGAAAAATAATTCTATACCCGTAAAAACTGCAATATCTTGAAATTGATTAATATAAGTAGAAAAGCAAAGAAGTTACAATTTTTTACATTAATTTCGACATCATTCCTATGGCAGCTATAGGACATACATACTGCGTGCTAAATAAATAAGACTATGCTGAAAATCAGCCCGATAGCTCAAAAACTGAGAGACTATTTCGCGTAGAAACCGACAGACGGACAGACAGACAGACAGACAGACGGACAGACAGACGGACAAGGCTAGATCGACTCGGCTGGTGATGCTGATCAAGAATATATATACTTTATGGGGTCGGAGATGCCTCCTTCACTGCGTTGCAAATATCATGGCAAAATAATAATACCTCTGCAAAGGTATAAAAATACCTTAGTTTGTAAACATATTACATCTTACATATAGAATTTTACATTTTACATGTAGAATATTACATTTTAAAATTTTGAAAAATACTTTACCTATTCGCTTAATCAAAAAAGTACTGTTCTTAAGAACATATTGTATGTGTTTCTACTTCCTTAATATAACATTTTAAGTCAATGTGAAAAGGTATATAGGCACAGGGACCCTTTGGGGCTTCCTAACAAAAATTAGAGTTCCGCCTAAAATAATCCGGAAAATACAGATTTTTCTAAATTTATAAACTAAATTTGATTGTGTTGAGCCGTCAAAGAAATTCTGAAGGGCTTAAACAATCTAGTAAATTGTATTATATCTTATCTTTCAGAGTTCCTGAAGTACGAAATAGGCAAATCGAGAACCAATTAGATAACAACAATGAAAACTCATTGTAATGCCCAATAAGCCAGCTCATTAAATTGGATAATATCGGCAACGCACTATGGGGGTCTAGAACAAAAATCTAGAAATCTGAACGAATAAAAACTGCGTGGATTAGTTCTAACACAACATGCTTTTAAAGTAGGAACTTTGGAAGGAACTTTGCGAAACCATAGAACATAGTGCATTAAACATTAAACTCAAAGTTATGTGGGTAACACTATAAGCTTTGACGATTTTAAATATTTTTATAAAAATAAAACAGTAACACATTTTTTCTATTTATTTTTTATTTTAATTAATTTAAGGATAACTGTTTATACCCGGGTACAAGGGTATTTTAAGTTAGTGCCAACCGATAATATATGTAACAGGCAGAAGGAGGCATCTCCGACCCCATAAAGTATATATATTCTTGATCAGCATCACCAGCTGAGTCGATTTAGCAATGTCCGTCTGTCCGTGTTGGTAAACAGATCTCAGAGACTTTAAGAGCTAGAGCCACCAGCATTCTAATCCGTTGCACGCAGGTCAAGTTTGTTTTAATATGTGGCCAAGCCCACTTCCGCCCCCGAAAATCATAAAACCGTTTTCTAAGCTATAGTCGCAATATTCGATTTAAAGTAAACACATAATCTTAATAATACGATTGTGCGCTCGTTTTCTAAAAGTTTGAGTGAAATCGAATAATAAACTTGGGAGTTATCAGGCAATAAAGTGGGAATTTGAAGATAGGGTTTACTTAATGCTTGTTGCAAAGCTGCATGTAGCCGACCAGGTGGAGGGTTTTCTTCAATATTTTATGGTATTATACCCTTGCAGAGGGTATTATAATTTTGCCATGATATTTGCAACGCAGTGATGGAGGCATCTCCGACCCCATAAAGTATATATATTCTTGATCAGCATCACCAGCCGAGTCGATCTAGCCATGTCCGTCTGTCTGTCTGTCTGTCCGTCTGTCTGTCTGTTTGCCGAAGTTAAGCCATGTCTGTCCCTCTGTCTGTCCGTCCGTCTGTCGGTTTCTAAGCGAACTAGTCTCTCAGTTTTTGAGCTATAGTCTTATTTGACATTTTTTTTTTACATTACCTAAGTTGATCGATTTTCAATGATCCAATTGCTGACTGCAAAGGTATACAAACTTCGGTTTACCGAAGTTAGCTTTTCTCGTTTTTTACCAAAGATTGAATACAAGAGAACAACATTTTTAAGCTAAAAAAAAATGAAAAAAAAAATATAATAATTTTGTTTTGTTGAACTGAACACAGGCCGATCTTGCAAACCTTAAATGTATCGGCTGCTTAGACGACTTGGCCTTTACCGATGTTACTCATGAATCGGCTGTTTTCATACTAACTATGCTTCGACAACTGTTGACAAAAAAAATGGCGCCAAAACAGAAAATAATTGAATTCACTTTGTTCCATTTCGTTTCATTACCCAACTTCGGTAGAACTAAACTGAAAAGTATTAATTTAATAAAGAAGAAAAAACTAAATATGGAATTGAAATAAAGAATAAAAATAAAAAGAAATTCTTTGAAATAAGCGGATATTGAACTCATGCCTTTTTTGCCAAAACAACACAAACCCGGCACTCAGACCTCTAGGCTACACCTTATATTATGAAATTAGCGGAAAATGTTGCACTAAATATTTTCAACACATTTGCTTTCAAAAGCGACATTATTTCTGTGCGCGAAAAAGAGAGCCATTCGCTTTTTATTCGCCACTCGCTTAAAAATATTATTCATTGGTTGCGGTGGAGCTG
Source organism: Drosophila triauraria (assembly GCA_014170255.2). Lineage (NCBI taxonomy): Eukaryota > Metazoa > Arthropoda > Insecta > Diptera > Drosophilidae > Drosophila > Drosophila triauraria. Next base: position 4,644,264 of record JABJVT010000007.1, read on the forward strand.
CCATAGAATGGCGCCAAAACCGATAGAAATAGAAACAAATAGATATAGAAATTCACTTGGTTCAATTTCGTTGCAATACCCAACTTCGGTAGAACTGAAAAGAAATGTATTAATTGAAAAAGGAGAAATTCGAAATTTGCAATAGAAATAAAGAATAAAAAAAATTCTTTGGATTTGGATTGCGGACCCGACACTCAAACCTCTAGGCAGCAACCTATATTATGCAATCCGCTGCAGTTGTCGCAGTATATAATATCTTCAACACTGTTTCTCTGAGAAGGACATTACTTTTATAATACAGTGCACCAAAAATATGTGTCTGAAGGGAGCCAATCGCTCTTCGCTTTTCGGCACTCTCAAAAATTTGTTATTCGTTTGCTGCGATCGAGCAATTGTTGGTTGGATATTGCTTATAAATAGTATTAATTAAGCTTATAAATATATAATTTTCATTGCGATTAGTTTCAGATAGCGATTTTTCTAATTCGACAGAGTGTTTCTTTCGGCAAGTAAAAGCTTAGGTACTGGTATCCCATAGTCGAGCGCACTCGACTGTAACTTTCCTACTTGTTTTATGTTAATATTATTATTTTATTTATTTATTATTTTAATAGAGACAAATGTTGCTAGAAACATGTTGAGCAGAACTCAAAAGAGACAAATGTTTCTAGGAACATGTTGGGCAACTCTCAAATGCGACAAATGTTGCTAGGAACATGCTGAGCAACACCCAACAAAGACAAATGTTGCTAGGAACATGCTGAGCAACACGCACGTGCGCTCTCTCTCTCTCTCTCAGAAACTTTATTGTTTAATAACTTCTATGTTTATCATCCGATTTTACTCAAATTTTCAGAACACGTCCATGACTGCCTAATTATTAAGCCTATCTATTTACTTTACGCCGAAAATCACGCATATGGTTATATACCGTTTTTACTATTTTCGGGGGCGGAAGTGGGCGTGACCAAATTTTAAAACAAACTTGATCTGCGTGCAACAGATTATAGTCTCTGAGATCTGTTGTCTCACACGGACAGACAGACGGACAGACGGACAGACGGACAGACGGACTGACGGACAGACGGACATGGCTAGATCGTCTCGGATAGTGACGCTGATCAAGAATATATATACTTTATACTGTCGGAGATTTCTCCTTCTGCCTGTTACATACATTCTCGGTTAGCACTAACTTATAATACCCTTGTACCCTATGGGTACCGGGTATAAAATGGCTACTAGACCAATGAGCCATTCCCAACATTGTATAATGAGCGGCAATTTTCATATTGAAGTCAGTATTCAATGTTGAAATGGCTCCTTGTGCCGGTAAAACAACTTAAAACAAGTGAGAAAGCTACAGTCGAGTGTGACCGACTGTGAGATACCCGGTACCCAAAGTATTGTGCGTAAAATTAAATAGCACACGGACATACAAAGAACAAAATGTTGCTAAAAACATGTTGAGTAACGTTCAAAAGACAAATTCTGCAGCTGTACGCAGCTGCATTACGAATTAATACTGCGCCCGAAAGCACGCAACACTTTTTTTTCGCTACTGCCGTTGTGGCTCAGGAGAAGAGAAAGCATATACAAAATTTATTGTTTAATAACTTTCATGTTTATTATCCGATTTTACTCATATCTTAAGAAAACGTCCGCATATGCCTATTTATTTAATTTATTTATTTACTTGAAGGAAAATATTTAAAAATATAGCTTATATAACGTTTTTACAATTTTCGGGGCGGAAGTGGGCGTGGCCAAATTTTAAAACAAACTTGATCTGCGTGCAACAGATTCCAATGTTGTCACCAAATTTGGTAACTCTAGCTTTTATATTCTCTGAGATCTGTTGTTTCACACGGACGGACGGACAGACGGACAGACGGACATGGCTAAATGGACTCGGCTGGTGATGCTGATCAAGAATATGTATACTTTATGGGATCGGAGATGCCTCCTTCTGCCTGTTACAAAAATTAAAAATATTCCTTTTTCAATGGTTATATAAAAGTTGAATCATAGCTCTTATGTAATTTTGTAATTTTAAGATAAAAATTACAAATTAAAACTATTTTTAATTTTGTTTTGAAAAATTGAAAAGAACTGTTATTTATCAATTTTTATTTTAAAAATTTAATGTAAAAATTAAAGTGCTACATCTTTTGATCGGGGCGGTATATTTGGAAGATCGAAAGATATTTTTGATCTACGTCTCAATACCTTTCGTTTAATCAAAGAATTTGAATATACAGAGGGACATCTCATACAAAACAAGAAAGAAACTTATCGTCGGTAAGCCGAAATTTGTATACCCTTGCAGTCTGCAATTGGATTGCAGTTGAAAAATATCTTAGTTTGTAAACATTTTACATCTTACATATAGAATTTTACATTTTACATATAGAACTTTACATTTTACATGTAGAATCTTACATTTTCATTTAAATCGACCGATCCTTTCTATGGCAGCTATATGATATAGTTGTCTGATCCTTATGAAATAAAATAATATAATGAAAAATAATTCTATACCCGTAAAACTGCAATATCTTGAAATTGATTAATATAAGTAGAAAAGCAAAGAAGTTACAATTTTTTTACATTAATTTCGACATCATTCCTATGGCAGCTATAGGACATACATACTGCGTGCTAAATAAATAAGACTATGCTGAAAATCAGCCCGATAGCTCAAAAACTGAGAGACTATTTCGCGTAGAAACCGACAGACGGACAGACAGACAGACAGACAGACGGACAGACAGACGGACAAGGCTAGATCGACTCGGCTGGTGATGCTGATCAAGAATATATATACTTTATGGGGTCGGAGATGCCTCCTTCACTGCGTTGCAAATATCATGGCAAAATAATAATACCTCTGCAAAGGTATAAAAATACCTTAGTTTGTAAACATATTACATCTTACATATAGAATTTTACATTTTACATGTAGAATATTACATTTTACATGTAGAATTTTACATTTTCATCTAAATCAGGGTGCTCAATGCTATGGCACGAGGGCACATTTGTTATACCAGGTACCCGTAGGGTACAAGGGTATTATAAGTTAGTGCCAACAGAGAATGTATGTAACAGGCAGAAGGAGGCATTTCCGACCCCATAAAGTATATATATTCTTGATCAGTATCACCAGCCGAGTCGATTTAGCCATGTCCGTCTGTCCGTCTGTCCGTCTGTCCGTCCGTCCGTGTGAAACAACAGATCTCAGAGACTATAAGAGCTAGAGTTAGCAAATTTGGTGACAACATTGGAATCTTTGCACGCGGATCAAGTTGGTTTTAAAATTTGGCCACGCCCTCTTCCGCCCCGAAAATAGTAAAAACGGTATATAAGCCATATGCGTATTTTCGGCGTAAAGTAAGTAGACAGTCTTAACCAGTAGGCAATCGTGGACGTGTTCTGAAAATTTGAGTAAAATCGGATGATAAACATAGAAGTTATTAAACAATAAAGTTTCTGAGAGAGAGAGAGAGAGAGAGAGAGCTCACGTGCGTGTTTCTAAACATGTTCCTAGCAGCATTTGTCTTTGTTGGGTGTTGCTCAGCATGTTCCTAGCAACATTTGTCGCTTTTGAGAGTTGCCCAACATGTTCCTAGCAACATTTGTTTTTTGAGTGTTGCTCAACATTTTTATAGCAATATTTGTCTTCAGTTATCAAAATTTCCTTTTTTCATGTTCATGTGCTGTTTAATTTTACCCACAATGCTTTGGGTACTGGTATCTTACAGTCGGTCACACTCGACTGTAGCTTTCCCACTTGTTTTTGTTTTGGTACTTAGCATACGGAGCGGCACTCGCCATACTTTTCTAGGGCATACGCCGGTTCCTCTTGTGATGGTCAGTTCTTGTATGTACAGCAAGTTTTGAAAGTCACCGGATTTTTGTTATCTGTAAACAAAAGCTTGATCAAAACTAAAGCCATGCTTGTCAGCATATTACTTGCGTTATCTAACTTATCTCAGTCAGCAGTTCCGTTATAAAGAAAGCTTTTAAGCGCGTTTTAAGTTGATGAAAGTGTCTCAAGTAAATCACATCATTCTTGGTGATTAATAAAGTTGTGCAAACACGTGTCTATTTTTTTTAAGCACATGCCATAAGTTAAAGGCACATTATTAATAATCGAATTAATTTATAAAGCGTTATACACATACACAAAAGTGAAACAAAATATTTTTAGCAAAAGAATTTGCGCAGGATTGAAAACAAAATTAAATCCATAAACATCTCGCGCACCTATTGGAAATTATTATTTTCTAAAATCAGCGGAAGCCAATGTTTAACGTGATCAACTAAAACCGAAGCCGAAGAGGAAAAAGGTAAATCAATAAAGGAAATCATACAGTTAATAAATTACATTCGGAAAACCTACGCTGATCTTAAAATACTGGACGAATTAAGCATAGAAATGAGCTTGGAAAAGATTTATACATATATATAACCTAATTTTTATATAACCTAACCCTAACCAATTAAGTTACAGCCTGCATGCACACGTGGATTTAAAAGGTAACAAATTTAATTAATTAAAACATATACCAAAAGAAATGTAAAACAAATAATCTCAATTTCTGAAGTTCAACCGCCTCTATTTATATATATTTAAATTTAGTTTAAACATATTAATTACTAATATTCCTACTACTCTTTAACCCTTAACTATGCTTAAATAAGCTTTCTTGCAAGAATTTATTATTTTGATAATGATATAATTAAAATAATATTGAAATTGTCTGAATGGAAATTATTGAAATGAAATTATCGAAATGAACCTGACCTTAACATGTTCATATATTGCCATGGATATAAGAATTGCACCCAAATGTAAAATGAATAAAATGTATTAAGTTGAAATAATAGGGTACTAAAACAAAAGCACACATCAATACACTTTAGGGTTAACAAATATGTCTATATACTGAAGACTGTTAACAAGGTAGGGTGGGTAATAAAGAGCATTAACACCAAGCTCTAAATCACTGTGGACGGCAGTCCACGTAGTGACGATACAGCCGTAGAATTGAAAATCTGCTAAGATAGTCGATCAGAACTATTTATATCTTGATCGAAAGGTATTGTAAACCTATTTGAAACTGCATATTAAGATTTTTCAAAAACGCATTAGTTTAGGAGAAATGTGAGTGAAAGTGCAAAATTTAAAATTTCCTGGAACTAAATTTATTTTATTAAACAGTTTGAGCCAAACATTTTTTGTTCTACGACTTTTTGGGTTTCCCGCTAATTTGGCGGGAAAACAGCTAAAAAAGCTAGATTTCCCGCGCCCATAACTTCTAAACGACTAAAGCTACAGAAACGTGCTATATGTCGTTGGAAAGGTATTTTTAAATGATAATTACTTTGCTTTTACAAATTTATCTAAATATTATAATTAAGAAATTAGAATTAAAATTAATATTTTTTTAGGATTTTCTTAATTTAAAAAAATTGGTTGTCTGTAAAGTCGGTTTACTGACGTTGAACGTGACAACGTCTTAAGAAAATACTGATGGAATGGTAGCAGACGTTGACACGTTCACGGTAAAAAAATTATGTAAAATTGAGAGAGGGAGGCTGTAAATGGCCAGTTTCTGGAGACGATCAGGCAGTGCCGGCTGCAAATGGCCAGTTTCTGGAGAGGATCAGGCAGTGCCGGCTGTAAATGGCCAGTTTCAGGAGAGGATCAGGCAGTGCCGGCTGCAAATTGGCCAGTTTCAGGAGAGGATCAGGCAGTGCCGGCTGCAAATGGCCAGTTTCAGGAGAGGATCAGGCAGTGCCGGCTGCAAATTGGCCAGTTTCTGAGAGGATCAGGCAGTGCCGGCTGCAAATGGCCAGTTACAGGAGGATCAGGCAGTGCCGGCTGTAAATGGCCAGTTTCAGGAGAGGATCAGGCAGTGCCAACTGCAAATGGCCAGTTTCTGGAGAGGATCAGGCAGTGCCGGCTGTAAATGGCCAGTTTTAGGAGAGGATCAGGCAGTGCCGGCTGCAAATGGCCAGTTTCTGGAGAGGATCAGGCAGTGCCGGCTGTAAATGGCCAGTTTCAGGAGAGGATCAGGCAGTGCCGGCTGCAAATTGGCCAGTTTCAGAGAGGATCAGGCAGTGCCGGCTGCAAATGGCCAGTTTCAGGAGAGGATCAGGCAGTGCCTGCTGCAAATTGGCCAGTTTCTGGAGAGGATCAGGCAGTGCCGGCTGCAAATGGCCAGTTACAGGAGAGATCAGGCAGTGCCGGCTGTAAATGGCCAGTTTCAGGAGGATCAGGCAGTGCCGGCTGCAAATTGGCCAGTTTCAGAGAGGATCAGGCAGTGCCGGCTGCAAATGGCCAGTTTCAGGAGAGGATCAGGCAGTGCCCGCTGCAAATTGGCCAGTTTCTGGAGAGGATCAGGCAGTGCCGGCTGCAAATGGCCAGTTACAGGAGAGGATCAGGCAGTGCCGGCTGTAAATGGCCAGTTTCAGGAGAGGATCAGGCAGTGCCAACTGCAAATGGCCAGTTTCTGGAGAGGATCAGGCAGTGCCGGCTGTAAATGGCCAGTTTAGGAGAGGATCAGGCAGTGCCGGCTGCAAATGGCCAGTTTCAGGAGAGGATCAGGCAGTGCCGGCTGCAAATTGGCCAGTTTCTGGAGAGGATCAGGCAGTGCCGGCTGCAAATGGCCAGTTTCAGGAGAGGATCAGGCAGTGCCGGCTGCAAATGGCCAGTTTCAGGAGAGGATCAGGCAGTGCCGGCTGCAAATTGGAAAGTTTCTGGAGAGGATCAGGCAGTGCCGGCTGCAAATGGCCAGTTTCAGGAGAGGATCAGGCAGTGCCGGCTGTAAATGGCCAGTTTCAGGAGAGGATCAGGCAGTGCCAACTGCAAATGGCCAGTTTCTGGAGAGGATCAGGCAGTGCCGGCTGTAAATGGCCAGTTTCAGGAGAGGATCAGGCAGTGCCGGCTGCAAATGGCCAGTTTCAGGAGAGGATCAGGCAGTGCCGGCTGCAAATTGGCCAGTTTCTGGAGAGGATCAGGCAGTGCCGGCTGTAAATGGCCAGTTTCAGGAGAGGATCAGGCAGTGCCGGCTGCAAATTGGCCAGTTTCAGGAGAGGATCAGGCAGTGCCGGCTGCAAATGGCCAGTTTCAGAGAGGATCAGGCAGTGCCGGCTGCAAATTGGCCAGTTTCTGGAGAGGATCAGGCAGTGCCGGCTGCAAATGGCCAGTTTCAGGAGAGGATCAGGCAGTGCCGGCTGTAAATGGCCAGTTTCAGGAGAGGATCAGGCAGTGCCAACTGCAAATGGCCAGTTTCTGGAGAGGATCAGGCAGTGCCGGCTGTAAATGGCCAGTTTCAGGAGAGGATCAGGCAGTGCCGGCTGCAAATGGCCAGTTTCAGGAGAGGATCAGGCAGTGCCGGCTGCAAATTGGCCAGTTTCTGGAGAGGATCAGGCAGTGCCGGCTGTAAATGGCCAGTTTCAGGAGAGGATCAGGCAGTGCCGGCTGCAAGTTGGCCAGTTTCTGGAGAGGATCAGGCAGTGCCGGCTGCAAATGGCCAGTTTCAGGAGAGGATCAGGCAGTGCCGGCTGTAAATGGCCAGTTTCTGGAAAGGATCAGGCAGTGCCGGCTGCAAATGGCCAGTTTCTGGAGAGGATTAGGAAGTGCCGGCTGTTTGTTGATATGTTAAGTTAAATGGATGTAAATATTATAGAAAGTCTATAAAAGCCAACTTATATTTTTGAAAACACAATTGCTGCGGCTGGTACTCGAACCCGCGATCGTGAGATTAAGACTCGAACGCTCTAAGCTCTGCACCACGCATGCAAACAAGAGGGCGATGTCAAAGACTGAAATACACACATTCGCCTGCGTCAGTGCTCGAGCTATAAATAGACAAAGCGGGAGAGCAGAGCGAGACGGAGAAACACCGTCGCCAAACGGGCGGTGAGCGAGACGGGATACACCGCTTTGCCCTTGCGGTTGCCAGAAGAGTGCAAAGCATTAAATTTTAACCACTCTCTCATTCTCTCTCTTCTCTGCTGCTGCTGCTCACGTCACGTTTGCTCTGCCTGTGTCGCGGCAGAGGTAACGCTACATGAGTCATGCTTTTTCGAGCGTGCATGCAGCCTGCTCTATCGATTTATAAGACGTTATCACGTCAAAAAATGGCTCTTACGATTTTGATACTAACTTCAGGCCGCATAACCCTTGAGATTACTGTTCACCTTTTGGGGTACTACTAATATCTCCGAAAACTCGCTTTTCATTCAAATTAGTACCAATGATCCCATATAGACATCTTCTTCATATATGGATTTCTTTTGTTAGTTTTCCACATTTGAAACAAATACTTCTGATATCAAAACACTACTTAACGAGATACTAAATTTTGTGACGGTAACCGGCGTTCAGCTAATATCAGATGTCATACCTATGTGCTATAATTTTTTAATAAAGCTAAGTCATATAGGAACGACCTCTGGACATGATATTGAGCTATACTAATTAACACTAACAATTGGAGACCTACATACATATGGCATTTTAAAACTTCTGATATCAAACAAAAACACCTCTTAACGAGGTGAGATAAAGTGACGATGTGCCTTTTAAATTTTTCAGCTAAGTGCAGACATTCGTGCGTGTGTTTTCTTTGCTTGTGTTGGTAAGGGCACTGCCGTAATGCAATTTTGAGCACCCCTGATTTAAATCGACCGATCGATCGTTTCTATGGCAGCTATGTGATATAGTTGTCCGATCTTAATAAAAATAAAACCGTAATTCCATAACCGTAAAACTGCTATATCTTGAAATTGATTAATATACGTTGAAAAACAAAATAGATAAAAATTTTTTTTACATTAATTTCGCCATTATTCTTATGGCCGCTATAGGATATAGTTGTCCGATTTCGGCCGTTCCAACATATATACTGCGTGCCAAGGAAATAAGACTATGCTAAAAATTTTAGCCCGATAGCTCAAAAACTAAAAGACTAGTTCGCGTAGAAACCGACAGACAGTTCGAAATCGGACCTCTATATCCTATAGCTGCCATAGGAATGATGGCGAAATTAACGTAAAAACATTTTTAACTTTTTTGTTTTTCAACGTATATCAATCAATTTCAATATATAGCAGTTTTTACGGTTATAGAATTACGGTTTTAATTTCATTAAGATCGGACAACTATATCATATAGCTTCCATAGAAACGATCGGTCGATTTAAATGAAAATGTAAAATTCTACATGTAAAATGTAAAATTTACATTTTTTTTTTTTTACATTACCAAAATGGATCGATTTTCAATGATTCAATTGCTGACTGCAAGGGTATACAACCTTCGGTTTACCGAAGTTAGCTTTCTTTCTCGTTTCAACTGTAACCAAAATGAATCGATTTTCAATAATCCAATTGCAGACTGCAAGGGTATAAAAATTTCTGTTTACCGAAAGATACCTTTCTTTTTTTTTTTCTTTTTACAATTTGTCTTAAATTTATAATCAACAATGATTTTATACCCGGTACCCATAGGGTACAAGGGTATTATAGGTTAGTGCGAGAATGTATGTAACAGGCAGAAGGAGAAATCTCCGACCCTATAAAGTATATATATTCTTGATCAGCGTCACTAGCCGAGTCGATTTAGCAATGTCCGTCTGTCCGTCTTTCCGTCTGTCCGTCCGTCCGTCTGTCCAGCTGTCTGTCCGTGTGAGACAACAGATGTCAGAGACTATAAGAGTTAGAGTTACCAAATTTGGTGACAACATTGAAATCTATTGCACGCAGATCAAGTTTGTTTTAAAATTTCGACACGCCCACTTTCGCCCCCAAAATCATAAAAACTGTATATAACCACATGCGTGATTTTCGGCGTAAAATAAATAGATAGGCTTAATAAATAGGCAATCATGGACGTGTTCTGAAAATTTGAGTAAATTAATCGGATGATAAACATAGAAGTTATTAAACAATAAAGTTTCTGAGAGAGAGAGAGAGAGAGAGCGCACGTGTTGCTCAACATGTTCCTAGCAGCATTTGCCTTTGTTGGGTGTTGCTCAGCATGTTCCTAGCATCATATGTCTCTTTTGAGTTCTGCTCAACATGTTTCTAGCAATATTAGTCTCTATTTGTCAACATTTCCTTTTTATGGGCTGTTTAATTTCACCCACAATGCTTTGGTTACTGGTATCTTACAGTCGGTCACACTCGACTGTAGCTTTCCACTTGTTTTATGTTAATTTGATTATTAAGTAGTGTTTGGATGTTTTTTATTTTTATCTAATTAATCTAATTAACAAATATAGGTCGCAAAACAAAACTTCTGACTAAAGGGACAACACGCCCAAAATTGTATGCAAAAATATAATTATATATGTAAAACTGCAGTACTAAGTTTGACCGTAACAACGCCACACACTTCTGGAAAGCCCGTTGTAGCTTTCAGTTGCGATAAGAAGTCCAAGTTAACACATAAGTGGGTAGGAGGAATAAAAAAACTTTTCCCCTCCCGCTAGCCGCCAAACATTGCCTAAAATACACTCGCACGTCGCCCAAGCAGAATTCGAATTCCCAAGCTTGGATTCTCAGACACGCACGTTTAAATAGGCGCTGTTGGTTGATTGATCGTAGAGAAAACCCACTGACGAGATCGAATGGTATCGATCGAAACGCGTCTGGTAACCCGCTTTACAACAAAGATCTGTGTGTGATCTTGGCATATAGTCGATTCTTGACTTACATGTGATAAGTTAAGCCGGTTAGACCTCGAGTTAGCTAGAACCCCAAATTTTCGGTTTTAGTTTTTTTTCTTTGTATATTTTAAGTGGTTTTTGTGTTTTTTTGTTTGTTGTTGCAGTTTTTGTTAATGTTCATGTATGTATATGTGTATATCATATACTTATTAGTTATTAGTTGTCGACGATCATTAAAATTGCAAGAACCAAATGTACGCGCGCGGCCGACGTACAGTGGATCGAAGCTTATTTCGTGCAACAATTTATACAAATTTTAAACCAACACGGCCGCTAAACTATCAAAGATATCGTAAAAATTAAAATTAAACGTAGAATTTTAAAGCAACACTTTGTCTATATAAATAAAAAAATATATATATTCGTAAACATTAAATCAAGCAAAAATTCATATAAATACAAAAAGATGTCGATTCGCACACCGAAGCTTATTTCGTGCAGTTCAGAAAATATAAAATAACAATTTCAATTGTGAATTTTAATATTTGTTGTGTCTTTCTCTTTACTCCTAAACAACTTTCAAAATATTCTATATGGAAGACAAAAAATTTAACTTGTTTCTACTGGAATTTTAGGCATCATTTCAGTATGACACTCTTCTAAATTCTAAATTCGGTACCCATAGGTACAAGGGTATTATAAGTTAGGGTCGATATATAAGAGCGACTATAAGAGCTAGAGCCACCAAATTTGCTGACAGCATTGGAGTCTGTTACACGCATATTAATTTTGTTTTAAATTTGGCCTCGCCCACTTCCATCCCCAAAAATCATAAAAATTGGTTGTCTGTAAAGTCGGTTTACTGACGTTGAACGTGACAACGTCTTAAGAAAATACTGATGGAATGGTAGCATTTACTTAAGACGTTGTCACATTCAACAACAAGGAAAGTGCAAAATTTACTTCATTTAAGACCGAATAATTTTCAATTTAATACACAAAAGTTCTTAGTTTAACAACGAATCATTCTCAATTATTTGACACTGGGTAAAAAGTTATGTAAAATTGAGAGAGGGAGGCTGTAAATGGCCAGTTTTGGAGAGGATCAGGCAGTGCCGGCTGCAAATTGCCAGTTTCTGGAGAGGATTAGGCAGTGCCGGCTGTAAATGGCCAGTTTCAAGAGAGGATCAGGCAGTGCCGGCTGCAAATGGCCAGTTTCTGGAGAGGATCAGGCAGTGCCGGCTGTAAATGGCCAGTTTCTGGAGAGGATCAGGCAGTGCCGGCTGCAAATGGCCAGTTTCTGGAGAGGATCAGGCAGTGCCGGCTGCAAATGGCCAGTTTCAGGAGAGGATCAGGCAGTGCCGGCCGCAAATGGCCAGTTTCTGAGAGGATCAGGCAGTGCCGGCTGTAAATGGCCAGTTTCTGGAGAGGATCAGGCAGTGCCGGCTGCAAATGGCCAGTTTCTGGAGAGGATCAGGCAGTGCCGGCTGTAAATGGCCAGTTTCTGGAGAGGATCAGGCAGTGCCGGCTGCAAATGGCCAGTTTCTGGAGAGGATCAGGCAGTGCCGGCTGCAAATGGCCAGTTTCAGGAGAGGATCAGGCAGTGCCGGCCGCAAATGGCCAGTTTCTGAGAGGATCAGGCAGTGCCGGCTGTAAATGGCCAGTTTCTGGAGAGGATCAGGCAGGGCCGGCTGTAAATGGCCAGTTTCAGGAGAGGATCAGGCAGTGCCGGCCGCAAATGGCCAGTTTCTGGAGAGGATTAGGAAGTGCCGGCGGTTTGTTGATATGTTAAGTTAAATGGATATAAATATTATAGAAAGTCTATAAAAGCCAACTTATATTTTTATGAAAACACAATTGCTGCGGCTGGTACTCGAACCCGCGATCGTTAGATTAAAACTCGAACACTCTATCCTCTGCACCACGCATGCAAACAAGAGGGCGACGTCAAAGACTGAAATACACACATTCGCCTGCGTCAGTGCTCGAGCTATAAATAGACAACGCGGGAGAGCAGAGCGAGACGGAGAAACACCGTCGCAAAACGGGCGGTGAGAGCGAGACGGAGATACACCGCTTTGCCCTTGCGGTTGCCAGAAGAGTGCAAAGCATTAAATTTTAACCACTCTCTCATTCTCTCTCTTCTCTGCTGCTGCTGCTCACGTCACGTTTGCTCTGCCAGTGTCGCGGCAGAGGTAACGACGTATGAGTCATCCATTTTGAGCGTGCAGCCAGCCTGCTCTATCGATTTATAAGACGTTATCACGTCAAAAACGTTATATTAGCTATGCTCGTTATTTTTGGGTAAAAATAATGAATTGAATAAAATGAAAATTTGAGTATAATCGGATAATAAACATGGGAGATATTAGCAAAAAAGTTCGCCCTTTAAGACATCCCCTAAGGCAAGCTGAGTAGCGTGTAGCCGTCTGGCTCATGAGCTTGAGCCCTGACCGCGCCCAAAACTTAAATGCAACTAAAATGCAAAAAAAAAAATGTTTTGCTTTGTGTGAGATTGAACTCGGGCCAATTTGGCAAAATGTACTTATTTATTTTACTTATTTTTATACTAAGTATACTTCGACAACTGTTAACCTAATTTGGGCAAAACTGAAATAAAATGTATTTACTGAATATAAAGGAGAAAAACTAAAAAGCGAGAACTCAGACCTTTCTTGCATAAAAACGTTTTCCCAGCCTTTAGGCCACTAGCCTGTGCATAGGAGCTAATTCGAGAGCCGATTTATTTTAAGAGGAATCGAAGTAGTATTATATACTATGCATTATTTCAAATTGCCTTTTAATGTAAAACATAATCGCTTAGGTGCTGGGATCTCGCAGTCGAGCACATTCGACTGTAGCTTTCTTAATTGTTTTTAATTTGATCTCTTTATTTTGAATGATATTGTCTAAAATTGGCCATAAGTTTGTAGTAACATTAAAATCTGTTGACTGTATAGGTGTTTTTTTTGTCTGTTTCCAAACGACCTACGCCCCCGCAATGCCTTTTGAGTACATATGATCGTTGACTGGTAGTAACGGAAACGAGCCCGTTGGCCCAGTTTTTGCACTTTTACTATTGACAAAAAACGTTGACATCAGTCATTCTATAAAAAAGTTAGTTTAGTTAGTTAGACTTGAACATGCACCCCGTTGCATTTCGGTGCATGTTTTACAGGCAGGAATTCGGTCACCGCCAAACATATTTTCTTCCATTCAAACAAAATTAGTATAACTTTTAATCATATGTACACCCAAAAAAAAAAACCAAGAGTTTAAACTTAATACGCGTTGTCTCAAAATTATACTCCAAGCAGTATAACGAACTTAGTATTGATTTTATACTGAATAATATATATTTTATACGAGAAGTATAACTATTATACTCAATAGTTTAAGTTGTATATTTTCGAGTATCATTTTTATACGAACCTACATCGAAAATTCGATAACATCTGGCGTTAGCAGGAATTTAGTGCTATTCTGTTTGTCGCGTTAGGAATTTTTGTCAAGACTTGGTGAATGTATAAATAGATTTTGTATGGTTAATGGCATCCTGATATGGGTATTTATAACGCTTTTTATGTGATGCCGATTGGCTGAAGTGGTAAGACGTTCGCCTGCCATGCATTAGGTTAAGAGTTCGAGCCCTGGGTAAGGCAAAATTTTCCGTTAATGTTTCTTGTGTTTATTTGTCTTTCAGATCACCTATGTATGCAATATATAATATAGTAAATATAACATTAATTTGAAACCACCAGCCGTTGATAATAAAGCAATTGTCGAAACGAGCAATAATAAACTTGTTTATAAATAAATAAACTTGTTTACAATTTTAGAAAACGGGCGAAAAACTCGTTTTATAAAAAAAATATGGAATTTATACCAGCGTTGTATAGAGTTTATACGAAATAGTTCTAGAATTTATACGCAAGAGGATAGAATTTATACGATTTGTTATACTGCACAGTATACAACTTATACGAATTAGTATTAAAAATATACTAAAGGAAAATACTAGAAAGTATAACTTTTATACTCTAAGGTATAAAATTTATAACTTCGAAAATATAATTTTTATACTTTTGAAAGTATAAAATCAATAAGCATCTTAGAACGAAATTTTAATACTCGGAAGTATACAATTCATGTAACAATCGTATCGATTCTATCGATATCGTATCGATTCTATACTTTTGGAACCGACAGGTTCCCGTGTTCCCTTAATTTTTAGGATAATACTACACTGATCATTGGAAAATATATAAGTGTAAGTCCATCTCGACCCTAACCTGTCGCCCGTTTCCCACAAAAATTTGTTGATTATATATTGGACTGTTCTGGGTGGAAACCATATCGGCAATGATTACTTTTAAAGTGATTCCAGAGTAATACTCCATGCTCTATGGTTGTACGGGGTGAGTCCACCGACAGTTTCATTCTACTCTTTAAGTAAGTGGTTCCAGCACCAAAAACTTACAACATATGTATTTTTCAATAATTTAAAAGTACACTTGAGAAAATAATCCGATACAACAGTCTAAATGTACGGTTTTTATTTTAAATATCTTACACGAAATAAGCTTCGGTGAGAATTGCCTTCTTTTTCTATTTATATGAATTTTTGTTTTTTTAATGATTACAAATATAATTTTTTTACTTGTATAGATAAAGTGTTGCTTTAAAATACTACGTTTAAATTTTTTTACTAGTTTCGTGGCGGTGTCAATTCGAAATTTTTTAAATTGTTTCAAGAAATAAGCTTCGAGCCGATGTACATTATAGCAATGCAAGAATAACTTTTAAGGGAATTGTTCACATATGCACTGAGTGAAAAGTTTTGATTTGTTTTATACCCTTGCAGAGGGTATTATAATTTTGCCATGATATTTGCAACGCAGTGAAGGAGGCATCTCCGACCCCATAAAGTATATATATTCTTGATCAGCATCACCAGCCGAGTCGATCTAGCCATGTCCGTCTGTCTGTCTGTCTGTCCGTCTGTCTGTCTGTCCGTCTGTCTGTCGGTTTCTACGCAAACTAGTCTCAGTTTTGAGCTATCGGGCTGAAATTTTCAGCATAGTCTTATTTCTTTAGCACGCAGTATATGTCGGAACGGCACGCAGTATATATGTCGGAACGGCCGAAATCAGACCACTATATCCTATAGCTGCCATAGGAATGATGGCGAAATTAATGTAAAAAATTTAACTTCTCTGTTTATCAACGAATTTCTATAAACTTCGAGATATAGTCGTTTTATATAGTTCTAGAACTACGGTTTTAATTTCATTAAGATCGGACTACTATATCATATAGCTGCCATAGAAGGATCGGTCGATTTATATGAAAATGTAAAATTCTACATGTAAAATGTAAAATTTACAAAATTGACATAATTTGACATTTTTTTTTTACATTACCAAAATGGATCGATTTTCAATGATCCAATTGCAGACTGCAAGGGTATACAAACTTCGGTTTACCGAAGTTAGCTTTCTTTCTCGTTTACTCGTTCTTTTGAGGCGGTCACGAGACCATAAAAAACATTTTTAAAAAGGAAAACGAATTGATTGAAAGAGAATGCTTGGCAGTATTCGAATTAATTGTAATGTCTCATTCTTTGGCCTACTTGTGTACGTATGACAAATATAAGAGAAAATTATTACATTTGGGACATCCAATCTCTTGCAAAAAGAGTGATTTCTATAAAGAAAAAACGCAGGCTTATGGAAAACAACCAGAACTCAAGAGACCTCAAATGGAAGTGCTGCTTATTTTTAAGACTGATTCGTATGACAAACCGAACTGACATTGTGTGACACTGAACATTCGAATCAGTCTCCTGTATTTGTCGATATTTAAACATTCACTTTGGTCTTACACTAATTTATTCAAACTCAAACTAAAGGAATGACAGTGAGTATTAATATCAGTAAACTCTGTTACACAGATTAATTCAACTCGTTGTGTGTTTAGCATTCATTCTATTCTATTGTTTTCGAATACATTCAATTTTTTTGGCAAATGACAGTATTCATGCAGGCTCTAATACAAACATTTGTACATCAAATGTACACGAAAGGTATTGAGACGTAGATTAAAACTATCTTTTGATCTTTCAAATATACTGCCCCGTTCAAAAGTTATAGAGTTCAATTCGATATAATTTAAAGTAACTGTTATTTATCAATTTTTATTTTCAAAATGGAAAAAAAAATGTATAAGTAAAAGTTATTTTCAAATAAAAAATGAAAATCATTTTTAAAAATTAAAAATCATTTCACTTGTAATTTAACATTTTTATTTTATTATTATTGTAACGAATTTCGTCCGCCGGGGCAGATTTCGCTACGGAAAGCCGAGCGGAACTTTTAAGTAGATGTGGCTGCCCCAATCTTGTCGATGCCGACTTCGCCGTCTAAGCCAAATACGACACACGCGTATTTTTGGTTATTTGCTTAACTTTATTTTCTAATTGGCGCAATGTGCTCTTTCCCAGATGAAGATCATAAAACAAAGAGAGAAACAGAGAGACCAGACGTCCCAGTTGTCAAAAGCGCTCATACTTGCGCAGCATAGCATCAGGCAGGCATCCCGAGTTGTCAAGGTCCTCGCGTTGCCAACTGGCCAAAGATCGAAAGCCTATGCGAAGTGTGGCGATAGCTTTGACAGCTTTCATTACTTTACCCCTTCTCAGACTCGAGCCTCCTGGCCGAGTACTTCCGGATTGGTTCTCGGTATGGGGCCAGGCGGTTGACATGGACAGTTTTGGTGGTGCGCTTTCCGGGTGGACGTATCTCGTAGACTAGGTCAGAGTGACGGCGGATGACGGTAAAAGGACCAATCAATCAGAATGCAGTTTAGGCCAGCGCCCCACCTTTCGTATCGGAGAGAAGAGCCAAACCACCTGTCCGACGGCGAATTCCACTGGATGAGTTCGCAGGTCGTAGCGTGACTTATTAACGTTGGCGGCTGCCATTAAGTTTCGTCGGCCGATCTGCTGCGTTTGTCGAAGGTGGTCCTGCAATTGCTCCACCAACGCCGGATACCTTTCCGGATTAGGAGAGGGTCGCCCGTACAACAGTTCGCTCGGTAGTCGGAGTTCGCGGCCCAGCATCAGTAGCGACGGTGAAAACCCCTTTGCTTCATGCGGGGCAGACCGATAGGCCCACAAAGCTAACGGCAATAGTTGGTCCCAGTCTCGTTGGTCGGCGGCTACGAATTTGGCCAAGTAGTCCAGGAGGGTCCGGATAAACCTCTCGACCATTCCGTCCGGTTGAGGGTGCAGCGGCGTGGTACTCGTACCCTTTTCCACTTCGAGAAGGCGCAGACAGGCTGGAAATATCTCCGACTCGAAGTTACGGCCTTGATCCGAGTGAAGAAGAAATGGGGCACCGAAACGACAGAACACTTCTTGGATAAGTGCTCGGGCTACCGTTTCGGCGGTTTGGTTGGGCAGAGCTATACACTCCGGCCATTTGGTGAAGTAGCGGTTTCCGAGCGAGGTCGTAGGTAGGGGGCCCAGGATGTCAATC
Organism: Drosophila triauraria; assembly: GCA_014170255.2. Lineage (NCBI taxonomy): Eukaryota > Metazoa > Arthropoda > Insecta > Diptera > Drosophilidae > Drosophila > Drosophila triauraria. The sequence goes on from JABJVT010000007.1 coordinate 4,662,486, forward strand.
GCAAGTCGTTCAAATGGAGCACCCAGAACTCGGGGCTGTAGTTGGCCTACGGTACGGCGGGTAGGCCCTTTTCTGGCATTGCATTCGGTACAACGGGCGCACCAGATGGCTACGTCGGCCCAATCCAAAAGTATCGTTTCTTAAGCTTAGCGATAGTCTTCTTGATCCCGAAATGTCCACCGGTCGTAGAGTTATGAGCGCTGCGCAGGGCATCTTCCTGAAGAGAACGAGGTACCACCAGGGCTGCGTCTGACCCTTATCCATGAATAGGTGATCTAACAAGTGCCAATATGCTTTTGTTTCGGGGCTCTCACTCCAGGTTGTAGATTTGCCCGGTCGCTCTCCTTTGATTGCCACTGCAGGATCACTGTTAAAGTTGAATCCTTCTCCTGGCTACTAGCAATGTCGACTGTCGCTCTGTTCTGCTTGGTGCATATGCGGCATTCACCACATGGACGGCGGGACAGGGCATCGGCGTTTACTTGCTACTTCCCACTGCGGTGCTGGATATCCATGTTGTACTGTTGTAGTCGCTCAATCCAGCGGGCTAGTTGTCCTTCTGGTTCTCGAAAGTTGAACAGCCATCGGAGGCACGAGTGGTCCGTGTGCAGCAGGAATCTTCGACCGTATAGGTAGTGGTGGGAGTGCTTCGTGGACAGAAAAACGGCTAACAGCTCTCGCCTAGTTACGCAGTAGTTGCGCTCCGCAGCACTGAAGGATTTGCGGTAATACTCCAGTACACGCTCCTGACCATTTTGTTGTTGACTGAGCACCGCGCCCGCGCCATAGTTGGAGGCGTCTGCATCCACAATGAATATCCCCTCAGGTGCGGAAAACATTAGGACGGGGGCGTGGTGAGCTTGACTTTAGTGTGTCAAAGGCATCGTGGGCAAGGGCGTTTAGCCTCCGTTAATTCGTGCAGAGGGCGAGCGATGGTGGCGAAGTCCGGAATGAACTTGCAGTAATAAGAACATAGTCCCACAAAAGAACGAGGTGAGGGCCAATCGATGACTTTTCGAATCTTCTCAGGACACGCCATTAAGCCTTTGCTGCTAACAATATGACCCAGGTAAAAAACCTCGGTTCGGAAGAAGTGGCATTTGTGTGGACTTAGCTTCAGTCCTACGCTCTGCAATCTATCAAACCCGTGCTGCAAGTGGTCCAAATGGTTCTCGGCGGTACGAGAGTGTACAATGATGTCGTCGAGGTAAACCAGTGTGGATTTCCATGCGGGGCCGGAGAATAGGCCATCCATCAGGCGCTCAAAGGTTGCTGGCGCGTTGGTCAGACCAAACGGCATGACGTTAAACTCAAAAAGAGCGGCATCACACGTAAATGCAGTCTTAGGTCCGGAGTTCTCGTCCATCACCACCTGCCAATAGCCGCTCTGGAGCTCCATCGTGGTCAAGATGTCGTCCATCCGCGGTAAGGGATAGGAATCCTTGACGGTAATGTCGTTTAGACGGCGATAATCCACGCAGAACCGGGTGGAGCCATTCTTTTTCTTAACTAGGACAACCGGCGATGCCCACGGGCTTGTAGACGGGCGGATTATGCCTCGGAGCCTCATGTCGGCAACCAGCTGTTCCACCTCGGCCTTCCTAGTCAGCGCTAGGCGGCGCACGGGTTGTTTGATAGGCCGGGACTGTCCCGTATCGATGACATGCCGGGTTAGGTTGGTGTGACCCGAGTCGTCTTCGCTTCGGGCAAAACTCGCAGGAAGCGATCCACCAGCGCGGTCCAAGTGGGGTGAAGGTGGGGTACTTCTGCGTCGGGAAACGTTGTATCGTCGTCCAATTCTTGATCCGGACAGGTTCGGAGGAACTCTACCCGTTCCACTTGTCTATGGTGTGCGCGGGTAGCATGTACTCCTGAGATTCACTAGATGTAGCGTGTGGGTGTCCTGTGATGTGTCTACCAATCCGCTACCAAGTAAAACTTTAGGCGGCAATTGAAATTGGATTCCCCGTTCCAGCAGTGCTACCGGCAGCTGCTCTTCAGCCATGCCTCGGAATGTTAAATGAGTGTCGCTATATGGGAGGATACTGGTGGGCGCAGTCGAATAAAGGAAATTTTCGCTGCTGGGTAGTTGGGGCATATAGCGGCAAGTGTCCCCACGGAAACCGTAGCTGAAGATCTTTTAAATCCACGGTGGCTTTATAGCGCAGCAGGAAGTCCATGCCCAACAGGCTAGGGTGCTGCCTTCCACTAATAAGAATTTGTGATTGACTGGCCTGCCGCCAATAACAAGTCTGGCGTTGACTCTGGCGGTAGTCCCTTTAGCGTCACTCGGCAAGGTGCACTTGGCAGTCGCTTCTGTAAGTCCCTATCGTTGAGGAGGGAGACAGCTGCACCGGTGTCGACGATTAGACGTATGGGATGCTTTTGTAAAAGATCAAACAAAGTGTTGGCCATCAACGGCACTGCACGTATACGTAGCTTGGGCGGGTAGAGACTGTCTTCCGCGATGTTCATCTTCAAAGTTCTCAGCTTTCTGTTGTTTCCCGCGGTTATGCGGGTTTTCTTGGCGTCTTCGGATGGGCGTTCAGCAAATAATCAGCCCAAGACGGAGTCCACTGAAGCTGAGTTCGATTCTCTCCTTCTGCAAGCGGTGGCGGTAATTTCCCGTTAAATCTTCCGGCGGTCCTTGAACAGCTGTGAACGGACGGCCTGCGCTTCCTCTGAAGGGGGTCCAGTTACGGCAGATTCTTGGTTGGGGGTGGTCGACAGACCCGGCGGTCTGCGGACTGGGGGAACGTTGCGGACGGTTGCGAACTCTCGGTCATCCCGCGGCTTGGCACTCTCTTCGGGCGGCGGCTCTGAGAGCAAGGGGGCCAGGACAGCTTCGACTTCATAGGGAGGAAGGCTCTGTCGGGCGCCAGGTTGCTCCATGGGCAGCGGCATCTCGTCGAGGCAACGCGGGGCAGGCCGGATTGTTGTAAACCCTCTTTCCTTTGACGGTTCGGCACACTCTTCGGGCGGCGGCTCTGAGAACAAGGGGGCCAGGACGGCTTCAACTTCATAGGAAGGAAGGCTTTGTCGGGCGCCAGGTTGCTCGATTGGCGGCGGCTTTGCATAGAGGTGCTGCGGGGCGTCACAGGTGGTGGGGTCCGATCCAGTAACCCAGGCAGGTGCAGAAAACGAATAAGGTTGCGTTGGAGACGTACGGTGATCGTTGAACCGACGTTGGGGAATAGGTTGGGCGAGCAGATGCTCGCTGGGGCTTTCGGACTTGGCTGTCAGCCTCCGCCCCGAAAGGCTGACAGTAGCTAGCTTCCCGATGGTGACTCGGAATTAATGGAAGAGTCCGGGCCAATTGTGTCATTTCTACGAGAACCTCGGTTTCCTCTTCTGGGTGAGTCGACGGATGTGTTTGGGGTCACGGCCGCGAGGGTCATCACGGATGCGGCGGGACGTCGGCGGCAGTGAGCTTCGATGCGTCAGGCCATATCGAGGGCCTCGGTTAGCGATCGCGGGTTGCTACTGATGAGTAGCACTAGTATCCGGTCTCTCGGATTCCATCGATAAAGCGCTGCGCGATGATGCTGTTGTAGGTCGCGGGTGGCAATTCGCCAAACACGCACCTACCCAGGAGTTCCAGCTCCATGGCAAAGTCCTCGAAGGACTCTCTTGGACCCTGCATGCGATTATGGAAAGCGTGATAGCCGGTATGCTTGCTGATTGTGAAATACTCGCGCATAGCGGCCGTGATTGCGTTGTACGAGTGGAGAGTGGCTTCTGGTAAGGTCGCGTGAAAACGCTGTGCACGCCCACGCAAACTCGTATACAATTTCCTGCACTTCTTCCGTTCGGACCAGTGGTATTTCTCGGCCATGTCGCCAAGTAGGCGCTGAATTTTCGGCCAGGGACGCGTGCCATCGAAGTTAGGGGCAGTTCTGCGTCCAACACCTCTAGGATTCCCCAATGTGAGGTTAGGTCGCCGGCCGGAGGCTGCACAGCCGTTGGCATGGCTCCGGGCCCGCCGTCCATTCTCCGTGAGAACCCTAGCCGCGCATGTCCGGAGTCCGCGTTGAATATTTCCGTCAAGCGTGGGGTGCTGGCGGAATTTCGATCGCACCTAGTTTGAGTCACGTCCACGTGGTTGCGCGCCGGCTGACCTCTGCTGTTTCCGGGACGGTCGCCCAGCATAGTTCTCTCAGATTTCGCTACGGTGGTAAGTGCGCCGGTTAGGGCGACGTGATTCATACGGGTATTACGGAAGAAAATCAAGAAAAGCCAATGCAAGAATTTTGCTCTAGCAGATGACACCGCCAAACTCGCCAAATTAGGCCATGCAATCAACGGCAATCCATCACCACTGATTTTGCTGAACAGTCAAACGTTAGAACAAAGACGACCCAAATCGAACTCTAGCCAATAGGTGAAAAGAGGGGAATTGATGACACTAGATGGGAACACTTTAGTGTTCCATTCCGGTGATCCATAGCACAGTCTTTGGTACCAGAAGATAGTCAAAGTCAGAGTTAGGAACTGGAAGTCTATTCAGAGAGTCTGAAAATCCATTCATACCAACTTGAATGCGTGCAAATAGCATAAGTGTAAAAGTCGGATAGACTTTCGCGATTTTGACCGCGCTAAATTTACGGTGCCGATGCAGTCGTTTTAAGGAAGCAAATATCCTTAAGACTGTTACAACGTCCCGTCGAACAATGCCGAGTGCAATGTGAATCCTAAAGGACATGTGTTAATAATACCACGCCTAAAACAATCCTGCCGATCTTTGCCGTTTCAAAAGTGAATACTGAATATCAATTTGGAGTTACACTATGTACAGAATAAGCCGTGCAACTAACGATAAAAGGCTATGTTCCCGTGTCACTAGGCGTAGCGTAAATCGTGCAACGACAACCCCGAGGCACATATCATGCTGGACATCACCAAAAGAACTATACATCAATAATGAAAAGCCGAACCAATACCATCAACGCCACATTTATCTGACAACAATCATATAAAAGCAAAGTCGCAAAAACATAAACAATTTCCTAAATGTATAAACGCATTTTTCAATACCAACACCTATAACATTTAATTTAGTGAATGAATTTATTACCCCAAACCCATAGCACGATATTATATATTTTATTATATTTTGCAACAAGTAAAACCTCAACTCTGGAACGAGAGCTCTCAACGATGGAATAACCGAGGGTGAGTCAACGGGACATTTGCCCAATATTGCCTGATATATATATATATGATCGTGCCCCATGACATTACACACACCATACCTAATACAATATTAGCTTTTAAAGATACACTTACATACATAACATAATTTAAGTACACATTTAAATATTATTTGCACTCATTCAAAATATCCCTTACTATACAAAACCACATTTCAATATACGTTCATGTCCAATAAACTTTTTAATGTGTAGGCTAAGGTGCCTGGCATACAGTACTTGTACTGCCTGCCTTGTGTCGCCGCAACTAGAACATGAACCAGTTGGACTATAGATGGTGCACATGAGGGTCTGAAGACTCAGCGACAGCCTCTGTTGAATGCAGGCAAATGAGTAACGCTTGCATTGTGGTCAAAACAATTACTGATTTTATTGAGGAAACTTAACGGTATTTATAGCTAAACAAAGTATGAAGAATATGCTTATGTCAACGAAATGGTGTGTAAAAGAAATGTGGGTTACTGTGTATTATGATCTATGCAGAAATGGGAAACGGTGCCCAATTCGACTTCTTCATGTCAGCATAATATGCATTCGCGTTTGACCTGATAATAGCTTCTTTTGTTATTGCATATACATATTGCTGAGACTGAACATTCTCCCGGCCGTTGAACAGGTGTTCAACCATCGCTAATGTTGAAAGCAAAACTGCGTGGGGTAGGTTCCAGTAACGACTGCTCAGCGTTTTCCTGAGGTTTGGAGGTCCGTTGTCGTGGCTTCCATTTGCTGTATTGCCGTCGTAGAATGAATGCAAAGCTCACTATAGTTGATATTATTATTACTATCCATAAACCCGTCTAAAACTGTGCTAGTTCCATTTACCAGGAAAAGGTCTCTCTCCCTGACAAGACCATCCCTAAATGGATCAACCATTGACTTTTCGGCTGAAGCTAACTACCTGGGAGTTATACTTGACTCCAAGCTCAACTGGAACTCACATCTTGAAAAGACCATTAACAAAGCCACTCGAGCATACTTTGCGTGCAATAGGCTTTTCGGTAGAACATGGGGCCTGAGTCCCAAAATGATCTACTGGTCTTATAACACTGTGGTAAAACCGATCATAACCTATGCATCTCTTGCTTGGTGGACGAAATCTACCCAGAAGACAGCTGCGGCTGCACTTACCAAAATACAACGACTGGTCTGCATAGGCATCACTGGAGCCATCCGGACATGCCCCACTGCAGCACTTGGAGTTATAACTGGCATTCCCCTCTACCCATCGCACTGAAAAGGAGGCCTGCCTGGGGGCACTTCGCCTCCAAACATCACCGATATAAAAGTGGTGATCTAACTGGGCATCTACGGGTACTCGAACCCCTAATAAACGAACCCATTCTGCGTATAACTGACGAGCAGAAACCAAAACTTGTTTTCCACAGAAACTTCTCTGTAGTCCTGTACACCAGACACGACTGGACAACAAAATCAATATCTCTGCCCAGTGGATCACAAACGTGGTACACTGACGGATCGAAATTGGAAAACGGCGACACTGGGGCTGGTATTTTCGGACCAAGGTTCAACAAATCCATAGCCATGGAAAGTCCCCAACCATCTTCCAAGCAGAGATACACGCCATAGAAATCTGTGCTCGTGAATGCCTTCGCAGGAATATGCAAGGCGCACGGATTTACATCTTCTCTGACAGTCAGGCGGCGCTCATAGCGCTGAGATCTTTGATCACCTCCAGACTAGTAGAAAACTGTTTCCAGCAGCTGAACGCCCTTGCCTCCAAAAACACCTTAACGGTGGGCTGGGTGCCAGGGCATGAAGGCCATACAGGAAACGAGGTGGCAGACTCCTAGCAAAACGCGGGGCGATGACACCACTAATCGGCCCTGAACCATTCTGTGGACTTTCGAAAGGACACAAAGGGAACTGGTCAGGAAATGGGAGGAAAAGGAGATAAGTCGTCACTGGACCGACAGTGCAGGGCTGAGACAAGCCAAACAATTCCTCGTCCCCAGATGTCGCGATCCAAACGCATCATCAATCTAAAAAGAGTGAAATTCGCACTCTAACAGGCTACCTAACAGGTCATTGCAACCTAAGGTATCACCTTAAGAAATTAAAACTTTCAGAAATCGACACATGTAGATTCTGTGAGCTGGAGCCAGAAACATCAGAACATGTTCTATGTGAATGCCCTCACTAATCAGACGTCGACTTCAACAACTAGGAGGTGAACTTATCCCCTACAGGATTTGGGAAGAGATAGACCTCGCCAAAGTGCTCTCCTTTATCAGAAGCCTAGGAATAGAGGCTCTACCTTAATCCTACAGGCCGGCACAAAAGACCTAACATCTGGTCGCGGTGCAATAAGGCCATAGTAATAATAATAATAGTTGATATTGCTAAAGCCACATAGGCAGCTACTTGATGGTGCTGCACAGTGCTGAAGTGATTTTTCCATGTTGTATGCTTCAGTTTGGCCAGCCTTTGTTGTAGGACATCTAATTCGTCTAGTTGTAGTTTCTTGAGTTGGTTCTGATGTTTCATCTACGTTAAACTTGGTGATATTGCCGAAACGAACATATGTTGATTTCGTTTCGCTGATCGTAGTGCTGAATGTTTCAAAACTAATTTTTGAGTTCCGCGCGGTGCAGGCTGCGGAGAGTGATAGTAAGCCCGTTCCTTCAAGGTGTACTGTGCAAGGTGTTCCTTTGCATACAGCTTGAAGCTCTATGGGACTGTGTTGCGAACATCCATCTGTTCCGTTGATGCGTCTTTGTCCAAATTAGATCGGATTTTGTTTGAACAGTCTCACATAATGTTTCAGTCTTGTTGTTAAACAACTGAAATTCACACTGGTTGTCCGCGCTAAACGTAGCTTGATGATTAAAGCATATGTGCTCATCGTTTGGCACTTTTAGACATAACTTAAATTCGTCTTCAGTCAATCCCATAAATTGATCTCTATGAGCATTGACGGCAATGATATTTTCTTGATATCGAGTCTATGCCAGCTTCCTGCCTTCCACGCCGGGATGGGGATGATGCTGAACACTTCCTGCTGCGCTGTGGATACCAGAGGTAGTGTAATCTTGAAGATTACATGATCGGTAGTTGTTGTGCCTTCAGCGTGCATAATTCGGTAGAGCTGGATAGCATTTTCCGATGATACCGGTAACATTTGATCTGGTAGAAGATGACCCCGAAGTTGATCTCTCAGTTGCTGCGGAGATACCAGCATGGGACTAATAGTTCGGTGGCGGACATCAGTAAGGACGCTAGCTATCTCATTTTGCATCCGCTGCATCCCCCATCGCCAGCAGGGTTAGCTGGGTTGTTAGGACCATGAATGCTTGCTGTAGATAGTCGCCTTCGTATTTGCCTCTCTCTTTGTTGATAGTTGCTAGTTGTTGTTCTAGCGTCCTGATTCGCTTGTCGTTTGCTGAATTGCTTTTTCTGACTACATTTATAGTAGACTCAAGAACAGACGTTTGATTCTTGAGCAGCATCATCAGCATATAATCGTTGGATTTGACTTCGTTTATGATCTTGGCCATTTCTTCTGCATAGTTTAAATCAACCACGCCAAATAATGAGTGCACTACGTTTCCGATTATATCAAGTGGTGATCTGCGCTGTCGGGAATGGTTGTAACGGTCGGTATATGTCTGTCGAGGCACGCTGTCTACTAAAGGGGTCCGGCTGTGCTCAGGGAAAGTGGGGTGGTTCTTGTACCTCTTGAGACATTCCCATTACTCGAATTAATCGTAGACAGAGAAAAGGAAAAAATAAGGAAACCCGAAAACATAGTCATAAACACATATTGTTTAGAGAAATAGGTGGAATTTATCTCTACTGATTGGACTTCATCTGAGGTGTTGATAGCTTAAGGTGCCTAAAGAAATAACTCACGTATTCATGATTTCAATATCGTTATAATTCACTATAGATTATTTCCTCCGGAAAGGAGAGCATCCATGAAGGAGAGTATCCAAAGATAATGTGCGATTAATTCTAGGGTTATACATAAAAATTCAAGATAATTCTGTTTCATATGTTAGAGTAGTACTTAAAATTAAGAAAAGTAAAGAATTAAGCTAAATTAGAACGATCGCTCTGCCTTTAAAGTGTGCTGACAATGACTTCTCATATATGTGTCGGCTATGCCGTACTTCCGACTGCGTCCCTCGATGTCGACGGTACCGTAGACCTCGCGGTGACCTTGGCTGAGAAAATTAAAAGTGAATTTGCATATATGGTCAACCAAAACTTGTCAGCGGCACATGAAAGCAAAATAGGCGTATAAGTACAATATCTCACTAATATATATAAAAAATATCAATATTTAAACAAAGAGAATATAGAAAATATATGTATGATCCTGTGGTGAGTTAGCTGCACATAAGCTCGAGGTGGAGAGCTCTTGGTAGCTCGACGACGTTCGCAGGTGAACCTCCTAGTTGTATTTGCATTAGGGCCACTTCTTTCCTATTCGTTTCGCCAGCCTCGAAATATGACGCGTATGTATAGGTGTCAGTGTGCGTCACTCTGCAGCCGTGGCCAGTAAAAGGAGGTGTTCCAGATAAAGAACGTGGGTTAAGAGCCGTAGCCTGTCCCAGGTGGGGCGGCGTGGCCTAACCCAGTCGCGTGGTTCAGCCAGACACGAGTCGGCGAGCGGCGTGGCCAAGAAAATAGCGGCACCGTTATTCTGGATCCGCTGCCACTTGTTTTGTTGCGCTGGATCTTGAGATAATGATTTTCTGCCCTCGCTAGGGCGAGTCGGCCAAGGAATCCTGCTAGGAAACCGAGGTTATTTCTTCGATCTCACATTCTCACTTAATTCTTACCCGGAAAAGCGGAATATTTTGATTCACAAACTATAAATTTTGGTCCGGTACTTCCACGCAGTTCTATCTTGCCACTAGTTGTTGAGGACTATGACCCCCAAAACTACAGCGAGGTTGGAGTGAAGGGCACGTGGGATGGTACACGTGCGAGATGCAATTTTGGATGTACTCAACTTTAGATGTTTATCTGCGCACCAGTTTCAAGAGAATGAGAGAAGGCCGAGAAAGGAAGCGAAGCTCGACTTGGCATGTGCTGAATTGACAGCTGGCTAGAGTTTCCAACACTGTCCAGGGATCAGCTGTGAAACAAGGCAGTGGCTTAGCGGGTGCATGACCTGGATAAATTTGCACGGCCTCTTTCTAGATCAGCAGTGATCTGAATGACATTCTATCGATAGATCGAAAGAACTAAGTTTAAAGCTTTTAAAGATTTAATGGTGTAATGCTCTTACATGCCGCTTACAGTCGCATCTACCTTAGGGTGTATAGTTCGCCTATGTTAAATATTTAGCATATGTTATGTTGACAAAAACAAAATATCTCTCACCCTCACAGCACAGGTTGGATCTTTACTGTCACAGTATAGATAGAAGCTGAAAAAGGTGGTGAGATTAAGCTTTCCATATATCCTTAACGTGAAAGTTTCCCAGATCTTTACCATTTAAATCTTCTAATTGATATATTGTTTGACCTACTTTTGTTTGATTCTAGCTCTTACCCTACTGGTGCTAGTTTAGCGTTAAAGTGGGAAGCTAGATTACTGAGTTGATAGTTACGTTTAATAACTTCTTCACCGACTTCAAATGAGCGCGGTCTTGTCCGCAAGTTGTACCCTCGCTGATTTCTAGCATATGCTTTCTCCATATTCTTGGCTATGTCTGCCCTAATCTGTGTAAATGCCTCTTCCCGATTTTATTCTGACACTACTTTCAGTTAGTAAATCAAGGCTTTTGAGCAGCTTGTAATCTTCGCCGTGGGTAATCATATGTTGCCCGAAAACAACAAAATAAGGAACGGCTCCAACTGACTGGTGTATAGAGTTCCGTAGGGCACAATTGATTGCGCTAAGAAAGGTGTCCCACTCCCGCTGATCTTTTCGCACATACGAGCGGAGTGCTGCATTGATGGAGCGGTTAACTCGTTCTGCGGCATTTGATTGAGGAGCGTAGGCACCTGTACACATATGTTTAATACCATATTTAGAAACAAAGTTTTCAAAGTCGTGACTCTTGAACTGCGTTCCGTTGTCGCTGACAATAGTTTCCGGACGCCATAGCAAGAAAAGACTTCGTCTCTCAAGTAATCAATGATAATCTGGGAAGTAAATTTTCGAACCGGCTTCAGAAAAGTAAATTTCGAAAAGTGGTCCAGTACTATAAATATTCCGATGTTGCCTTTCTTGGTACGTGGAAAGGGTCCTATGAAATCGACGTATAGTCGCTGAAACGGTCTCTCGCTTGTTGCTTGATTTCCCATTGGAGGTTTGAGACCAACGGTCGGATATTTACAAGTCCGGCAAATTTCACATCTGGCTATATATTCGCGAACGTCTGTAGCCATTCGTGGCCAGAAGAAGTTACGTCGAATTCTCTCTAAACATTTGGCGACTCCGCAATGTGCTGACGATGGTTGGTCGTGATTAGAGCGAATTACCTCTTCTCGAAGCTCTGACGGAACAATAATTTCCAATCCTCATCTTGGTTTGCTGAAGATGGAAAACAGGTCCTATGGTATAGGTAGTTGTCTATTATTTGAAAGTCCGGTAAATTAGCATGCTTAAACTTTTCTTTAAGTGCTGAATACTCATCGGATTGAAACGCGGTGGATTTTAAATCAATTCTGGGCAGTGTCTCGATTTCGATTGCGGCAACCTGATCCTCGTCTTCGAAGGATCGCGATAATGCGTCGGGAACAATGTTTTCGCATCCTTTTCGATGCTCTATGTCAAAAGTAAACCCTTGGAGCTTAATGGCCCATCTGGCCAATCGTCCACTAAGGTCGGATTGGTTCATTAGCCAGCGAAGGCTGGCATGATCTGTTACGATCTTAAAGGGTGGCCATCGATATACATCCGAAACTTTTCACGGCTAGAATGACAGCAAGGCATTCGAGCTCCGTAACCGTGTAGTTTCGTTGCGCTTTATTTAGTTTCTTGGACATGTACGCAATAGGTCTTTCATTGCCAGAGTCGTCACACTGAGATAAAACAGCACCTACTGCATGAAGAGAGGCATCGCACTGTACTATGAATGCTTTTGTGTAATTTGGATGTACCAGTAAAGGAGCTGTGCAAAGTCGAGACTTTATTTCCTGAAATGCAGCTTGAGCGTTGTCATTCCACTCGAATGGTTTCTTACCCAGAAGTTCCGTCAAGTGAAAGATCACTGTGGAATACTGAGATATGAAGCGCTGATACCAGCCCGTCATTCCTAAGAACCTTCGAAGCTGTCGTTGAGTCTTAGGTGCTGGATATTCGGCTACTGCTCGAACCTTTTCTGGATTTATTTGCAAAGTTCCTCCAACAATATATCCCAGATATTCGACTTCTTTTAGGCAGAACTGGCTTTTGGAAACATTTATGGTTAACCCAGCTTTTCGTAGCTGAGCTGCTACCTCTGCCAAATGCAACAAATGATCCTCGACACTAGAGGACAGAACTAACAAGTCATCTAGATACACTAAAACGTGCGATTTTAGCTTGAATGGGATGACTAAATCCATAAGACGACATAATGTTTGTGGCGCATTGGTTAACCAAACGGCATTCGTTTAAATTGATAGAGTGGACGGTTGGGTACCGTAAATGCGGTTTTGGCCCGCGATTGTTGATCTAAAGCGATTTGCCAAAAGGCGTCTTTCAGATCTATTTTCGAAATACAGTGAACGGGGAAGCCTACTTATTAATCCATCTAATAATGGCATAGGGTAAGCGTCTTTACTGTGACCGAGTTTAATTTTCGTGCGTCTAAACAGAACCTGACTTTACCGGGCTTAACTATTAGGGTCACTGGAGACGACCACTGATGCTGGCGCTTCCTCTATAACGTCTTGCGCTATCATTCGGTCTATTTCGTCGCACAGTAATTTTTCTTTAGCCGGAGATAAGGGATAAAATCTCTGCTTTATGGGTTTGGCTGTGGATGTATCGATTGAATGTTCCACCAAAAGTGTTTTCCCAGCCCATCTTTTTCAAAGGACGGAAACAATTCAATGACTGCCTGCAATTTTGCTAGTTCTGATGAACTTAGGTTCAATCTATCGGGATTTTCTAATCGATCGGCTTGCAGTTCGTTAATATTACTTGTAATCGAAATAGAAATTCCAAATTCATTCCAAAAATCCATGCCACATATAACGTTTTGGCTAATAGATGGAACGATTAAAAATTCTATGTCTTTCTGCATGGAGTTAAAACTAATATTTACAGGGAATACTCCAACAACATATTGTGTTTGGCCATCTGCGGTTTTAACCATTCCCTTCATAGGCTTTAAAAGACCTTTTGCATGAGAATGTGTTGCGCTAGTTTGCCACCAATTACACTTTTGTTGGCGCCACTATCTAATAAGGCTAAATGTACTTTTCCTAATATTTCAATGTGAAAATGGTCTAATATCCTGATTTTTATGAATTAAGGCAGAAATTATGAATTTCTTAAGCGCATTTTTATTCCTGTAATAAGCTCGGATACGCTCCGCTGAACGTGTTCGCAAGTGATAGCCACCCGACTGACTATTATTTTTGTTCAGCTCATTTTGAACTCGGACGATTAGAATCTGATTTGTCCGGTTTACCATACCCCTTTGAAACTGAATCCGATTCTAGTTGGGGACATTCGACACGGGGAGACGACGAATATCCGTGCCAAGTTTTCCGGGAAGGTGAGCACTTTTGGCAGCTAGGCCGGTACGTGTTGATGGCTCCGCAACCATAACAAAAGATGCGTCGGATTTTCAGACAGTCTTGATATCTGTGTCCTATCTCATCGCAGTTCCAACACTTAATTTTGTCGGAAGTGCGAACGGCGCATATCTCTTCTGGCGATTCCTCATCCGGATTTACTACGGTTTCTTCCTCCCACTGCACAACATTAAGGGCATTCCTGGAATTCGGACGGACATTTGGTCTTGATCGGAAGCCCCTAAAGAATTCCTCATGCCTATGACATTCCTTGCGAAGACTAGATAGACTTGGGGGTCGATACATGAAGGAGTTCGTGTTTCAAATCGGATCGTAAGTTGTATCTTACTTCGGTGGTTATTTCCGCATCTGATAAAGGTTCCTTAAGGCATCCGCGATGTTGAGCATCGCGTCTAAAACTCATCAAATGTTTCATTACTACCCTGCTTTCGCCTTCGTAATGCGTCTTTTATGTCCCTATCAGTTCGCTGGTCCTGATATCTATCTTTTAGGCGATCGCACAAACTGAACCAAGTCATCGTATCTGAAGTACGATGTACTCTCCAATAAAATGTCAATGCGGGACCCGAAAATAAAAGATTCGCAAACTGGTACAGTAACTCAAAGTTTCCATTTAGGCACTGCGACGTCAAACAGTTAACTCGATAAATAAAATCTTCTACGGGAATATCGTTATTCGAGCCACTGAACTTCAAATGCCAATTGGTAATTACCCCAGAAACTCTATCAGGTCTTTCTACTGAGTAATCTGTTCCAACTGCTGGATTGTTAATCGGGTTATTTCTTTGAGTATTCTCTCGAAAGTTACTTATACGAGGCAAAGGTGAGGTTCATGTTCCCATTCTAGCTGAGGCTCCATACGAGCGTCTCGCACGTGTGAGGCCAGATTCATATTTGCTAGGGATGCACTAATCTGATCGGCAATTGTTGCGGCTAAGCCTTCCCTAAGGTGGTCTACTGAATTAGCTATTATTTGTTGAACATGATCTTCCGTAATGTTTTGGTGGCTTGCAGCTACGCCCTGCCGTGCTGATTCGCGGCTCGGCGGAGTATTCTGCTGTGGCCTTGGTAGATTAGACGGGATTGGTGCGTTCCTCGAACTGTTTCTCGTGGTAGGTCGAGTTCTAGGTACGGCTCCAGATCGTGAGCTGCCTGCAGCTGCTACACTTGGCGCTTGTAAAGCCTGTGCTCTCGCTTCGATGGGTAGCGACTCTTGATTCGTTATTTCTACTCGAGTAAGGTGCTGTCGGCACAAAGGACAGGTCTCGTTAGTTTCTAACCAAGTGAATAAACACGTTCTGTGAAATTGATGTCTACATGGAGTGGTAAGTAGTTCGGCATTAGCGTCGACTTCATTACAAATTGTACAGAAAAACGCTTCATTGGCCGGGACTACGGCTGTGAGATTTTCAACGCTGCGCCTGACAGACATATTGTGAGCCTGGCTTTAAGTTATATCTTCTATATTTGTATATTTTATCTACGTATTTGTTATTTACTAAATTGTTGTTTAAAGAAAAAGAAAGAAGTTTCGTAAGCAAATATGAGTTATATTTTATTGGTTAGGACTTATCCTTAAGTATCTTCACCTCAGGGTATTCTATTTTTGTGTTTATGTCGGAAATCTGCTTTATATAAAATTTTTAAGGAACTCCAATCTTTGTAAAAGAGGAACATGCCCTTCTAAGTAATATATCATGAACTTCTCAATTTTACAAAGATGGAATACGATATTAAACTCTTTTCTGGTGGTGTGCAGTCTGCTCGTAGACAAACGCAAAATTCCGACCAGATCCAAATTTAAATTTATTTGATGTAATACTTGTTACTGCCTATATTTCTGGTTGCCTATCGATTATGATGATGACAATTCCTAGGTTTCTAGACGGTACTTGTTTCGGAATCTAAAAGAAATGCTTGGATGTGTTTTTTGTTAACGGGGGGAGAAGTTGGGGAATTATTTTGGAAAGCAAGGGCCCTAGAACTTAAATACATTTCTGTTCTATTTGTCTGTGTTCCAATTGGTTAGTTCAAAACCTCGTGGGCCCCACGTTGGGCGCCAAAATTCTGTAACGGTCGGTATATGTCTGTCGAGGCACGCTGTCTACTAAAGGGGTCCGGCTGTGCTCAGGGAAAGTGGGGTGGTTCTTGTACCTCTTGAGACATTCCCATTACTCGAATTAATCGTAGACAGAGAATAGGAAAAAATAAGGAAACCCGAAAACATAGTCATAAACACATATTGTTTAGAGAAATAGGTGGAATTTATCTCTACTGATTGGACTTCATCTGAGGTGTTGATAGCTTAAGGTGCCTAAAGAAATAACTCACGTATTCATGATTTCAATATCGTTATAATTCACTATAGATTATTTCCTCCGGAAAGGAGAAAAGAAATTGCCATTCTGGAAGTGCCGAGTCGTTCGTAGAATATATTTCGAGTTGATTTGTGAAATGCGTCACAATTATTAGTTGTCCCATTGCCAGTGGGAGGATGAGTAGCATTGCCAGCCACGTTGGAAGCATCGGAAACTTCAGCTTCATCCTCTGAGTTGGGATTTCTTCTGACATCGTTGTAAATATTTTGCCTTCACTACAACAGGGGCAAATAGTCTAGTGAGCCGATTATCTGTGCAGATTCGGAACTTACAGCTCGTTTGGTGATAGTTGAAGCTTCGCTCTTTAGGGATCGCCCACATAGTTGATCCTTTGTGGTATCCACAGAACCCCAACGTCTTCATACTGTAGTGTTTCAGTGTTTCGTCTGGCTTGAAATTGTTGACAATGTCTTCCTTAGGAATTTCTGTTAACACTTGTTCGTTGTTCGGACACCATTTTCGGAGCTTGAATCCGGATGGCAGCAATATTTGGTCTAGTTCTCGTTGAATTTGGATTGCTTCCGGAATACTGTCTGCTCCAGTGAGGCAGTCATCGACGTAGAATTCATGCTTTGATACGGATGATCCAAGCGGTAATTTATTCTTGACCTTCTCGGCCAAATAGTTCAAGCATTTTGTAGCTAGGAATGGGGCTGACGTTGTACCGTAGGTGACGGTTTTGAGTCGGTAATCCTTACGGTCGTCAGATGGATTCTTTCTCAGACGATTAATTGATGAAATTGATCATCAGGGTGCCTCCACACTTGCCGATACATTTTTCTGTGTCTGCTGTGAACACACATTTGTGAATGCGAAAGCGTAGCAAGATTGCAAACAGCTCGCTCTGGACAGTGGGTCCAGCATGCAATATATCATTCAAAGATTTATTGCTTATGGTTTTACAGGAAGCATCAAATACTACCCGTAGTTTTGTTGTGCTGCTTTCAGGGTAAAGTGGTGTGGAATAAAGTAGTGATCCGTGGGTATGTTTGAGGGATGCACTTGTTTCATATGTCCAAGTCCTTCATACTCCTCCATAACGTTCACGTATCCTTTCCAGATTTCAAGCTTGAGTTTGACAATGTATTTTCCATCTGCTGCAATTTGGAGACTTCCTACGAAATGTTTTTCGCAATGAGCCTCCATCGGTGATCGGTTTTTCTTCAGTTTATAGAGTTTCTACAGTCCAGAAGCGTTCCAACAGCGTATCAATTTCTTCATCTGTAGCTGCAGTTGCACAAATTGCAGCTGAGTTTTGCTCTGCCGAAACTTTTCCGGCCACAATCCATCCAACTTTTGTATTTTGAAGAACTGGGCCTTCTGGGTTTAATAGAGTCTGGTTCGGTAGAAGCAATGAATAGTAGTGCTCGGCTCCGATAAGCATGTCAATCATTCCTAGCTTGTCGAAGTTTGGTTCAGCTAGGGCAATGTTGGTTGGGACTTGCAGATTTGTAGAAAATAACTGATGAGTCGGTTGATCAGCTATGATGTGTGGTAACAAAAGCTTCAACTTGTTGAGTAAATTCATTATGCATCGATTTCATCAGAACATTTACTCTGGCTCTACTAGTTTTGGATTGCCTCAATTCCCTCGATATGAAGTGAAGTACCGTGGCGTTTAAGTGATAGCATTGAAGCCATTTGTTCAGAAATCAAATTTACTTGTGATC